>CM035158.1:69231841-69831841 GCA_020205615.1 Panax quinquefolius | reverse complement strand
TTAGTTTTCAATAGTATTAAACTGATACAATATAACAAATATCAAGTTTAAGCTGCGGTGAACAAGCGATCCATTAAAAAGAGTCAGTAGAGAATAAAATCTACTATCTTTTATGATTTAAAGGTTTTTCATCACTTTTATATTTGGGACTCGACAATAAATAATCCACATCATCCCCGCACTGACGAGGATATTCATTAGTATCACGACCACAAATTATCCATGCACTACGGGCCGAGGATATTCGTGTATTCATCGATAATGGTCGTGATCATGCCAACAAGCGTCCATCGATGCACTACAGGCCGATGAGGACTTTTCCACATCATTTGTAACATTACGGTCATGATTACCTTAGAATAATCCACGGTCATAATCATACCAAGTCCATCTATGCACTGCTCTGAATACGAGATGACTTTCAACATAATATAAACATGAGGATGATGACAATGATATAAGAATTGATAAAACAAGTTCAAGAATTAATTTATTCGAGAACTAATAACGTCCAAATTGTCGACATGATACTTCTTTTGTTGAGTAAAATTCAAGAATGCTCGGAAGAATATTTCCATGAAAAGATTTGGATGAAGCGCAAATATCGAGGATATTCCACTAATTTCATGGAGTATAAAAGTTAAAACTTTAACCAATTTGAGTATAATAAAGAATGGAATAACAAAAGAAATCACCGGGCATGCGATAGCCATTGCAGAGCAGGTTATTTAACGAGAATAATAAATAACGGAACCGGTCGTGCGTAAGCATAACGGCACAAGATATTCAACAAAATAATAAATAATGGAACCGGTCGTGCGTAAGCGCCTTACGAGATACATGATATTCAACGAGAATAATAAACAACGGAACCAGGTCATGCGTAAAAACACAGACAGGATGTTCCAACAGAATAATAAATAATGGAATCAGGTCATGCGTAACGCACAGACAGGATGTTCCAACAGAATAATAAAATATGAAATAACAAAAGAATTTCACCATGTATGCGGTACTTCGAATAGACAGGTTATTCCAACATAATGATAAAGAATGGAATAACAGAAGCATTTCACCAAGTATAGGATAGCCCGCGTATATAGGTTATTCCAACAGAATAATAAAGAATGGAATAACAGAAGTTCTCTTCATGAATAAGAAAGAAATAATACCCCTTACCTTAGAAAGAAGAGTACTGGATATAGAAGTAGTGAAGTAGTAGAACAATTTTCTTCTTTCTCTCTATAGTTTCTCTCTCTAGAGTTTCAGTGAATTCGTAAGAAATAATGAAGGAATGAGCTTCTATTTATAGAAGAATGGACTGCATAGTAACTAATTCATGAACGGTCCAGATTGATTTACTTTTAAATGGACAGTCTAGATTTAAAATAAAATCTTTTAAATAAAATATAATATATTCTATTTATAATCTAATAAAATGAATAACTTTATAAAAGTATTACATTTTATATAAAAAGATTTTACTATACAAAAAACTCTTATCACGGAGCCTTATATGCAACACTATGCATAATAAAATATAATATATTCTAATTATTGTCTAATAAAACAAATAACTTTATAAAAAGTATTTTTTTTATATAAAAAAATTTTACTATGCAGAACACTATGCGTAATAGAATATTATATATTCTATTTATAGTCTAATAAAACAAATAACTTTATAAAGTATTACATTTTATATAAAAAGCTTTTACATTTTATTACATTAATAATACTAATAAAACAAAACTTCATCATCATTATTATTATTCACACTATTAATCGACCGGTTGTTCCCAGGAAAAGGGGCTTTCGATAAGGATTTCTCTCCCTATTGGTAGCATGATTAGGTGACCAAACCTCTCCTTGGCGAGAACTTCTAGACATCGTTAATATTGCAAATAATAATATTAATAACTTTGTTATCTCAATTATTGATTTAATAATATATAAAATATCGACAATAATTGAATCAAAAGCTGAAGTGACTTCTCACGTAAGCATCAATAATCAATCTGGTGACTACTACGTAAGCATCGATTATGCGAGACACAGCGTATTCTTTGTACGTTTTAACTTTTAGGGTGTTTCAGCGATTAATGATAAAACTTCGTCGTTATTTTCATAAAATATTTTTTCATTTTCTTAATAAAAAACAATAATTCCATTGTGGGGTCCACTAATGATTGTGCCGTTGTACGAATATTCCTTGTTAAAACGAATATTCCCCGACTAATCGAATATTATATAAAAACTTTCTTACTTTGCAAAATTTATAAATATTACCCATAACTATAACATTATATCAAATTCATTCCATAATATTCAAAAATGATATTTATAGAAAAATCATCTTTATTCATAAAAGTTGGGGTCTTACAACCTCCCCTTTTTAAGAAATTTTGCCCTTGAAATTAGTGTACGTACCTGGTATGTCGAAGAGGTAAGGATACCTTGATTTCATTTCAGATTCTAACTCCCAGGTCATTTCCTCAACATCGTGGTTTCTCCACAAAACTTTGACTTGAGGTATAACCTTGGGGCGTAGAATATGTTCCTTCTTATCAAGATTTGAGCAGGGAACCTCTTCATACGTTAAATCTTCCGCTATTTCGTCCGGTTCTAACTCAATAATATGGTTTGGGTCTTCCACATATTTACGTAACATGGATATGTGAAAAACGTTATGAACACGAGACATACTTGGCGGTAAAGCGAGTCTATAGGACACAATTCCTACTCGATCGAGGATTAAAAATGGGCCAATGAATCGAGGATTGAGCTTTCCTCTCTTTCCAAATCTCGTAACTCCTTTCCATGGAGCAACACGTAACAACACATGATCTCCAATATCGAATTCCACGTCCTTTCGATGAAGATCAACATAACTCTTTTGTCGATCTTGTGAGGTTTTTATACGTTATCGTATTGTTTGAATCTTTTTCGTAGTCATACGTACCAACTCCGGTCCCAATAATGTTGCTTCACCCACCTCATCCCGACATCTTTGGAAGCGACACTTTTTTTCCATACAACACCTCGAATGGAGCCATTACGATACTTGCTTGATAAGCTGTTGTTGTAGGAAAACTCCACCAATGGTAAGAACTTATCCCAACTTGCCTTGAAATCAAGGACACAGAGTCTTAATAAATCTTCCAGAGTTTGAATAGTCCTCTCTGATTGTCCGTCCCTCTGAGGATGATATGCTGAACTAAATCGTAAATCCGTGCCCATGGCTTTTTGCAAACTAATCTAAAATCGTGAAGTAAATCTTGGGTCTCGATCAGAAACTATGGATACTGGCATACTATGCAGTCTTACAATCTCGTTTATGTACATATGAGCAAGGCGTTCAAGTGTATAAGTTTCTCGTATTGGTAAGAAATGAAAGCGGACTTGGTCGATCTATCAACAATGACCCAAATTGCATCATGCCTTGAGAAACCTTGGGAAGACCGATGCTTGAAATCCATGGTAATGTCCTCCCACTTCCATTCAGAATTCAAGTGGTTTGATGGACCTTTTGGTACTTGATGCTCGCCTTGACTCGTTGACAAGTTAGACACCTTGAGATAAATAAGCGTGATCTCTCTCTTTATTACTCCACCAAAATGTATGGCGAAGATCACGATACATTTTAGTACTCCGAGATGGATTGCAAGCGGTGTGTTATGCGCCTCCATCATGATTTTATACTTTAAATCGAGGGGTCGTTAGGAACAAAGTCCGAGTTGACTCAAAGTATTCCTTCTTCATCGATTCTTGCTTGGATAGCAGCTTCTCTTACTTTCTTCTTTCATCGCATATGCATCGGCTCCAGTGCGTAGCTTGGCGGCTTTAACTTTTCAATTAAAGTCGGTTTCTACTCGTATATTCGCCATCATCCACATCATCACATGGGTCCCTGAGTCTTTATCTCTATCCCCATCCTTTGTAAGTCACACAAAATGGGCCTTTGCGTTGACAATATCGCTTTTCGTACCGCATATGATCTTCTACTCGATCGTCGGCTACCACGTTCGCTTTTCGAGGATGGTATTGGATGGTATGATCATAATCTTTCAGCAGTTCAAGCCAGCGTCGTTGTCGCGTGTTGAGTTCCTTTTGAGTGAAGAAATATTTGAGGCTTTTATGATCAAGTAAATATCTCCAATTTCTTCCCATACAAGTAATGCCTCCAAATCTTTAGTGCAAAACATTGCTTGCGCTGACTCTAGATCATGAGTGGGATAATTCCTCTCATATTCTTTGAGTTGTCGTGAGGCATAGGCTATGACTTTCCCATGTTGCATGAGAACACATCCCAACCCTTTGCGAAGCATCATCTTTGTAGATGACAAATCCCTTTAAAGCGGATGGTATTGTCAAAAGCGGTCTTTGAAATGAGTCTCCTCTTGAGTTCTTGAAAAATCTTCTCACATTCTTCGTTCAACCAAATTTTATATCTTTAAAGGTCAATTTGAGTTAATGGAGTAGTGATTCGAGAAAACCCTTCTACTGAATCTCAGATAATAACGGCTAAGCGAGAAAGCTACGTACTTCGGTCACTAATTTAGGTTGCTCCCGACTTTGAATAGCTTGATCTTTCTTTGGGTGACAGATATTCCATGACTTGATACTACGTACCCGAGGAATGCTACTTCCTCAAGCGAACTCGCATTTCTTCAACTTGGCATAAAGCTTATATTCACGAAGCTTTTGGAGTATCGACCTCAAGTGTTACTCATGATCTTCACGACTTTTGGAATAAATAAGGATGTCATCGATAAAGGCGACCACAAAGTGATCCAAATATTCCTTGAATACTCGGTTCATCATATCCATGAAAGCGGCGGGAGCATTAGTCGATCCAAAAGACATGACTAGGAATTCATAATGCCGTCTAGGGAGTTACGAAAAGCCGTCTTTGGAATGTCATCGGTTCTAATCTTCAATTGGTGATATCGGAATGAAGATCGATCTTTGAAAAGAATTTGGCTCCTTCAGAATTGGTCAAACAAGTCATCAATACGTGGCAATGGGTACCTATTTTGATGGTGACATGATTGACTCCGATAATCAATCTGAAAGTCGCATACTCCCATCTTTCTTCTTCACGAATAGAACAGGAGCACCCCAAGGAGAAGTACTAGGACGAATAAAGCTAATGTCTAACAATTCCTGCAGTTGGGTCTTTAACTCATGTAGTTCAATAGGAGCCATTCGATATGGGACTTTGAAAATGGTTTTTGTACCGGGTTCAAGGTTGATACAAAATTCAATTTCATGCTCTGGGGGTAGGCCATGAAGTTCTTCAGGGAATATGTTAGGAAATTTATTAACAATAGATATATCATTCAAAACTGACGTATTTTTGTTTAGATCCGTGATATGAGCTAAGAAAGCTTGACTTCCGTTTTTTAATAAATGAATATCTTTATGGCTTGAGATGACAGTGATTGATTTTAATGGTTTGGTTGCTTGAATTCGCATAATAGGTTGGTTAGGAATATGAAAACTAACAACCTTACGAAAATAATCAATTTTTGCATAATGAGTAGTTAACCAATCAATCCCTAAAATTACGTCAAATGCAAGTATTTTCAATGAAATAAGATCGACAGGTAATGTGAGGGTACCGATTTGAACCAAACAAGACTTATAAACCATGGATGTAATGAAGGTTTCTCCCAGCGGAGTTTCACGAGATAAGTCAAAGTCTAATTTCTCTCGAGTCAAATTTAAGCGTTGGCGTAAGTAGGAGAAATAAAAGAATGGGTAGAACGGTATCAAATAAAGTATAAACTTTGCTAGAGTTTATGATAAGCTTACTCGTGATGACCTCGTTCGGGTTCCTTGCTTTCGGGGGAGGTCACAACAAACGCTCTCCCTTGACTACTTCTGGCTTTAACTTTTACGGGGCGACCTTTGGTGCCTCCATCCTATTTGAACTTGTCTTGGTGAGCGACAAAATCGGGCTAGGTGACCTTCTCTTCCATAATTATAACATGCTTTGGATGGCATCACGTGAGTTTGGACTAATGTGTCCCTCCCTCGCATTTGAAGCATATGATAGGTGGTCGTTCTCCTTCCTTAACAACGGGTCTTTGTCTTTGATGTCTTTCCATCATTGTTGAATCTCCTCTTCTTGAAATGTCCATTCTTATTGTTTTGGCCATGATTACCACCAAAGTGGTTACCATTTACGGCATGTTGATTCCCTCCACGCTTGTTGTCATCGCCCGATGGTGCTTTCTCACTAGTATTATCATTTTTCGATTTGTTCTCTTTTGGTTGGGTTGACTCGTTATCGCGCTCCGATAAATTGAGCCCTATTAACAACATCGAATACAAAACACGGTTTATGAGAGATAAGATATTGGCGTATCTAGGGTTTCAAACCTCTTAGAAACATTCGCGTCATTCTCTCCTCATTATCAACCAAATGGGACCATAAACGGGACAACTCGACAAACTTGGGCCCGTCTTCGTACTGCGATATGGTCATGTTGTTTTGCTCCAGCTTGATGAACTCTACCTCTTTCACATGTCGAATACTTTCGGGAAAGTACTTGTCGTTGAATAATTCTTGGAACTTCTCCCAAGTCATCATCTTGATGCGGCGGAGTTGAGTCGTTTCTGATTCCCACCAGTAATTTGCCTTTGCTTGCAAGATGAAGGTGGCAAAGGGAACCTTTTGCTCCTCGGAGCATCCCAAGACATCAAATATCTTGCAGATCTGCTTTATCCACGTCTCCGCCTTAAGTGGTTTTGGCTCTCCAAAGAACTCCGGTGGTCCCAGTTCCTTGAACTGTTTGGCGGTGACCGTTTGAGAGTTGCCAGTGTTTCCACCTGCATTTTGGATGCGAGAGCTCTACTGCACGATGTTGCATGAATTGCATAAAGCCTCTGAGCATTCCATCGTTCATCATTTGGTTAGTGTTGTTGTTTGCCTGAGGATTGTCGCCTTCCTGATGCACATTTTCCTGATTATTGATCTGTGGAGACTCAACGGTCTCCTATGCTCCATTGATGTTCTCAACATTCTCGGATGTCATTTTCAAATACTACCACAAAAGAAGGGTTAATTAACATATCACATATTATCCCTATACTCTGATTGACCAATTAAATATCAAATAAACTTAGGTAGGTAGGTCATACTAGCGAAAGAATTCCCGTCTCTCCCTCCTAGTTCTTATCTCACATCTCGGCCGAGGATCATATCCCTAAGCTTTGATACTAATTGTGGCGCCCCCAAAATAGGTATACATCACCTATTACGAGTTGCCAAATACATGGTCTTGAATACAAATACAAACTAATTATACTGACGATCGTGTAAAATACGACAAAACATATCTTTGTGAGTTTTAATACAAATATTGTCATCTAGAAAATATCCACACTCAATGGGGTCCTCATTATATTTATTATTACACTATTTATTTCATAGAATAGTGAGGACTACTAATGCACCATCTAGGACCATCACTCTGTTTCCCGACTAGTCGATTACGTTCTCATTTCCTGAAGAGAACAATGAAAGCAAAAGGGTGAGCTCAACTAGCCCGAAGAAATATTATGACTAAGATAATGCAAAATAAATTATCATTAGTCTTGATAGTGTTAAAGCGATACAATATAATAAACATCAAGTTTAAGCTGCAATTTGAACAAGCAATCCATTAAAAAGAGTCAGTAGAGAATAAAATCTACTATCTTTTATGATTTAAAAGGTTTTTTCATCACTTTTATCGCTAGGACTCGACAATAAATAATCCATCATCATCCCCGCACTCTCTGCCGAGGATATTCATTAGTATCACAACCACAAATTATCCATGCACTACGGGCGAGGATATTCGTGTATTCATCGATGGTCATGATCATACCAACAAGCGTCCATCGATGCACTACGGGACGATGAGGACTTTTTCCACATCATTTGTAACATTACGGTCATGATTACACAAGAATAATCCACAGTCATAATCATACCAAGTCCATCTATGCACTATAGGCCACGAGATGACTTTCAACATAATATAAACATGAGGATGATGACAATGATATAAGAATTGATAAAACAAGTTCAAGAATTAATTTATTCGAGGAACTAATAACGTCAAATTATCGACATGATACTTCTTTGTGTAGAGTAAAATTCAAGAATGGTCGGAAGAATATTTCCATGAAAAGATCTTTGGATGAAGCGCAAATATCGAGGATATTCCACTAATTTCATGGAGTATAAAAGTCAAAACTTTAACCAATTTGAGTATAATAAAGAATGGAATAACAAAAGAAATCACCGGGCATGCGATAGAGCCGCGCAGACGAGGTTATTCAGCGAGAATAATAAATAACGAAACGGTCGGTCGTGCGTAAAGCGCATGCGAGACAAGATATTCTAACAAAATAATAAATAATGGAACCCGGTCGTGCGTAAGCGCATGAGATGATATTCAATAGAATAATAAATAACGGAACCGTATCGTCATGCGTAAACGCATGAGCAGGATGTTTCAACGAATAATAAATAATGGAACCGGAATGCATAAATAGCGCGCAGACAGGATGTTCCAGCAGAATAATAAAATATGGAATAAATAAAAAGAATTTCACCATGTATGCGGTACTTGAATAGATAGGTTATTCAACATAATGATAAAGAATGGAATAATGAAGAATTTCACCAAGTATAGGGTAGCAGCGTATCTGAGTTATTCTATGAGAATAATAAAGAATGGAATAATGAAGTTCTCTTCATGAATAAGAAAGAAATAATACCCTTACCTTAGAAAGAAAATCTTGGGATATAGAAGTGAGTGAAGTAGAGAACACTTTTTCTTTCTTTCTCTATAGTTTCTCTCTCAGAGTTTCGGTGAATTAAGTAAGAAATAATGAAGGAATGAGCTTTATTTATAGAAGAATGGACTGCATAATAACTAATTCATGTCATGAGCGGTCCAAATTGATTTACTTTTTAAGCAGAGCGGTCCAGGATTTAAAACAAAATCTTTTAAATAAAATATAATATATTCTATTTATAATCTAATAAAACGAATAACTTTATAAAAGTATTACATTTTATATATAAAAAAAAAAATTTATATGAAAAAACACTATGCGAGGCACTATGCAACACTATGCATAATAAAATATAATATATTCTAATTATTGTCTAATAAAATAAATAACTTTATAAAAGTATTCTATTTTATATAAAAAGATTTTACTATGCGAGAATACTATGCATAATAGAATATTATATATTCTATTTATAGTCTAATAAAATAAATAACTTTATAAAAATATATTCTATTTTATATAAAAAACTTTTATGTTTTATTACATTAATAATACTAATAAAACAAAACTCATCATCATTATTATTATTATTCACACTATTAATCGACCAAGTCATTCCCAGGAAAGAGGGGGCTTTCCAATAAGGATTTCTCCTTATTGGCGCACAATTAGGTGACCAAACCTCTCATTGGCAGAACTTCTAGACATCGTTAATATTACAAATAATAATATTAATTACTTTGTTATCTCAATTATTGATTTAATAATATATAAAAATATCGACAATAATTAAATCAAAACTGAGTGACTTCTCACGTAAGCATCAATAATCAATCTGGTGTGCTACTTATGCGACCCAGCATTATTCTTGTACTTTTAACACCGAGTGTTTCAACAGTTAACAATAAAACTTCCGCCGTTATTTTCATAAAATATTTTTGTCATTTTCTTAATCCAAAAATAATTCCATTGTGGGGTCCACTAATGATTATGCCGTTGTACGAATATTCCTTGTTAAAACGAATATTCCCCGACCAATCGAATATTATATAACAACTTGCGTACTTTGCAAAATTTATAAATATTACCCTCAACTATAACATTATATTAAATTCATTCCATAATATTCAAAAATGATATTTATAGAAAAATCATCTTTATTCTTAAAAGTTGGGGTCTTACAAGAAATCCTTATCGGAAAGCCCCCTCTTTCCTAGGAACGACCTATTTGTTAAATATTGCGAGTTATAATATTAATGATGATTAAGTTCGTGTTAATTAAAGATGAAATTGATAGTTCCATTGTGTGGGAATTATTAGTGTTAGTGGAAATTGACATTTATTTTTGTATTAATGGATGTCTAGAAGTTATACTGACCAGTCGGGTAATTAATCGGATAAATGAGCAATTAATTGCTATTAATTCATATGATTATAACTATTTGTTCACATGTGTGTACTATTAATTCACATTCTTGTTACTATTAGGGGAGTTGGTGCAAGATTGATAATACTTGTATGACTAAGTTAAAAAGGAGGTATAGATGGAGGTACTATACTGTAATTCGTATTTTCACATGTCTAGAACTATTGAGTCACATGATTTACTATTGATTCACATTATTTACTATTAGGGGAGGTGGTGCAAGTTTGATAATACTTGCAGGACTAAATTAAAAATAAAGGAAAAGAGGAAGGTATTATACTGTAATATTTTGAGTCCCAAAATGTGAAATTATCGAAACTATATTTTCCTACAAATAGAAGCTCATTTCTTCATTATTCTTCACCAATTCACTCAAGCTATAAAGCATTTATTATAGAGAGAAATTATAGAGAGAAAGAAGAATAGAAGTCTGCTACCTCACTACTCCACTATCTAGTTTCTTTCAAAGGTAAGGGGTATTATTTCTTTCGTGTTCTTGAAGAGAGCTATTGTTATTCCATCCTTATTATTCTATTGGAATAACCTGTATATGTGGACTACCGTATATATGGTAAAATTCTTCTGTTATTCCATTCTTTATTTTTATGTTGGAATAACCTGTCTATGTGAAGTACCGCATACATGGTGAAATTCTTCTGTTATTCTATTCTTTATTATTACGTTAGAACATCACATGCATGCGTATTACGTATGACTGGTTCCATTATTTATTATACGTTGGAATAAGTCATGCGTGCGATTTCATCGCATGCATGATGAATTCTTTTGTTATTCCATTCTTTATTATTCATTTGGAATATCACATGCATGCGTTTATGCATGACACTGGTTCCATTATTTATTATTACATTGGAATATCACATGCAATGCGTTTATCGCATGACTGGTTCCATTATTTATTATTCTTTTGGAATAACACATGCATGCGATTCTATCGCATGCCTGATGAATTCTTTTGTTATTCCATTCTTTATTATACTTAGTTGGTTAAAGTTTTGGCTTTTATACTCCGTGAAATTAGTGGAATATCCTTGATATTTGCACTTCATCCAGTATCTTTTCATGGAAATATTCTGCTGAGCATTCTTGAATTTTACTCTACAAGGAAGTATCATGTTGACAATTTGGACATTTTTGATTTCTGGATAAGTTAGATTATAAATCTTTTATTCTTGAACTTGTTTTATTGAATTCCTATATCATTGTCATCATCCTCATGTTTATATTCTATTGAAAGTCATTTGTGGCCTGTAGTGCATAGATGGACTTGTTCCGTTGCAGTTAAACTTAATGTTTGTTATATTGTATCAGTTTAACACTGTTGTAGGCTAACGATAATTTATTCTGCATTATCTTAGTCATAATATTTCTTACTGGGCTAGTTGAGCTTACCCTTTTTCTTTTATTGTTCCCTTCAGGAAATGAGAACGTAGCCGGGACTAGTCGGGGAACGAAGTGACGGTCTAAATGATAACATTAGTAGTCCTCACTATTCTATTAAATAGTGTGACAATAAATGTAATGAGGACTCCATTGAGTGTGGATATTGTCTAGATGACAATATTCTTATTAAAACTCTTAGATTATGTTTTGTCGTATTTTACACGACTGTTGTATAATTAAGTTGTATTTGAATTTTGTACCATGTATTTGGCGACTCAAGATGGGTGATGTATACCTATTTTTGGGGCGTCACAGTAAATTAAAAACCCTAATGTGAAATTTATACCGGAGTTTATGCTCAGTCAGAAATGGTATTAATGTGATTAACTACCGGTGTTGTAGATATTAACCCTAATTAGGGAGAACCCTAATTTTCAAAACCCTAATCATGAAATTAGAAACCCTAATTTCTATATTTTGTAACCCTAATTAGTAATTTTAAAACCTAATTACTAATTATAAACCCTAATTGCAAAAATTAACAAGGTTAATTATAATTAGTGAACTTTAAACCTTAATGTTCCTGTATAATGTAATTAGAAAACCTAGCTAATTAACAAACCCTAATTTTCTTTTTTTAGAAACTAATTTTATTTTTATTTTAAACCCTAAATTGAAAGCCTAGAAATTTTAATTTTTGAAAATCTTAGGGTTAAACTCTAAGGGTTAAACCCTAAGGATTAAACCCTATGGGTCAAACCCTAAGGGTTTGCCAAGTTTACCAATGTGCCATTAAATTTGTAATTTAAATGACCAAAAAGCCCTTACGCACATTTTTTAATAAGCTTGCTTGTGTATCTTTCTATAATTGGAGTTGGTGACCTTCTAAAATTGACAATGTAACTTATTTATCAACAACTCAGCCAATTCTTGCCAGTAATCTCATCTATATACATCGCATATAAGTGCTATAAATAGATTGGAAGAGAGAGAAATTGCATTAGTTAGCTTATTTTTGTCCCAAGACTCAATCATTTTCTTTCAACCCAAACCCACGAATTTCATAAGTATTTCAGTCCCCAATTCAAGCCCAACGAACACCTTTAACAAATTAGAAAGCTAGAATCAAAATTGTTCTTATAAAGGTATAAAAACCCTAGCTATATTCTGATCTTAATCTGTATGTTAGATGTTATGATTTATTGTTATAATATGTTGTTTGTGGTGTATAATGATGATCTGGATTGATAGATGTTAGATCCATAACATCTATAGGCTCAGATCTAGCATTTTACAAAATCTGGAAAAAGTTCAAACTATGGTCCGAAATGAATGTCGATTGCCTCTAGATTCTCTGCTGATCGTGATTTTTTGTTGTTTTATGTTTTAGATAGGTAGTCTGATATGTGCTCTTTGATCTAGATCAAGAATCAGACTTAGATCTGGTCTAGATTGCAAGTTATTCGTGGTCAAACCACGTTGACTAGCATTGACCGGACATTTCTGGGTAACCCAGATTTGCCCAGAAAGGGTCTGACAACTTGTTTGCAGCCTTGGATCTTACAGGAGTTGTGTGTTATGA
Organism: Panax quinquefolius; assembly: GCA_020205615.1. NCBI lineage: Eukaryota > Viridiplantae > Streptophyta > Magnoliopsida > Apiales > Araliaceae > Panax > Panax quinquefolius. Next base: position 69,818,630 of record CM035158.1, on the reverse strand, counting down.
GTTTATTGTTGTTACTATTTTGTAGTATGTTATGTTAACTTTCGATCCATGCTTTTAGTACCTCTAAATATCAAATATACTAGATTTGGTGGCTGGTCAAAGAGGGTCAGACGTTCATGAAATCAGTTTTCTAGGTAACCCGAGAAAAGCGATGAGCGTATTTATTGATCGATTATTTGACGGAATATATCTGCGTTCTGTGATGTTGTTATGGTTATGTTTTGTAATGGATCTGTAGTCTTACATGTTTTCTACAAGATGAGACTTTTAGATCACAAAAACAACACTTAGATCACAAGTTGTGGAAGCTCAAATATGAGCAGTCGAACTGTTTTTCATTTCTAGGTAACCCAGAAAATGAAGAACAACTCTGACAGCTTGTTCAAGGCTCCAAATCTCACTTATGTTATGCTTGTTGGCCATGTTTGTGGTTGGATCATGTAGTATTGTATTAGTACTACAAGATCTAAGTCATAGTTTGTCCAGAAACACTTTGTGTTAAGAATTAATCGTGGTCAAAGTTGCTTACTCGTTAACTGCACATGAGTTTCTGAATTTCATTAAGAACACCTATAGCGACGGTTCTGTCGTTATAGGCAGTCTTTAGCGACACTTCATTTCTGAAAATTATATTTTCATTAAATAATTATAGAAAATTAGTTTTTAATTATTAAAAATACAAATTTAATTAATAAAAATTATTTTAAAGTCTGAAAATTAGTTTTTAATAATTTTTAATATATTTCATAAATGTTTAATATTTTTGAAATATTAAAGGTATTTAATTTATTTAATTTTTATATTAAATAAATTATTTAAAATTGATTTTAATATTTGAAAAATCATTTAAAATTATATTATGGTATAAGTAAATATTTTAAGTTATTTTTAATGACTTTTAATATTTTGTGATGAAATTCATTATTAAATTAATATTAATGATAATTAAGTTATTTCATAAATGAATTTAATAAAAAAATAAAAATTATTTTATTATATTAAAATCATTTTAATTAATAATAAGGTATTTAAAAATATTTTAAGTTATAAAATATAACTTTCAATATTTGCAGGTAAATTTTATTAATTAATTATTATTAATGATATTAAATTTATTTAATAATTATATTAAATAAATTAGTTTAAAATGATTTTAATATTATAAAAATCATTTTAAATAAAATAAAGTGTTTAAAGATATTTTAAGTTATAAAATATAACTTTTAATATTTAAAGGATAATTTCATTAATAGTTTAATATTAATGATATTAATTTAATAGTAATGATATTAAATTTATTTAATAATTATATTAAATAAATAGTTTTAAAATGGTTTTATTAATTTAAAATCATTTAAAAAGGATATAAATGAATTAAAAATATTTTAAGTTATACTTAATGACTTTTATATTTTGGTAAATAATACATTAATATTTTAATATTAATGGTAATTATTTAAAAATGATTTTTAAATATTTTAAAAATCATTTAAGTGTAATATTAATACTTTAAAAATATTTTTAGTTATTATAAATAACTTTAATATTTTGGCAATGGTTTCATTAATAGTTTGATATTAATTAAATGTTAATGATAATAGAATTGTTTAATATTTAAATCATTTAATAATGATTTTGGTATTTAAAAATTCATGATAAATTATAATAAATGTTTAAAAATTATTATAAGTCATTTAAAAATAATATGACTGATAATTACAGTTATTGAACTACTGGATAGAGTCTTAGACTCTATAATTACCCGATAGAACCGTCGGTCGACCGACATGTTTCAGAAATTGATCTGGAAATAGATATTTTGATTGTATTAATGTTTGTTTGTGATTCAATGACTACTGAATATGTGTGACAATGTGATTAGGTTATGTGCTTACTGCAATAAGCAGTATTATGTGTTACGATATGATTCTAATAAGTAAAATGATCTTATTACTGATAGGTTGCTATATAAAAGATAAAACTAAGTTGCGTGTTGTAAGCAGCAGACCAGGCAAGCATCCTACCTTTGCATTTCCTTTATGCACTGGACAGAAGTAAGAAAGTTTTAGAATTATATTATTATTATACCAGATTATTAACCCTATTGTTATATATATTATAACTGATCATTGATTATCAACATGATATTATATTATATAATTCATATATATATTCTGTTCGTTAATTTCTATATATGGTTATACAAGTGTTATCACTTGGATAATCATTGTATTTAATGACATGTTGATATATATATATATATATATATATATATATACCTATTAGTCTCCATTATGTATACATGAAGTAAAAGCTGTCTAAGCTATTTGACCAACTAGACAAAGATTTAGAAATATCGTTGAATATGATAAAACCTTTTTGTATCCAATCAAATTATTTTGGTTCGGATTCCCGAGTAAGTATGAACATCCCAAATATGGGAAAACATTTATGCGCCCAAGGCGGACAGAGTGAATGATAATATCATTCTTGCATGTAGTATTGATCAATCTGAGGCATAACGGCCGATCACCCCGTGCGTAAGTAAGTTATGACGGTTTTATGGATGAAGTTCTGCTAAACCTATTTGAAAATTTAAAACAATGTTCATAGTATGTCACCTTAACCCTATTTATAGTCAGTATGTAGTTTCAAAAATTTGATAGAGAGCTGTTATGTTATTATTATCGTTCAGATTACTTCACAACTATTGATTTGTTGTAGAAGGGTAGTACAAAGAAAACATTTAATCCTTTCAGCTAATATTTATAATTGTTATTACTTGTTGGACACTCAAATGCTCATCCTTGCTTAATTTAAATATTTTCAGCTAAATGTGAACAACCAAAAGGCTTTGCCAAGAACAAAGGAAAAGGAAAAGTTGCTGAATGAGTGTTATGCTATATATTATGTAATAGTTTGGTTTTATTAAGATGAGAATGATATCTATTTATTATCATGTATTATAAGGAATGTATTAAAGCCTACGTACTTGGGATTTTAGACTCTGATAAATATATAAATTAATTTGGGTATTTATATTATTGTTATTATTATTAGTATTATTCCGCTCATAGAAATGGTGTGAAGTGAACCAGAGTTAAACTTTCAAGTACGGTTGGGGGCTTTACAGGTTAGTATCAGAGGTTTAGGGTTAGAAACCTTAGGTGGGATAGACCTTAGGCTATAACCTTAGAACAGAGGAAAACGTTGAAAATACAAATAACTCATATAGAGTTTAAAAGGAGATGAATTGGATAAATTCATCGTCAAACAAAATAAAAGATAACTTATATAAATCAATTATTTGCTGTGTGTATATACTATATGCTAATCAGGATAATTTGTGTGTATATGTCTGGTTGAAAAGGCTTGTTATATGCTTCTAGCATGAAGAAGGATCAAATCCATATACCCGAGCTAATATCGAAGCCAATAGCTGAAATAGAGGCTCACTATGAAAATAACTTTGACGAGGTGGTTATTTTGGAAAACGTAGTACCAGATCCGGAGATGGTGGAGCTGATAGATAGTGATTCAGACACTAAAGTTGAAGCTGATCAAGCATCAACGGAGGTGCAAGATCTGAGGAATAAGGTTTCTTCTCTGGAAAAGCTGTTGGAAATAGAAAAGCTGCTAAATAGTCAATTACGTCAGACGTTAATAGAAACAATGGAAGAACAAGATAAGCTTAAAATCCAAATTGATCAAATGGGAGCCACAAGCAACACATCATGTGTAGCTCCGAGAAATAAGCGAAAAAGAAAGATAGAAGACCATGACTTAGGAAAATCAAATAAGAAGAAAGGGAAAAGAATATGTTACCTTTATGGCTATGAGGGACATACCACTCTGTATTGTCCCGACTATAAACCAGGTGCATGTTTTATTTGTGGGATAGAAGGTCATCAGGCGAAAGGTTATCCAAGAAAAAGGCGTAGTGAATAGGTAGTATAGGTTCTGTTGTGTAGGTATATTTAATGTAATATATATGATAAGTATGTCTGTGTAATGTAATATTCTCAACTTTTGTGTTGGTCAAGGCTGTAAATCCCGACTTTAGTAGTCACAAAGGGATAACTGATGTTTAAAGCAGTATGTGTTATGCTATGTAAAGTATTCGCTAAATGAATATGAATCTATGTTTAAGTAATGAAAAACAAGTTTAATATGTTAAAATTATACGATAAGGTTTAGAATGTAAGTTAATAAAGTATATATTATATTTTATTTAATCAGATAATGCCGCCAAGAAGTTAAACTCGAAATCAAAGGGCAGAAGAATCTGTCAACAACATGGTAGCTCAGGCTATGCAACAGGGAATGCCATCCGCAGGGAACAAGTCGAATAACCACTTGGCGAACTTCAAAGATTTTAAGGATGTAGGACCGCCAGAATTTAAAGGGACAACTGACCCTGTAGAGGCACAAACTTGGGTTAAGGAGATAGAAAAGGCGTTTGTAATAGCTAGGGTAGCTGAAGGGCGAAAGACCGCTTTTGACACCTACATGATGAAGGGTGAGGCAAATTTTTGGCGAGAAGCAAATCAGGGGAGGGCAGGAGAAGGAATAGTTACTCGGGATAGGTTCAAAACTTTGTTTTTTGAAAATTATTTTTCATCTAGTGTGTAGGCTATGATGGAGGTAAAATTTATGGAGTTAAAGCAGGAAAACATGACGGTGTCAGAATATGCCGCAAAGTTTAACAAATTAGCTAGGTTCGTTCCACATCAAGTTGATACGGAGGCTAGGAAAGCAAGAAGGTTCGAGCTGGGATTAAAACCCTGGCTCTACAACAAGGTGGCGGTATTGCAGATCCCTACATTTGTAGCACTCATGGAAAAGGCTATCATAGTCGAGGAGGGGAGTGAGGCCATGAGCCTCTATAACAAGGAAAGTAAGAACAAGGGCAAGGTTGAGGGAGCTGGGAAGGTGGAAACTGTAACGACCGAGAAATTCATATTTTATTGTAAAATGATTTTATTAAAATAAATAAAAATAAAATCATATTTTATGTGATATAAAGATGGTTGTCATTCTATAACCTATTGATGTTGGAATGTCGTAGTATTTTAGCTACGTGAAGGAATTAAAGTGTTTGAATTTCTAAGACGAAAATAAAAGTTTTCCAAGAAATTTTTTAAAAAATACTATTCATCGGTAATTGCTCGGGAATTATTTTTGAACTTCCGAGAAATACGTAATGATAGAATATCAAAGTAAGACGAATTAGGTAATAATAATCTAGTTATAGAGAATGTAATATTTCGCTTGCGAACTTAATTCGAGAATATTAAGAAGAGCGAAGTATTAGTAAGTAAGTATTAATTTTATGATGCTTAGGTGTTGTACAAGGGAATGAAAACGAGTTTGTATGAAGGAAGGAATATCGTATATAATGAAGTTGTATACGAAGTATAATACGAGAATAATATATAGACAATATGTATATGTATTAAGTAATGTTAATGGACTTGGAAAGTTCGCTAACAATTGGTACAAGCCCAAGTGAATTAAATGTTAAGGCCCAATATTAATTAATGAACAAGTTAATTAATACAAGCCCAAAGGTTAAGTTAAGTTAAGCCCAAGTTAAAATCCAATGGATTACTATGACCCATGGGGCAAACCATACTAATATGGTTAATATGTGATAACCAAGTTAATGTAGTAACCAAGTTAAATGTGTGGTGATCAAGTTAATGTAATGAGCAAGTAAAAGAATTAATGGCCAAGCAATGGATATGTTTTGTGTTAACCAAGTAATGAATAGTAAGGAGGTGCATAAGGAGGTGGGAGTGGTTTATTTTCTAAATTGCCCTAACCTTGGGGATTCTATAAATAGAGAAGGAATGCTAGCCATTTGTTAGTTGTTCAAATAATCCAAACACTCTCTCAAAGTGCTTAATTGTTAGGGTGATTAAGTTGCAAATAAGCTACTTACATAAGAAGAAGAAGACTACTTACCAAGACTTCAAAAGTAAGACCTCTTCTCCAATTATCTTCTATCTCTATCATGATAGGTTGATAAGAAAGGTTGGATTAAGAAACATGAATGTTAAGAAGTAAGAAGAATGTGTAAGTAATGAACTTAAGCCACATAAGTTGGTAATAAGTCATTTAAGCTAGCATAAGTCATAAACTTATGTGAAAGTATTATGAACTTGTAATGAGTTTATTAATAGAAGTAATATGGAAGTAAAGAATTTGTATGTATATGTATTATATATACATGAATGAAACTATATGTGAAAACATGTATGCATGATGGTTTAAGGACTATAACTTTCTTAAGTTAGAAACAATGAAGCTATAAGTAGTTTATAATGGAATAAGTTATAAGCTCATGAATGAACTAAGTCAAAATCCAACAATGAAAATAAGTTATTGTATTAAGCATGTGAAGATGTTTATAGAATGAAATGAATGCAAGTGAAGTAATGAACAAATCCTAAGTAATGAAGATTTTTTAAAAGCATGCGATTAGGCGACGATAATCGAATAATCGTAAAATTCCGGATTAGAAGTCAAATTTTGAGTTTGAACTCGGAAATGTTATTTTCCAATGGAGACAAGTCATGTTCATCATTTAAGAGTTGCGAACTCAAAAATGATCGAATTCCAACTTAAAACAAAGAAACGAGCATTGAACGTTCACGAACGTTTATCGTTTACGTTAAAAATGAACCCATAGGTGAATTTTAGCAAACGAAGTCAAATAGATAAAATTCTTACATAAACGCGTAGATTATGTAATTTGTGAGCTGTAGGATTTTGAACGAGCCAATTCGGACTTATAACGAAGAAGTTATACGTCCGGGAATTTTACAAAAATTTTAAGCTTGAAAATTTTTTACAGTGCATTGAGTAAGCCATGGGCCAACCCTTCGCCATTTGAGTGGTATGCCAAGAAGACTGTAATAATGATGTCTCGAAAGCACACTGAAACTCACACAACATAAATGTAAAAGACATTTTTTGTGGCGTGCAACATGCCCACTAAGTAAGGACATGTGCAACACCAGTCTTAGAGCAATGATAGTGAAGGTTGTTTATAAGTACAAAGAATGAATGGTAATTGATTTGAAAGTAAACATACTTTAAGGAACATAAAGTAACATTGTTTAAATTTTGTTAAACCTTAAGGATGTTGTATAAAGGTTGAGATAACTTAGTCAAATGAACGAAAGTATAATGATAAACCGGAATGAATAGTAAATGAATCTCATACACAATTAGATTGAGATGAAGGGTAAGATAGTCATATACATACTTGATATGACCTAATGTGAGGCATTATGTAATCGTGTATTATAGAGACTTGAAAGACTTGAACGTAAAGTATTTATACAAGTAGGCAGGACGTTAAAGGCAAGTATTCTAACTCTTGTCTCGATTCAATCTAAACAAGTTTTGAAGTTCATGTATCCTTACGCATGAATTGAAGTACAATGAAGTTAAAGCCAATTCTTTTGGCTAGACTTGACATATTGAGTGGATTATTGATAATCTATTCATCTGTTATCAAATATTATTACCTTTTGTCAACTACTTGATATGGTTTTCAAAAGAAGACTTAAATGTTAAACAAATGTTTTTGTTGGTTAAACGACAGGCACACGAGGTTGCCACCAATTAAACGTACATACGTTTAATGAATGTAGTGTTGATCAACATAGAGTACAATAGGCTGATCACCTAGAAGTGCTCGTAAGTAATATCGGGCTTACGGACTTAGCTCCAGGTTGTCCTTTTTAAAGAAAGAATGAAATACTCAAGGTCTTTGACCAGAGTGAATGTTTTACTGAATATTGTTATTATTGTAAAACATTTTGAAAGAAAGATGAAGTGCTATTTTGATTTATCAATAGTACTTCATAACTATTATTCGATTATTGAAGATATACGATTCAGTATGTGTCAAGCATGTTGTTATTGAAATTGTTATACTTCTTTGAGCTAGTTATGCTCACTCTTGCTTGAACCATATGAATGCAACTAAGATGAACGTCCCGAAGGTTCGAATAAGGATAAAGGAAAAGCTAAGGCAGATCGCTAAGCTGTCTATGTAATAGTATAGGTTAATGTTGTAATGTTATTAATATTATGACAAAGAACCTTTGTAATGGGTTTAGAACTTGGGACAATGTAAATATTATTTTGATAATATAAAAGAGTTGTTTGTTCTTTTGAGGCTTTTCAATTGAATGAATGCATGAATGTTAGTACAGTATAGCACCATCTGTCGGGTTGGAAGATACCCGGATTTGGGGGCGCTACAGGTTGGTATCAAAGCCTAGGTTATAAAACTTAAGGGGGATTAGAACCTTAAGTCATAACCTTAAGAAAGAATAAAGAAGTAAAAGATGAAAGATAACCATATAAAAATGCATTATCTTATGTTATGTGTTTTTATTATTTTACTGACGTGTACTAATCAAACTATATTGTTTTATTGTAGATGTCAGGAGAAAATGATATGTATAGAGCTATATATGTAGTGAGCGAGGATTCGGCTAATCGAGTAGAGATACTACCCAATCCTGTAGCAGTAGAACTATAGGTTGTGATAATCGAGTTTGGAGACTCGAACGATTTAGACTACATGTCTATTTTCTATGGCATACTAAAGGAAGAGGTGGACGTGATGTCCTTTGATCAGGTTCTACCTACAGAAGAATTGACTACTGAAGAGTCAATGAAAGCACTGTTCATGTCAGTTTTGGATAGAATCGTCCACTACTGTCAAGAGGTGAAGGAGTTGAAAGAGGAACTCCAAGCTGTCCGGGAGGACAAACTAAGTATGGAGGGTATGTGGGAAGAGGAACACGATGATCGTGTTTTAGCCAAGGATAAGGTCCGAGAGTTGAAATGTGAAGTCTTTGAGCTCAAGCAGGAGCTAAAGACTAAACATCAGAAGTTGGAGAGGATGTCCTATATACATAAGAGTTCTCACGTGGATTTCCAGCAACAAGTAGATGGGTATTCGGTAGAGGAAGGGCAGACTCGACATACCATTAGTTGAGATGTCATAGCCGGTTTGGCCAAGAAAGATTTCGAGAATGCCATTCGGCAGATGTAATCTAGCAGTAGCTAGAATAGATTAGATATGTAAATATTATGTATCTAGTAGCGACGTAAAACCCTCTTTTGTATATCAAGGGTAGTCTTTTATAAATCCCAATTTTTGGAAAGTAATTGCGGGATGGTAATGAAATCAGCTAAGGCTGAGTAATGTAAACCATGTAGTGTTATACTACAAGTTATGAATCAATATAAGTCTTTTTATGGAACATATTGAGTAATGAGTATGAGTTAGTGTTTTATCATAAATAATAACTAACCAAAAAGAAGAAAGTAATAATGATGTGTTGTTTTTCTTAACAGCAAAATGCTACCAAGAAGGAGATAACGAAATCAAGACACTAATGTTAACCAACCAAAGGGTGGTCCGGTTAATCCAATGCAAGAGTTCGTTAATCTTTTTTAAGTTGCGCATTTAATAGAGCGTGGCTAATGTACCCGTTTATTCACAGGTAGTCTGAGCTACTACTTTTAAAGTCTTTAAAAGTGTAGGTCCGTCGGAGTTCAAAGGAACTACGGACCCTATAGAAGCCCAGACTTGGGTAAAAGAAATCGAGAAAACATTTGTTATAGCAAATGTTGAGGAGGGTCAGAAGGTTTGCCTTTGCAACCTATTTGATGAAAGGAGAGGCCAATTTCTGGTGGGAAGCAAACCAGGCTAGGGCCGATATAGGAAACCTAACGTGGGAGAGGTTCAAGGAGATTTTCTTCGAGAACTATTTTCCCACTAGTATGCAAGGGAGGATGGAAATGAGGTTTCTTGAATTGAAACAAGGGGATATGATAGTTCCCCAGTATGCTACCAAGTTTAATGAACTTGCAAGATTTACTCCACATCAAGTGGACACTGAAGTGAGAAAGGCTAGACGATTTGAGCAGGGCTTGAAACCCTGGCTCTATAGCCGAATCTCTGTGTTCCAAAGTACTTCCTTTGGAACCATATTAGAAAAGACAATAACTACCGAAGGTGGGAATGAGGCTCTCAGCCAGTACCACAAAGATAAGAAAAATAAAGGTTAAGTTGAGGGAGGAATGAAGACCGAAGGAGCCAGCGGAAGTGGCGACGGTCAAAAGAGGAAGGGTTTTAACTCTGGGAATACAGGAGTAAAACAAGAGGATTCCAAGAGAAGAATGGAGGTCTGTAAAACCTGCGGGAAGACTCACTTAGGAGTCTGTCTCAAAGGAAAGGCCGTATGTTATAACTGTGGACAGGAAGGGCACATTTCGCCTAACTGTCCAAATCCGAAGAAAAACTATGGATGCTTTGTATGTGGATCAACTGACCACATAGCAAAGAACTGCCCAAAGAAGGGGACAGATGGAAATAAGGGAACTAATAGCGGTAAGTTGGCTATTAGTGGCCCAGCTCAGCCGAGTAAATCAATGGCCCACACTTTTAATATGACGGTTCAAGATGCGGTGGCATCAGGGGATGTAGTTGCAGGTATTATTCCAATAAATAACATAAATGCTTACGTGATATTTGATTCGGGTGCTACTTGTTCGTTTATAGAATGTGATTTTGCTAGACAATTGGAATTACTTTTCGAAAAGTTGCTTATACCTTTGATTATTAAGGTAGCAAATGAAGAGATAATTCCTGTTGAAGATATTCATAGGAATTGTTGCGTAGATATACGGGGTTGTAAGTTATCGGTAGATTTAATACCGATAAAGTTAGGAGAATTCGATGTAATTCTCAGAATAGATTGGTTGATTAACCATGGTGCAATTATAAATTGCCAAAAGAAATGTGTGAGCATTGGGACGTTGAAACAACCTCCTGCAATAAATTATCGGGGCGTTCGTGTTGTCTTACGATGACACAAACTAGAAAACTTTTAAGGAAGGGATGTGTAGGTTACCTGTGCCATGTTGTTGACACCCAGCGAGTGGGAGTAACCATGGAACAAATACCTATAGTGAACGAATACATGGATGTATTTCCAAGTGAGTTACCGGGTTTATCACCGGATAGGGAGATCGAATTCGTAATAGACATTGTGCCAGGATCGGCACCAGTCTCAAGGGCACCGTACCGTATGGCGCCTGTGGAAATGAAGGAGCTAATGGTTCAGTTACAGGAACTATTGGATAGGAAGTACATTCAACCGAGTGTTTCCCCATGGGGTGCATCGGTATTGTTTGTCAAGAAGAAAGATGGATCGTTAAGGCTTTCTATCGACTATCGAGAGGTGAACAAGTTAACGATAAAGAATAAATACCCATTGCCCAGGATTGATGATCTTTTTGATCAGTTGAAAGGGGCAAAATATTTTTCCAAGATAGATTTGAGGACGGGGTATCACCAATTGAAGGTTAGGAAGGAGGATATATCAAAGACGGCATTCAGAACTCGTTATGGTCATTACGAGTTTCTGGTGATGTCATTTGGGTTGACTAATGCACCAGCTGCATTTATGGATATGATGAACAGAGTGTTCAAACTATATTTGGACAAGTTCGTCGTTGTATTTATCGATGATATTCTAGTCTATTCTAAGACGCCAAAAGATCATGCTGAACACTTAAGATTAGTGTTGGAGACATTAAGAAAGGAGAAGTTATATGCGAAATTCAATAAGTGTGAATTTTGGTGGAGAAAAGTGCTGATTTTAGGTCATGTCATTGATTGAAGAGGGATTTCAGTGGATCCAGCAAAGGTAGAAGCAGTAATGAGTTGGGAACAACCGAAAACGCCGACTGAGGTGCGGAGTTTCCTAGGGTTAGCGGGATACTATCGAAGATTTATCTAAGATTTTTTGAAGATAGCTACCCCGTTGACTAACTTGACAAGGAAGACGGTGAAATACGTATGGACGGATAAATGTGAAGACAGTTTTCAAGAATTGAAGAAAAGATTAAGTGAAGCGCCTATTTTGTCATTACCCGATGACACAGGAAATTTTGTAGTGTATAGTGATGTTTCGCATAGGGGACTTGGTCGTGTGCTCATGTAGCATGGCAAAGTCATTGCGTATGCATCATGGCAATTGAAGGATTATGAGAAAGTTTATCCTACTCATGATCTGGAACTGGCCGCAGTAGTATTTACCCTAAAGATATGGAGACATTATCTTTATGGGGAGAAATGTGAGATATATACGGACCATAAGAGTCTAAAGTATATCTTCACTTAGAAGGAGTTGAATATGAGACAGAGAAGATGGCTAGATTTGAAAAAGGATTACAATTGTGAAATCCTGTATCACCCTGGGAAAGCCAATGTAGTTGCCGACGCCTAAGTAGGAAGGGTCGGGAAAGGTTATCTATGTTAACGACTCAAAATGAGTTAATAACAGAGATGGCTAGGATGGAAATAGAAGTGAAGATGCCCAGTGACTCAAGATAGATACTTTTTACGACGGAGATGCAATCTACCATCGTAGAGAGAGTCAAGGAGGTATAACTCAAGACTGATGAGTATAACCAAATGAAAAAGCGGTTATCCGATAAAGAAGATACTAAATATAGTCTTGATAATGAGGGATTATTAAGATTTGAAGGAAGAATTTGGGTTCCGAATGAGACAGAATTAAAGGAGCAAGTGTTATAAGAAGCTCATAGTTCGAGGTACTCGATACATCCTGGTAGCACTAAAATGTATCAAGACCTTCGACAGAGTTTTTGGTGGCCGAACATGAAAAGAGAAATAGCTGAATACATGAGTAGATGCTTAACTTTTCAAAAAGTTAAAGCTGAACATCAAAGACCAAGTGGTTTGTTACATTCATTGGAGATTCCAGAATGGAAGTGGGAGCATATCACGATGGACTTCGTGGTGGGACTTCCGACAACGTCAAAAGGGTACGATTCGATTTCGGTAATAGTCGACCGATTGACGAAATTGGCTCACTTCTTACCAATTAGGGTCAAGTATAACCTAGACCAGTTAGCTAAACTCTATATCAAGACATGGAGTACCAGTATCGATTGTGTCAGATCGTGATCCACGATTCACATCGAATTTCTGGAGAAGTTTGCAAGAACAGCTGGGAACACAGTTGAAGTTAAGCATAACTTATCATCCACAAACTGATGGGCAGAGCGAGAGAACAATTCAGACGTTAGAAGACATGTTGAGGTCTTGCGTCATGGATTTCAAGGGTAGTTGGGATGATCACCTACCACTTGTAGAGTTTGCGTATAACAATAGTTATCATGCAAGCATAGGCATGCCGCCTTATGAAGCTCTGTATGGAAGAAGGTGCAGAGCACCATTGTATTGGGATGAGGTGGGAGAACGCCGGATGCTAGGACCAGAATTGGTGCAGCAGATAGCGAATGTGGTAAAGTTAATTCGGATGCATCTCGTCACAGCTCAGGACAGACAGAAGAAGTATGCGGACTCGCATAGATTAAGTCGAGCGTTTGAAGTAGGTTCGTATGTGTTTCTAAAGGTATCTCCCTAGAAAGGAAAGATACGCTTTGGAAAGAAAGGAAAGTTAAGTCCAAGGTTTATAGGGCGTTTTGAGGTATTAAAAAGGGTGGGGGAGGTAGCTTATATGATGGCATTACCTCCAGACCTAGAAAGAATACATAACGTGTTCCACGTATCTGTATTACGTCCATATAAGCCGGACTATAAGCACGTAATCAAATATGAGCCGATTCATATTGAGAAGGACTTAACCTATGAAGAATCGTCGATTCAAATCATTGATAGAAAAGAGCAGGTTCTGCGGAACATAGTAATACCGTCGGTAAAGGTATTATGGAAGAACCACGATGCCGAAGAAGCAACGTGGGAATTAGAAGAAAAGATGAAGAAAAATTTTCCTCATTTGTTTGATTAAAGTAAGACGAGATTCCGGGGACAAAATCTTAATAAGGGGGGAAGAATGTAACGACCGAGAAATTCAGATTTTATTGTAAAATGATTTTATTAAAATAAATAAAAATAAAATCATATTTTATGTGATATCAAGATGGTTGTCATTCTATAACCTATTGATGTTGGAATGTCGTAGTATTTTAGCTACGTGAAGGAATTAAAGTGTTTGAATTTCTAAGATGAAAATAAAAGTTTTTCGAGAAATTTTTTGAAAAACACTATTCATCGGTAATTGCTCGGGAATTATTTTTGAACTTCTGAGAAATACGTAATGATAGATTATCAAAGTAAGACAGATTAGGTAATAATAATCTAGTTATGGAAAACATAATATTTCGCTTGCGGACTTAATTCGAGAATATTAAGAAGAGCGAAGTATTAGTAAGTATTAATTATATGATGCTTAGGTGTTGTACAAGGGAATGAAAACGAGTATAATACGAAGTATTATACGAGTTTGTATGAAGGAAGGAATATCGTATATAATGAAGTTGTATACGAAGGATAATACGAGAATAATACATAGACAATATGTATATGTATTAAGTAATGTTAATGGACTTGGAAAGTTGGTTAAAAATTGGTACAAGCCCAAGTGAATTAAATGTTAAGGCCCAATATTAATTAATGAACAAGATAATTAATACAAGCCCAAAGGTTAAGTTAAGTTAAGCCCAAGTTAAAATTCAATGGATTACTATGACCCATGGGCCAAACCATACTAATATGGTTAATATGTGATAACCAAGTTAATGTAGTAACCAAGTTAAATGTGTGGTGATCAAGTTAATGTAATGAGCAAGTAAAAGAATTAATGGCCAAACAATGGATAAGTTTTGTGTTAGCCAAGTAATGAATAGTAAGGAGGTGCATAAGGAGGTGGGAGTGGTTTATTGTCTAAATTGCCCTAACCTTGGGGATTCTATAAATAGAGAAAGAATGCTAGCCATTTGTTAGTTGTTCAAATAATCCAAACACTCTCTCAAAGTGCTTAATTGTTAGGGTGATTAAGTTACAAATAAGCTACTTACATAAGAAGAAGAAGACTACTTACCAAGACTTCAAAAGTAAGACCTCTTCTCCAATTATCTTCTATCTCTATCATGATAAGTTGATAAGAAAGGTTGGATTAAGAAACATGAATGTTAAGAAGTAAGAAGAATGTGAAAGTAATGAACTTAAGCCACATAAGTTGGTAATAAGTCATTTAAGCTAGCATAAGTCATAAACTTATGTGAAAGTATTATGAACTTGTAATGAGTTTATTAATAGAAGTAATATGGAAGTAAAGAATTTGTATATATATGTATATATATACATGAATGAAACTATATGTGAAAACATGTATGCATGATGGTTTAAGGACTATAACTTTCTTAAGTTATTAACAATGAAGCTATAAGTAGTTTATAATGGAATAAGTTATAAGCTCATGAATGAACTAAGTCAAAATCCAACAATGAAAATAAGTTCTTGTATTAAGTATGTGAAGATGTTTATAGAATGAAATGAATGCAAGTGAAGTAATGAACAAATCCTAAGTAATGAAGATTTGTCGGAAAACGCATGATTAGACGATAATCGTCGAATTCGTAAAATTCCCGGATTAGAAGTCAAATTTTGAGTTTGAACTCAGAAATGTTATTTTTCCAATGGAGACAAGTCATGTTCATCATTTAAGAGTTGTGAACTCGAAAATGATCGAATTCCGACTTAGAACGAAGAAACGAGCGTTGAACGTTCACGAACGTTTATCGTTTACGTTAAAAATGAACCCATAGGTGAATTTTAGCAAACGAAGTCAAATAGATAAAATTCTTACATAAACACGTAGATTATGTAATTTGTGAGCCGTAGGATTTTGAATGAGCCAATTCGGACTTATAACGAAGAAGTTATACGTCCGGGAATTTTACAAAAATTTTAAGCTTGAAAATTTTTACGGTGCCTGAGTTGGTGCGGCATGCCCAACCCTAGCCATTGAGTGGCCAAGAAGACCGTGCAATGTGATGTCTCGAGCACACTAGAAACTCGCGCCACACAAATCGTAAGTAACATCATGTTGCTTATTTTGTGAACTCACCGCTATTAAGCCCACTCATGTAATGGACCAGGTATAGCCTTAAGCCCAAATGATAGCAATGATAGTGAAGGTTGTTTATAAGTACAAAGAATGAATGGTAATTGATTTGAAAGTAAACATACTTTAAGGAACATAAAGTAACATTGTTTAAATTTTGTTAAACCTTAAGGATGTTGTATAAAGGTTGAGATAACTTAGTCAAATGAACGAAAGTATAATGATAAACCGGAATGAATAGTAAATGAATCTCATACACAATTAGATTGAGATGAAGGGTAAGATAGTCATATACATACTTGATATGACCTAATGTGAGGCATTATGTAATCATGTATTATAGAGACTTGAAAGACTTGAACGTAAAGTAATTACACCGTAGCAGACGTTAAAGGCAAGTATTCTAACTCTTGTCTCAGTTCAATCTAAACAAGTTTTTGAAGTTCATGTATCCTTACGCATGAATTGAAGTACAATGAAGTTAAAGCCAATTCTTTTGGCTAGACTTGACATATTGAGTGGATTATTGATAATCTATTCATCTGTTATCAAATATTATTACCTTTTGTCAACTACTTGATATGGTTTTCAAAAGAAGACTTAAATGTTAAACAAATGTTTTTGTTGGTTAAACGACAGGCACACGAGGTTGCCACCAATTAAACGTACATACGTTTAATGAATGTAGTGTTGATCAACATTAAGTACAATAGGCTGATCACCTAGAAGTGCTCGTAAGTAATATCGGGCTTACGAACTTAGCTCCAGGTTGTCCTTTTTAAAGAAAGAATGAAATACTCAAGGTCTTTGACCAGAGTGAATGTTTTACTGAATATTGTTATTATTGTAAAACATTTTGAAAGAAAGATGAAGTGCTATTTTGATTTATCAATAGTACTTCATAACTATTGTTCAGTTATTGAAGATATACGATTCGTATGTGTCAAGCATGTTGTTATTGAAATTGTTATACTTGCTGAGCTAGTTATGCTCACTCTTGCTTGAACCATATGAATGCAGCTAAGACTGAACGTCCCGAAGGTTCGAATAAGGATAAAGGAAAAGCTAAGGCAGATCGCTAAGCTGTCTATGTAATAGTATAGGTTAATGTTGTAATGTTATTAATATTATGACAAAGAACCTTTGTAATGGGTTTAGAACTTGGGACAATGTAAATATTATTTTGATAATATAAAAGAGTTGTTCGTTCTTTTGAGGCTTTTTAATTGAATGAATGCATGAATGTTAGTACAGTATAGCACCATCTGTCGGGTTGGAAGATACCCGGATTTGGGGGCGCTACAGAAACAAATAGTGGGAGTAGGAGTGGTAATGGCAAGAGGAAGGGGAGCAATTTTGGAAATGTTCACGTAAAATAAGAAGGTGTGAAGAAGCAGGGGGTACAGCGTGGGAACTGTGGAAAGAATCACTCTAGGAATGTGTGAAAGGTAAATTTGCATGTGTTAAGTGCGGGCATGAGGGCCATATCTCTCCCAACTGCCCCAATCTTAGAATGAATAGTGAGTATTTTTTGTGCGGATCGAAGGAGCATTAGGTGAAGGACTGCCCGAAAAGGAGAATGGAGGCAGAAAGCGTGAACATGGGGAAAGGCAGCGGGACTCTGGCGATCACAGGACCAACGTCATCTAGTAAGCCTACAAAATCTACCGTAAGGGTCTTTAACATGACGGTCCAGGATACCGTGGCAGCTGGAGATGGAACTCCAAGTATTATTCGTATAACTTTTATTTTCTTATATATGTGATTTTCCTATTAATAGTAAATTATTTTATAAAGAAATTTTGAGGAAGGAATTTGAGTTCTATTAGAAATCAAATTTCTATTTAATCAGATAGAGAAGTTTTATGTTAAATAGTTAAAAATTAGCTCGATCAATTATGATCGAGATCTACTTGCAATGATTGTATGTGCTATGTACCCTTGTATGTATAGGTTTTAAAATGGTGGTTCCGGGGAAGAAATCTTTATAAGGGAGGGTGAATGTAACATCCCGATATTTTCTATACAAATAAATTAGAAATTTGTGTATAAATTTTATTTTATTTTAAAAAATTAAATATGGGGAATATGTGCCAAGATAATGTGTATATGTATTTATGTGATAAATAAAAATATATTTATTACATGAATTATTGCAAATAATTTTTATGTTAGAATTATTGATTATTATAAAGTATATTCTTATAATAACTAATTTTATAGTAGAAATATTTTATTAATTATTTTTCATGAAAATAGGATTATTATATTATTTAAATAATATATGAAATGATTATAGAATAATAATAATTATTATTGTATTATATAATTTTAATTGATTATTAAGTTAATTATTTTACCTTAATTAATAAGGTTAAATATGAAAGATAAATCAAATATGGAATCCAAACCCTAATTTTAGATTTTGATCAAGGCATGAGAATAATATAATATTAATTATATTTTAATTTTTCAGTGCTATAAATATGTATTGTATGTACGTATTGATAATGGTTGGTCAATTGTGGTGTACTATGACCAAACCCTAGCAATATTTTTATAAACCCTAGTATTACTGTTAAACCCTAATTTCGAAGTCAAATGAGACTTTAAAAATCTGTTAAGACACTGTGTTATGTGTTATACGATTTGTATTTTAGGTAAAGCCTTATTATTATGGAAAACCATAATTGTAAATTAGAAACCCTAATGTGAAACTTATACCAGAGTTTATGCTCAGTCAAAAATGGTGTTAATGTGATTAACGACTGGTATTATAGATATTAACCCTATTAGGGAGAACCCTAATTTTCAAAACCCTAATCATGAAATTAGAAACCCTAATTTCTATATTTAGTAACCCTAATTAGTAATTTTAAAAACTAATTACTAATTATAAACCCTAATTGCAAAAATTAGCAAGGTTAATTATAATTAGTGAACTTTAAACCCTAATGTTCATGTATAATGTAATTAGAAAACCTAACTAATTAACAAACCCTAATTTTCTATTTTTAGAAACTAATTTAATTTTTATTTTAAACCCTAAATTGAAAGCCTAGAAATTTTAGTTTTTGAAAACCTTAGGGTTAAACCCTAAGGGTTTGCCAAGTTTACCAATGTGCCATTAATTTTGTAATTTAAATGACCAAAAAGCCCTTATGCACATTTTTTTAATAAGCTTGCTTGTGTATCTTTCTATAATTGGAGTTGGTGACCTACTAAAATTGACAATGTAACTTATTTATCAACAACCCAGCAAATTCTTGCCAGCAATCTCATCTATATACATTACATATAAGTGCTATAAATAGATTGGAAGAGAGAGAAATTGCATTAGTTAGCTTATTTTTATCCCAAGACTCAATCATTTTCTCTCAACCCAAACCCACGAATTTCATAAGTATATTAATTTAATAGTAATGATATTAAATTTATTTAATAATTATATTAAATAAATAGTTTTTAAATGGTTTTATTAATTTAAAAATCATTTAAAAAAGATATAAATGAATTAAAAATATTTTAAGTTATACTTAATGACTTTTAATATTTTTGTAAATAATACATTAATATTTTAATATTAATGGTAATTATTTAAAATGATTTTTAAATATTTTAAAAATCATTTAAGGGTAATATTAATACTTTAAAAATATTTTTAGTTATTATAAATAACTTTAATATTTTGACAATGGTTTCATTAATAGTTTAATATTAATTAAATATTAATGAAAATAGAATTTTTTTATTATTTAAATCATTTAATAATGATTCTGGTGTTTGAAAATTCATGATAAATTATAATAAATGTTTAAAAATTATTATAAGTCATTTAAAAATAATATGATTGATAATTACAGTTATTGAACTACTGGATAGAGTCTTAGACTCGGTAATTACCCGATAAAACCGTCGGTAGACCGACATGTTTCAGAAATTAATCTGGACATAGATATTTTGATTGTATTAATGTTTGTTTGTGATTCAACGATTGCTGAATATGTGTGACAGTGTGATTAGATTATGTGCTGACTGCAAAAAGCAGTATTATGTGTTACGGTATGATTCTAATCAGTAAAATGATCTTATTACTGATAGGTTGCCATATAAAAGATAAAACTAAGTTGCGTATTGTAAGCAGCAGACCAGGCAAGTATCCTACCTTTGCATTTCCTTTATGCACTGGACAAAAGTAAGAAAGTTTTAGAATTATATTATTATTGTACCAGATTATTAACCCTATTGTTATATATATTATAACTGATCATTGATTATCAACATGATATTATATTATATAATTCAGATATATATTTTGTTCGTTAATTTCTATATATGGTTATACAAGTGTCCTCACTTGGATAATCATTGTATTTAATCACACACATATATATATATATATATACCTATTAATCTTCAGTATGTATACATGACGTAAAAGCTGTCTAAGCTATTTGACCAACTAGACAAAGATTTAGAAATATAGTTGAATATGATAAAACCTTTTTGTATCCAATCAAATTATTTTGGTTCGGATTCCCGACTAAGTATGAACAACCCGAACATGAGAAAACTTTTATGCGCCCAAGGCGGACAGAGTGAACGATAATATCGTTTTTGCATGTAGTATTGATCAATACAAGACATAACGGGCTGATCACCCCCCGTGCCCGTAAGTTATGACGATTTGCGGATGAAGTTCTGCTAAACCTATTTGAAAATTTAAAACAATGTTCATAGTATGTCACCTTAACCCTATTTATAGTCAGTACGTAATTTCAAAATTTGATAGAGAGTTTTTATGTTATTATTATCGTTCAGATTACTTCAAAACTATTGATTTGTTGTAGAAGGGTAGTACAAAGAAAACATTTAATTTTTTCAGCTAATATGTATAATTGTTATTACTTGTTGGGCACTCAAATGCTCATCCTTGCTTAATTTAAATATTTTCAGCTAAATGTGAACAACCTAAAGGCTCTGCCAAGAACAAAGGAAAAGGAAAAGTTGTTGAATGAGTGTTATGCTATATATTATGTAATAGTTTGGTTTTATTAAGATGAGAATGATATCTATTTATTATCATGTATTATAAGGAATGTATTAAAGGTTACGTACTTGGGATTTTAGACACTGATAAATATGTAAATTAAGTTGGGGATTTATATTATTATTATTAGTATTAGTATTATTCCGCTCATAGAAATGGTATCGTGAAGCACCGAGTTCGGGTTTCAAGTACCCAGATTTATGGGCTTTACAGGTTGGTATCAGAGGTTTAGGATTAGAAACCTTAGGTGGGATAGACCTTAGGCTATAACCTTAGAACAGAGGGAAACGTTGAAAATACAAATAACTCATATAGAGTTTAAAAGGAGATGAATTGGATAAATTCATCGTCAAACAAAATAAAAGATAACTTATATAAAGCTATTATTTGCTGTATGTATATACTATATGCTAATCAGGATAATTTATGTGTGTAGATGTCTAGTGGAAAAGGCTTGTTATATGCTTCTAGCATGAAGAAGGATCAAATCCATACACCCGAGATAATATCGAAGCCAATAGCTAAAATAGATGCTCACGATGAAAACAACTTTGACGAGGTGGTTATTTTAGAAAACGTAGTACCAGATCCGAAGATGGTGGAGCTGATAGATAGTGATTCAGACACTAAAGTTGAAGCTGATCAAGCATCAACGGAGGTGCAGGATCTGAGGAACAAGGTTTCTTCATTGAAAAAGTTGTGGGAAATAGAAAAGCTGCTAAATAGTCAATTGCGTCAGACGTTAATAGAAACAATGGAAGAACAAGATAAGCTTAAAATCCAAATTGATCAAATGGGATCCATAAGCAACACATCGTGTGTAGCTCCGAGCAATAAGCGAAAAAGAAAGATAGAAGACCATGACTTAGGAAAATCCGATAAGAAGAAAGGGAAAAGAATATGTTACCTTTGTGGCTATGAGGGACATACCACTCTGTATTGTCCCAACTATAAACCAGGTGCATGTTTTATTTGTGGGATAGAAGGTCATCAGGCGAAAGGTTGTCCAAGAAAAAGGCGTAGTGAATAGGTAGTATAGGTTCTGTTGTGTAGGTATATTTAATGTAATATATATGATAAGTATGTCTGTGTAATGTAATATTCTCAACTTTTATGTTGGTCAAGGCTGTAAATCCCGACTTTTGTAGTCACAAAGGGATAGCTGATGTTTAAAGCAGTATGTGTTATGCTATGTAAAGTATTCGCTAAATGAATATAAATCTATGTTTAAGTATTGAAAAATAAGTTTAATATGTTAAACTTATACGATAAGGTTTAGAATGTAAGTTAATAAAGTATATATTATGTTTTATTTAATCAGATAATGCCGCCAAGACGTCAAACTCAAAATAAAAGGGGAGAAGAATATTTCAACAACGTTGGGAGACAACAAGCAGAGCCAATGCAAAACTTTGCGAACATGGTAGCTCAGGCTATGCAACAGGGAATGCCAGCCGCAGGGAACAAGTCGGATAACCACTTGGGGAACTTCAAAGATTTTAAGGATGTAGGACCGCCAGAATTTAAAGGGACAACTGACCCTGTAGAGGCACAAACTTGGGTTAAGGAGATAGAAAAGGCGTTTATAATAGCTAGAGTAGCTGAAGGGCAAAAGACCGCTTTTGCCACCTACATGATGAAGGGTGAGGCCAATTTTTGGCGGGAAGCAAATCAGGCGAGGGTAGGAGAAGGAATAGTTACTTGGGATAGGTTCAAAACTTTGTTTTTCAAAAATTATTTTTCATCTAGTATGCAGGCTAGGATGGAGGTAAAATTTATGGATTTAAAGCAGGAAAACATGACGGTGTTAGAATACGCCGCAAAGTTTAACGAATTAGCTAGGTTCGCTCCGCATCAAGTTGATACGGAGGCTAGGAAAGCAAGAAGGTTCGAGCTGGGATTAAACCTTGGCTCTACAATAAGGTGGTGGTGTTGCAGATCCCTATATTTGCAGCACTCATGGAAAAGGTTATCATAGCCGAGGAGGGGAGTGAGGTCATGAGCCTCTATAACAAGGAAAGTAAGAACAAGGGCAAGGTTGAGGGAGCTGGGAAGGTGGAAACAAATAGTGGGAGTAGGAGTGCTAATGGCGAGAGGAATGGGAGAAATTTTGGAAATGTTCAGGTAAAACAAGAAGGTGTGAAGAAGCAGGGGGTACAGTGTGGGAACTGTGGAAAGAATCACTCTAGATATGTGTGAAAGGTAAATTTGCATGTTTTAAGTGCGGATAGGAGAGCCATATCTCTCCCAACTACCCCAATCTTAGAATGAATAGTGGGTGTTTTCTGTGTGGATCGAAGGAGTATTAGGTGAAGGACTGTTCGAAAAGGAGAATGGAGGCAGAAAGCGTGAACATGGGGAAAGGCAGCGGGACTCTGGCGATCACAGGACCAACGTCATCTAGTAAGTATTATTCGTATAATTTTTATTTTCTTATATATGCGATTTTTCTATTAATAGTAAATTATTTTATAAAGAGATTTTGAGGGAGGAATTTGAGTTCTATTAGAAATCAAATTTCTGTTTAATCAGATAGACAAGTTTTATGTTAAATAGTTAAAAATCAGCTCGATCAATTATGATCGAGATCTACTTGAAATGATTTAATGTGCTATATACCCTTGTATGTATAGGTTTTAAAACGGTGATTCCGGGAACAGAATCTTTATAAGGGAGGGTGAATGTAACAACCCGATATTTTCTGTACAAATAAATTAGAAATTTTGTAAATAAATTAGAAATTTTGTGTATAAATTTTATTTTATTTTAAAAAATTAAATATGGGGAATATGTGCCAAGATAATGTGTATATGTATTTATGTGATAAATAAAATATATTTATTACATGAATTATTGCAAATAATTTTATGTTAGAATTATTGATTATTATAAAGTATATTCTTATAATAACTAATTTTATAGTAGAAATATTTTTATTAATTATTTTTCATAAAAATAAGATTATTATATTATTTAAATAATATATGAAATGATTATAGAATAATGATAATAATTATTTTATTATATAAATTTTAGTTCAGATTATTAAGTTAATTATTTTACCTTAATTAATAAGGTTAAATATGAAAGATAAATCAGATATGGAATCCAAACCTTAATTTTGGATTTTGATCAAGGCATGAGAATAATATAATATTAATTATATTTTTATTTTTCAGTGCTATTAATGGTTGGTCAATTATGGTGTACTATGACCAAACCCTAGCAATATTTTTATAAACTCTAGTATTACTGTTAAACCCTAATTTTGAAGTCAAATGAGACTTTAAAAATCTGTTAAGACACTGTGTTATGTGTCATACGATTTGTATTTTAGGTAAAGCCTTATTATTATAGAAAACCATAATTGTAAATTAGAAACCCTACTGTGAAACTTATACCAGAGTTTATGCTCAGTCAAAAATGGTGTTAATGTGATTAACAACCGGTATTATAGCACTACTACAAAACAGTAAATAGACAACACGAAAAAAACGTTGTGGTTTCAATCAAAAAAACGTCGTGGTTAAGGGTGTTATCTATTTGACACCCTTACACAACATTTTTAAAACGTTGTAGTTAAGCACAATACACAACGTTTTTTTAGAAAAAAACATTGTAGATTTGTTTTACAAAAATTAGCAGATGCTTAAAAATGTTGTAGAATGTATGATTCCACAACGTTTTTTGGATAAAAATGTTCTTGTTTAGTATATTAGACAACGTTTTTTAAATGTTGTAGATAAAAAAAAAAGAAAAAAAAAGGACGTGGTTCACCAAAAATGTGACCTGGTACTGATGTATGGCAAGATAACTGACCAATCACAGGAATGACTTTTAACATAATTCCTAACCAAATTTATATATCCAAATAAATGTCCTGCTCTTGATGTATGGCAAGATAAGATAAAAAAAGGATACCAAATCGACCGATAAGCGATGTATGGCTAGATAATGTGTAAAACACAAGAATACCAAATTTGATCCCATAAATATTTGTAACATTGTAACCAAATTTATATATCCAAATAAACATAATTCTTATGATAACATTGTAACATTTTAAAACACAAGATAACTGCTATTGATCCCATAATTCCTAACCAAATTTATATATCCAAATAAACATAAATATTTGCAAAACACGAGATAATTGCTACTTTCTTATGATAACATTGTAACATTGTTATCATTGTAACATTGTAGCAAGTTGCCGCAGATGTCCAGCCATCTGATTTGAGGTGTAGCCACTACTACAAAATAAAGTTTTCATATAAGATATTTCAGATATCACAGGGCCAATGTGAATAAAAATGGTAGGAGAAAGGGATCAAGTTCAGAAACATTTTAGATGCTAATTATTAAAACTAATCGATAAAACTTGATTAGTAAGCTTGAAATGCGGTGTACTCCACACCCCTAGATGATTTGAGTACCTCAAAGATAATGCCATCAGACATTCTTGGCCTCCTCAAGCAGATCTCATCTCCACAAAAGCAAACTTCTTTTCATGGTTTATATAAACATTGACAACAACATCCCTTGACCAATCATAAGAGGGTATTTTAGCATCGAAATTGAAGGTAAGTACGCTATATAAAAAATAGATTAAAAAACATGCCATTTCCAAATATAATATCGGTTGTCTTTGTAAAATACAAAGACAAGTGATCTTAAATGTTGGAATAGAGTAGTTTAATACTACTTGACTTGGAAGATAGTGTTTCGCTAATTGCGGACATAACATAAGCGAAGAAGGTTGCCATGCAATCGCAAGAAGACAAAAGCCAATTTAAATGCATCCATATCTTATGGAACAAAAGCTAAACTATCATGGAATCAAATCGAATAATAGGCTAAGGAAGGAGCCTTATTATCGGAATCATTTAATCCTTATTTGGATTGGAAAATGAATGAAAAGTTGAAAAGCGCATCAACATTGCTTGTTTCAATAGCTCCCATCCGATTAAATTAAGCGAAGAAGATATCATGCAATTGAGACTAAAATCGGCAATCGCTATGTGAAAGTTTACACGACTGAAATTATTCAATTAATGACTAAAGTACGACGACTCAAGACCAAGCACTTAGCATAGCCAGACCAATTCTCTCACGAACAAGTCTACCACTTAATAGGCTTACAATGACATCAATCTGCAAAAGTTTTGAAGTAGGATATAACATGAGAAAACTATCGACTAATCAAATTAATTCACGAGAATGAGCTAGGAAAAAAAATGAATGAAACTCATTACCTTCTGTGCAACAGTGTCATCAAAATCGACAAAGTATTGCCTGGCAAAAAATAATTAGTTTCTTAAAATCAGCATACGAGCACTTGAACCAAATACTAATTACAGAAAAATAGCTGCAAATGATGAGAACCTAACCCAACTTACTTCACAACAAAGTATGCTGGATTGTTTTGCAATGGGTTGGAATAAGTCTGCAACAAACATAAAAAGGAAAGTTAAGATTCTGCAAAAATTCTTTCTGTTTTGAAAAAAACTCTGGCATTATCCAAAAAAAGCAACAGTACATTGACCATAATTCCACAAACATCTGCAGACTATGCCTGTAATAACATTGGTAAACAATCCCCATACATAGGGCCAATATTACCTATAAGAAAACATTGGTACAACTCAGATACCGAAGTCATCATTGACCCTTAATGTAATAACGGTTTAGTTTAGATTCGGTCTTGACCAGATTTTTAGTCTCTGGAGCAGGATACTTGAGCTAGTGTAAGAAAGACCAAAAGGAAAAATTAACGAAAGAAAAAGAAACAAAAGTATGTTAGGAAAGTATTGTACACCAAAGAAAATGAACCAAAGCTCCTGATGGAAAAGAAGGGGAGTCAACTCCAGTAGAGGCATTCTATAATTTATGAAAATGCTATAGGGCAGTTCACTTGTCACAAAACATCTTTACAACTTTAAAGCCATTCTTTCAATCATCTTGTGCAAATTTCAGTCAATTGTAATTTTAATTAAGTGAACTTATTTTAGATGTTCATAAGGACTCCACAACAATATACATGATGGGACCACATATAACACATTCTATATACCATATAAGGACTCCACAACAATTAAGTGAACTAATTTTTTTAGACCTGATTTAGTGAATTCAAAAATAAGGGATCAGTCTTTTAATTGATTCCTAAAAATCTGCAAATAAAATCTGCTAATGTAAGATGACCTCTGACTTTTTTGGTTTAATTTACCTCTCCGGAAGCATTACCGACTCCTGATGTGGAGTATGAGGAAAAGATCAACCGCCATGGCTTTGATGGGTTGGAAAGGCTCACGAGTTGAGCATCGACTTTGCTTCTATGGCGAGCTAAACCAAAGACTGCTCATATTCCTCCAACCCCCGTTATTGTTATTCACCTTCTCGGTTTTATCGACATATGGTGTGCATAGCTCGATAGCATTGGCCACTAGGCTTTCAGGTAGGGGTGTAAACAATATTAAACGGATACGGATACAGGTATATCCGTATCTGTATCCGGAAAACCAATCCGTTATCCGTATCCGTATTCTAGATCCATGGATTTTAAAAATATTATCCGTATCAAATTATTAGGAAAAATATTGAATACGGATAATATCTCATACTGATTTATTTTATCCGAATAGACAAATTATTCAAATATTCGAATATCAAGAATTAGTTTATCGGTAACCTAATATAAAATTCATTCAAAATATTTACGAAAAAAAAATAAAGTTTAAATCATACATATTAATTAAACATTCTAATCATAAGGGAGGAAAATGAATGTATGTAAGTGATTAATATATGTGTGTGTGTGTGTGTGTGTGTGTATATATATATATATATATATATATATATATATATATATATATAAGTTATTAGGATATCGAATTTCGGATATCCGTATCCGCCGGATATATTTACGGACGGATGTTAATCGAATACGAATACGCCCATATCCGTATTCGTATCCGTTTATTTACGGATACCTTTAAACCGAATACGGATATATCCATTTTTTTCGAATGCGAATAATATCCACTTTTTTTCGAATACGGATGCGGATGAATACGAATTTTCCGGTTACCATTTACAGCCCTACTTTCAGGATTACATGAAATGTAACTGCAGAATAATAAATTTGGTAAATCGGGATCTTGAGAAACAACAAATTAGTTTCAATAAATAAGCAATAATACAACTAGTTAAATGCCAGAACTAACACAAGCCACCTTAAATGTGGATGAGTTCTCAGAGCTTTGATAACCTGCAGTCACCGAAAACAAAAATCAAAACACGATAGTTCACATGAAAACTTACATGGAACACAATCCAAAAAGAAGCATATAATTAATATGGGTGTGGACACTACTACCAAACAGTAAATAGACAACGCGGAAAAAACGTTGTGATTTTTGTCAGAAAAACGTAGTGGTTAAGGGTGTTGTCTATTTGACACACTTACACAACGTTTTTAAAACATTGTAGTTAAGCACAATACACAACGTTTTTTTAGAAAAAAAACGTAAATTTATTTTCAAAAAATTAGCAGATGCTTAAAAACATTGTAGAATGTATGATTCCACAGCGTTTTTTGGTTAAAAATGTTGTTTAGTATATAAGACAACGTTTTTTAAATGTTATAAAATAATAAAAAAAAATATTGTTGTTTAGTATACAAGACAACGTTTTTTAAATGTTGTAGAGTAAAAAAAAAATTGTTATTGATTAGTATACCAGACAACGTTTTAAACGTTGTAGATAAAAAAAAAAAAGAAAAAAAAAATGTGATTCACCTATATTACCAATGCACCTGCCAAAATGTATCAATCATTCAAAATACATCCCAATAATACCATTCACCTGCCAAAATGTATCAATCATTCAAAATACATCCCAATTATACCATTCGTTTATAATTTCAAATTACTACATCCACGAAATATATACCAAAATGTATCCATATATGCATCTCAAATTCATTTTTCAATAATAAGAATAAGAATGTGGATACATGTTTTATTTTTCTGCAACAACTCTGTTGTAATAATTTCTGAAGAGAGATGTTGCAGACGGGAGAAGAAGAATCCTAGAGAGATGAGATGACTACTTTCGTAGAAGATATATTCCAAGCTTGGTGCTCTCCCTCTTGCAGACCTTGGCAGGGATGGTAGCTGTCTTAATGATCTGGATGCAGTGATGGTGGACTCTGTGGCGAGAAGCCATCTCAGTGTACATCTGCTCAACATCACCATTCAAAGTGGTGCCACGGTACTCCTTGTACATGTTGCGACTGCAATAACACTGTATAAGCAACTAATAGCAGGCATTGCAGAAATATCCTGCGGAAACTCCAAGAAGAAGGAAGTGATGAGAAATCAGCTTCCTGTCTACATTATAGCTTATGCAGCAATTTGAGGATATCCTGGATTCATGACAAAGTGGCATCATTAAACAGGAATCAATGAAACCCAAAACACCCCTACCTTGGCAGTCAAATTTCACACAGCCATATTCCATTTCTCTCTGGTTTTTGTACCAGTAACTTGCCCCAACCTTTGCCACTTTACCAAAAGCACCATTCACCCAAGTTGTTCCAGCAGTCACATACCTGTCCAGCAGTAACATGGGTTTTAGCAACAAAATCAGTATAATATGGCTGTGTACTCAAACAACCTAACAAGTAACATGGGTTTTAGCAACAAAATCAGTATAATACCAATGCTTTGCCCATTTACCCATGCTTCACCTTTTCCCAACCCCGACATGTCCAGTGCAATCGGATCATCGCCAGTAGGGGCATCAAAAGTTGTCTGAACCATGTTTCTTACTCTATGTTAGTGTCAAAATGAGTTCAAAACGTTTCACAATAAAAAGAATCAAGGAAGAGAAAAATCAGGGTAAAGATTAGGCATATGTAAACGTGAAAGAGTTATTCACTTGCATTATCCATTTTCTGGAAAAGAAGAGAAAAATAAAAGTAAAAATTAAGAAATTGTCACTTAAGAAAATCCTTCATGCAAGGCAGCTCTACTTCAACTATTGCCACTTAGTAAATATAAGAACTGAGGATTGATTGTACAGTTTCTTTAAAACTTATCAGCTGTTTTACAAAATGCTAATAAAAATTAAAAAAATGTATATACTGGGGTGCAGAATCTGCATATCTTAGGCATATGTAAACGTGAAAGAGTTATTCTGGGATAGAGTTATTCACTTGCACTGGTGGCATAGACTGCAACAATTGTTGCTGTTGTTGCCTCAGTCCCTGCTGCTGAATTAAAGCAATAAAGAGAATAAAATCCAAAGTAACATGAGAATTGATCACAAATTTATCTATATATATATATGCATATACCAAAACTTTCACATCAGGGTAATATAGCTATGAATATAAGCAATAAAGAAGAAAATAAAGTCAGAAAACTAAGCAGCCAGGAAGTGTATGTAATGGAGCAAGTGTATGTAAGCTTGAAGAATATAATTAATTTCATGTAGAATGTAAACTGCAACTAATGTGGATTGGAAAGGGATAAAGTAGAATACTAATTTGTGGATCTCTTTTATACACTAATTTGTGGGTATATTTCATAATATCTTATATATCTACATACATTGGTACTAATATTGTATAATGTTTGATCATTTATAACATCATTCTTACACATACCTCACTGACTAATACTCGCAACATGTTTATCTCTTAAGTCTTTTATTGTTGAGTCTTACTTGCCAACGCCATCAGCAGAAACATACCATATTACATATCTTTTTAAAAGAATTTTCACTATATTTATTTATATATGCTAACTTTATTTATAAGAAGTACAAACTGTCTTTAGCTAATCAGCAACTTATTTCATACCTGACAGAAAACTAAGCAAACTGACAGAACTAGTCAACTGGTTTGTGCAGGTGTCAATATGTAGACTGTTTATTAGAAGAAACTTCAAGGCACTTCTACGAAAACATACCTTTTTTTTTCACTTCATCCTGGGCAAATCTTTCATGCGGAATATAAACACCATTCTTTTCCCTTGATGCTCTGACATCTGCTTTAGTTTTAATAGATAGAAGGACCAGTGTGTGTGGAATATATTTCACAAAATAATAAAGGAAAGCAGGTGTTACTGTCAAACCTTGTTTCATTCTGTCAATTTCCAAATACAGATCCTTGAGCAGCACAACCTTGGACATTTTCTGGTTTGCCTGTACAGGTGGACTTCATTCTATAAATATCCATATGTATTACAAGATGAAACAACAATTTGATATTGCAGGAATTCAAAAAAGCACTACATATAAATAATTCTATACGTGCCAAACAGAATCCAGAGCTAATTCAGAGCTCTGGATGAAATCCTGAGAAGCTCAAATTTATTGTCAATCCTGAAATATATAACAAATATATTTATTGTCTAACAAACTCCTGAGAAGCTGCTCTTTAACCAAAGGTTTTATGCATGTTCACATAGGCATAAGATGAACCCATCTGATAAGCATGCTTGGGTCATTTCTCAGTCAATAGTCTATAGTAAATGAAAGAACAGAATGTACAAATCCGAAGCACAGAAAAAGTTAACATGAATCATCATGAGCTACAGAACAACGGACTCCAGCATTTGCCTCTTACATAGTCAAGGTGCTAATTTTTTAATATTTAAGAGATCACATTTACTTGTCAAAAAACATAATAAAATCAAAGAATAAACATTTTTTTAACCCTAGTATATAATTTTCTTCAGTCATTCAAGGATCTCCCAGCTCAGAAGAGTGTCTCATCTTCAGTAACTTCAAACTAATCAATAGATATTGTATGTATCACCCCTAGACACATGCTTCATGCATATTACATACTCATATTCTAAGGTCAAATTTTGGAATACATGATAGCAAAAACAACATAACCTTGTTTCCTAATCCTTCATGAACAATAAAACATATTCAGGCTTGTTACACTGTAAAAAAAATTAAAAAATCAAGCTTGTCAATGACTTGGCATGTATAATGGTTGAAGAATTACACAATTACCTCAAGCACAACATCAGGATTTATGTCTGAAAGAGTTTGAACAGCAGCGTCGGTCTTTGTCATGCCACACTGGAAAAGGTAATCAAGTAACATATGTTATAAGAATTTGATAAACAAATATATAATTGTTATTAGTATTAACATAAACCACTAAAACCTTGATTAAATCATCTCACCACATAAACCCAGCTAAAAATGGGTACTTTATATATTTATGAGATAAACATTGAACTTATTTAGAATATAACAATATAACTTCAAAGAAAGAGCCATGAAAATTTACCACAATTGTCCACAATGCCCATCCTCTGAAGTGCCATAAGCCTACTATAAGGATTTCTATCTACCACCTCAGCACTCATATCCTGGCACCAATACAATTATGTATGCATTAGTAACAGAGTTATTACTGTGACTACAATAAAGAAATTGAAAAAGAAAACAAAAATGAAACCGAACCACCTTGACTTTTGAACGCCGACCTTGTCCAGAATTTATTAGAGTGGTCAGATTTTCTACATGCGATCTCATCTACAATACAAAAAGAACACAGAAATGAAAGTGTAACGAAACAATTTTTTATACATATACCTGAACTACAAAAAGGACAACCCCAAATCCAAAATCATATAGTGTTAGAATACAAATCCGAAGCAAGGATCTGAAGCTGATCTCATGAATCCAACACAGCTATGAAGCAAGTAGCAAGCAGCAAGTAGCAACCAAAGGAACGGAGTCGTATTACAGAAATCAACAGTTCAAAATCCGAATCTAGTGAAATGAAACAATTCAGCTTACCTTGATATTGGAAAGGAGAACCGAAGACTTGAGAAACGACGTCGGACTGAGACTTGGAGGTATGGTAATAGATGTGGACCTGGAGATCGGTCTACTCCGCTTACCCACGGAGTTCCGTCCCTCTTCAATCGAACTCCGGAAGCCGGAAGGCCGGGTTTCCTCACCTTCCGGTGAGGCGGCTTGCGAGAAGTGGATTTTTGATGAAGAAGATCTGAATCTGCTGAATGGAGGTTTAGGGATTTAGAAGAAAGAATAGCTGGTAGCCGATTTTGAGAAGTGGATTTTTTGCTCCGTGTCTTTTTTTTTTTTGCTCCGTGTCTTTGTAGATAGACAACGTTAACGTTATCTAGTTAAAACCAAAAAAATGCTCTTTTAAATAGATAACGTTTTTACATATATTTCTACAACGTTTTTATAAAAAACGTTGTCTATTAAGTGTTGTCTATTAGGTACTTTGTACTGGTGGAACTGCAAGAACAGAGCCAGAAATTTTAAGAAAACAATTTTAATTTACGTGGTAATACAATAAGGACATATGAAGCCCATAGCAGTAGCAGCATCCAAAAAGGGTGTAACCCGCAGCAGTATACCCCATAACATAGTTGCCTAGCCTAGCTCAGCAGCTACAGCAGAGACAGATCAGAGAAAAGCAATTTACCCTGTCTGCAGCAAACCCCATAATATCAGTCGAACCCCAAATTCATATTTAAGGCAGAACAATGAGAATCCAAATTCAACAATAAAACATCAATAATATCCACTTATCACATAAAATGAATAAAATCAAGAATAAAAAGAAAGTACAAATTCTAATTCAAACAAAAAAATGGGTATTAATTCAAATAACAAGAGGTAAAAATAGAATTGAATATGAACCTGATGGGCATCTTCAGAAGGGATGATATAAGGGTCAATACCAATCTCAGGCTTTGAGAAAAGCTCGCGCATGGCGACAAGCTTCTCGTCTGGTTCATCACAATTATTGCGCTTCGTTCGAAACTCAGACGAGGGTTTTGCAGTGATAGAACTCAGACGAGGGTTCATCACAATTATCTCACTTTGCTCGCTTTCTCATCTGGCGGTGGTTTTGCCGTCTTCATCGGCGGTGTCCTTGTCAGAAACTTCTCTCGATCGGTTGGTTTGTACGATAGAGACGGTTGCAGAGCAGGTGGTCCGACCGAACCGGTGCTCAGCGTGCCGGAAGAGGTTTGGGCTGATGGTTTCACGTGCAGGTGTGGGACGACGTTTTGTGGGAATCACAGGTACCCGGAACAGCACGGCTGCGCCTTCGATTTCAAGGCGGCAGGGAGAAAGGCAATCGCGAGGGAGAATCCTCTGGTTAAGGCTGAGAAATTTCAGATCTGGCCTGGAGACTGGGAACGGGCTAGGGCAAAATACTGATAAGAGTGATACTAATTATTTAAGTTCACTTCAGCGAGATTTTTTAGTGTTTTCTTGATAGACAACGTTTTAAAAAAAAAACGTTATTTAGTTAACACCAAAAAAATGTCTTTTTAAATATATAATTTTTTGCATATATATTTATAACGTTTTTTTTAAAAACTTTATAAAAAAAAATACCACAACACTTTTATAAAAAACATTGTGATTTAAATATTGTCTATTTAGTACTTTGTACTGGTGTAGATATTAACCCTATTAAGGAGAACCTAATTTTCAAAGCCCTAATCATGAAATTAGAAACCCTAATTTCTATATTTAGTAACCCTAATTAGTAATTTTAAAATCTAATTATTAATTATAAACCCTAATTGCAAAAATTAGCAAGGTTAATTATAATTAGTGAACTTTAAACCCTAATGTTCCTGTATAATATAAATAGAAAACCTAACCAATTAACAAACTCTAATTTTCTATTTTTAGAAATTAATTTTATTTTTATTTTAAACCCTAAATTGAAAGCCTAGAAAATTTAGTTTTTGAAAACCTTAGGGTTAAACCCTAAGGGTCAAACCCTAAGGGTTTGCCAAGTTTACCAATGTACCATTAAATTTATAATTTAAATGACCAAAAAGCCCTTACGCACATTTTTTAATAAGCTTGCTTGTGTATCTTTCTATAATTGGAGTTGGTGACCTACTAAAATTGACAATGTAACTTATTTATCAACAACTCAGCCAATTCTTGCCAGCAATCTCATCTATATACATCGCATATAAGTGCTATAAATAGATTGGAAGAGAGAGAAATTGCATTAGTTAGCTTATTTTTGTCCCAAGACTCAATCATTTTCTCTCAACCCAAACCCACTAATTTCATAAGTATTTCAGTCCCCAATTCAAGCCCCACGAACACCTTTAACAAATCAGAAAGCTAGAATCAAAATTGTTCTTATAAAGGTATAAAAACCCTAGCTATATTCTGATCTTGATCTGCATGTTAGATGTTATGATTTATTGTTATAATATGTTGTTTGTGGTGTATAATGATGATCTGGGTCGATAGATGTTAAATCCATAACATCTATAGGCTCAGATATAGTATTTTACAAAATCTGAAAAAAGTTCAAACTATGGTCTGACAATGAATGTCAGTGCCTCTAGATTCTTGCCTGATCATGATTTTTGTTGTTTTATATTTTAGATAGGTAGTCTGATATGTGCTCTTTGATCTAGATCAAGAATTAGACTTAGATCTGGTCTAGATTGCAATTTATTCGTGGTCAAACCACGTTGACCGGCATTGACCGGACATTTCTAGGTGACCCAGATTTGCCCAAAAAGGGCCTGACAACTTGTTTGCAGCCTTGGATCTTACAGGAGTTGTGTGTTATGAGTTTATTGTTGTGACTATTTTGTAGTATGTTATGTTAACTTTCGATCCATGCTTTTAGTACCTCTAAATATCAAAATATCTTTGAATTTGGTGGTCGGTCAAACAGGTCGATGTTCGATGAAATCGATTTCTGGGTAACCCGTAAAACCCGATATGAACATACGACGACCGACAATCTTCGATTTAAGCATATATCTGCGTTCTGTGATGTTGTTATGGTTATGTTTTGTAATGGATCTATAGTCTTACATGTTTTCTAGAAGATGGAACTTTTAGATCACAAAAACAACACTTAGATGACAAGTTGTGGAAGCCCAAATATGAGCAATCGAACTGTTCTTCATTTCTGGGTAACCCAGAAAATGAAGAACAGCGCTGACAGCTTGTTCAAGGCTCCAGATCGCACTTATGTTATGGTTGTTGGCCATTTTTGTGGTTGGATCATGTAGTATTGTATTAGTACTACAAGATCTAAGTCATAGTTTGTCCAGAAACACTTT
Source organism: Panax quinquefolius (assembly GCA_020205615.1). Taxonomy (NCBI): domain Eukaryota; kingdom Viridiplantae; phylum Streptophyta; class Magnoliopsida; order Apiales; family Araliaceae; genus Panax; species Panax quinquefolius. Next base: position 69,782,454 of record CM035158.1, on the reverse strand, counting down.
GTGTTAAAAATTAATCATGGTCAAAGTTGCTTACTCGTTAACTGCACATGAGTTTCTGGGTTTCATGAAGAACACCTATAGTGACGGTTCTGTCGCTATAGGCAGTATTTAGCAACACTTAATTTCTGAAAATTATATTTTCATTAAATAATTATAGAAAATTAGTTTTTAATTATTAAAAATACAAATTTAATTAATAAAAAATATTTTAAAGTTTGAAAATTAGTTTTTAATAATTTTTAATATATTTCATAAATATTTAATATTTTTGAAATATTAATGGTATTTAATTTATTTAATTTTTATATTGAATAAATTATTTAAAAATGATTTTAATATTTGAAAAATCATTTAAAATTATATTATGGTATAAGTAAATATTTTAAGTTATTTTTAATGACTTTTAATATTTTGTGATGAAATTCATTAATAAATTAATATTGATGATAATTAAGTTATTTAATAAATGAATTAAATAAATTAATTAAAATGATTTTATTATATTAAAAATCATTTTAATTAATAATAAGGTATTTAAAATATTTTAAGTTATAAAATATAACTTTCAATATTTGTAAGTAAATTTTATTAATTAATTATTATTAATGATATTAAATTTATTTAATAATTATATTAAATAAATTAGTTTAAAAATAATTTTAATATTATAAAAATTATTTTAAATGAAAATAAAGTGTTTCAAGATATTTTAAGCTATAAAATATAACTTTTAATATTTAAAGGATAATTTCATTAATAGTTTAATATTAATGATATTAATTTAATAGTAGTGATATTAAATTTATTTAATAATGATATTAAATAAATAGTTTTTAAATGGTTTTATTAATTTAAAAATCATTTAAAAAGGATATAAATGAATTAAAAATATTTTAAGTTATACTTAATGACATTTAATATTTTGGTAAATAATACATTAATATTTTAAAAATAATTTTTAAATATTTTAAAAATCATTTAAGGGTAATATTAATACTTTAAAAATATTTTGAGTTATTATAAATAACTTTAATATTTTGGCAATGGTTTCATTAATAGTTTAATATTAATTAAATGTTAATGATAATAGAATTGTTTAATATTTAAATCATTTAATAATGATTCCGTTGTTTGAAAATTCATGATAAATTATAATAAATATTTAAAAATTATTATAAGTTATTTAAAAATAATATGACTGATACTTACAGTTATTGAACTACTAGATAGAGTCTTAGACTCGAGAATTTACCCGATAGAACTGTCGGTAGACCGACATGTTTCAAAAATTAATATGGACTTAGATTTTTTGACTGTATTAATGTTTGTTTGTGATTCAATAACTGCTAAATATTTGTGACAATGTGATTTGGTTATGTGCTGACTGCAATAAGAAGTATTATGTGTTACGATATGATTCTAATCAGTAAAATGATCTTATTACTGATAGGTTGCTATATAAAAGATAAAAATAAGTTGTGTATTGTAAGTAGCAGACCAGGCAAGTATCCTACCTTTGCATTTCCTTTATGCACTGGACAGAAGTAAGAAAGTTTTAGAATTATATTATTATTCTACTAGATTATTAACCTTATTATTATATATATTATAACTGATCATTGATTATCAACATAATATTATATTATATAATTCAGATATATATTCTGTTCGTTAATTTTTATATATGGTTATAAAAGTGTCCCCACTTGGATAATCATTGTATTTAATCACATGTTGATATATATATATATATATATGTATTTAATCACATGTGATATATATATATATATATATATATATATATATTCCTATTAATCTCCAGTATGTATACATGAAGTAAAAGCCGTCTAAGCTATTTGACCAGCTAGAAATAAATTTAGAAATATCGTTGAATATGATAAAACCTTTTTGTATCCAATCAAATTGTTTTGGTTTGGATTCCTGACTAAGTATGAACATCCCGAACATGAGAAAACTTTTATGTGCCCAAGGCGGACAGAGTGAACGATAATATCGTTCTTGCATGTAGTATTGATCATCTGAGGCATAATCTGGCCGATCACCCCCGCGTTCAGTAAGTTATGCATTTCTACATGATGAAGTTCTTCTAAACCTATTCAAAAATTTAAAACAATATTCATAGTATGTCACCTTAACCCTATTTATAGTCAGTTCTGTGACGCCCCAAAATCCGGTCTATCTTCACACCCGGATTCCGTACATCATTATCCCATCTTCTTCCAAACATACATCATTATATAGCTAAATATAACAACATATACTCTCAAATCCCAGGTTCTGGAAACCTTATAACCTTTTTCATTTCAAATAATGATAAATACATTATTCATTTCATCTTACAAGAGTGACTTTTATCCGCCACCAAGGATACATAACAGTTCCTTAAACTAGTCTATAGTTCAATTTCATCTTCCTATATTATAAATATTCACTTGATCTTCTCGCTTATTCACATCCTGAATAGCACCTCATCTGGATACCGTCATCTTGATCTTTACGGGATCCTTAAGTTCTTCTAACATCGTTCCCTGAAAATATTTTTCATTTAAAAGCAAGTGTGAGCATTTAATTGCCCAGCAAGTCATAGCAGTTGAACAAACATCTTCAAGAATTCACACGTTTCTTTAGAACTTCAATAACCAAACAAAGGTTATGAAGCAGCTTGAATAATAGGAATAATCTCGACTCCTATCATTTTAAAACATTATTCACATGCACTTTGAAATACTTTCATTCTTCTACCTTTTTCATACTCATCATGTCTGGCTAGAATCATTAGCACAGACTTAACAATAACGGATCATGTATGAACAGAGCATTCTCTTATTGAACAGTTAAATCATAGAACAGTTCATCTCATAGAAACACCGAAGTGTTCATATTGTGGCTCAAGGCCTCATACATTCTACCACTTTACACAAATATCGCACATTAGCACATAGACGAAACTTCTCAAGTTCAACATCTGAGAAGTTTAAGAAACTAGCATTCATTTGAAATATGAATGAAGTTAGGAAACTTGCTTACACGCATATACTCGACTTTATTTGAACTCGCTCATTCCAGTTCCTATATAGCACATAAGAAAAACAACACATACACCCATTAGTCATGTATATTTGACTTATGTACTAGTTTGCTTAACTTTACTTCTTAGGGTTCGCGTTCTTGCAACCTAAGTTTACGCGAATTTTCACTACTAGTTCTACGGCTTCATGACATCTGGAGATGTCTTACTTATATCGTTCATCATCTTTGATGTTTTACATCTTATCTTCTTCTTATTACTTCTCTAAGACTTAACACACATCGCTTCCGCTAGTAGTCCATATGGTACTCTGGTGGTTTCCCACAAACAACCAACAAACAAGTTCGTCTCGCTCTACACCGCTTTGCCATAACGATGAGTTAGATCGGTTGCCGATTTATTATATACCTTCGCTCTACGAAGGAATTGTTTAGCCCAGCTCTATATGTCAACCATCAAAGGTTACGATTGTACTACAACTTACTTATCTTGACTTATCCGAACTATTAAACTATAATCTTCGTTAAGTTAATTTCTCATTCTTTATGGCTTCCTGGCAACTAAATGCCACGCCTCAGTATTCACTCTTTATCGTCTAAGTCATACAGTCTTTTGTATACTCAGAACGATCATTCCCTTTAATCATTAACTCGGCTTCGTTACGTTAAACGTTATTATCTTTAATTCAACTTCTTTACCGTTCACGGTTTAAACATTGATCGTCATTATCTTACGATCAAACCATACACGGGGTGTAGGTTCTATCCGTTTAATATTTACGTACCCTCAACCTTCACGTCGGTTAAAGTGTTCAACGCATACATTTTATTCTAACGTTCTTATCCGACTCACATTCGGCTTCCATTAATCTTATTACTGTTCATAACGACTTTCTTAATACCATTCGTTATTCTTCTTTAATGTCGAAGCCATACAGTTCGTTGTATGCTAAGACCACTCGTTTACCACAACAGCGTTGCGTACACAGCGTCTAAACGCTTCAAACTTATCTCTTACTATCATGACATAACATCGAAATGTTATTCATTACCCTCGTCGCTCAACGTCTAAGGAATCACAACCCTAGCAACCCCTCACGTTCGTTCATCGCGACTATGGTCCCCGGACATCGGTTATGTATCTCGCGTTTAAAAAAAAATTCTTTGTCTTTTAATCTCTTTTGACCATTTCATTCAACCTGTACTAAAGGTTTAATTCACTTGATAAAGTGTTATCTTAGTTGAACATTATGTTCTTTATCTTCCCGTACGTTTCCCCCAAGAGTTGAGCAGTTAAAAGCTCTTCTCTAGCTTTTTTCAGACACTGCAGGGCATGCTGTATTTCACTCTTCCTTTTATCTCTCGCGGCCATGGCTCGAGTTTTGCGATACTCGGCCCTCACAGTGCAAATGCTGCAGCCACCACCATAAGGCATGGTTGGCGTCGCGGCGCCAAGCCCTAACCCTAGAAAATTTTTCTAAGTGTTAAATCCAATTTGAGATGCTTACTTCCCGCTTCCATAATTTATTCGTTATAACTCGAAATGAGGTCATTCCAAAGCCACTCTCTTCCTTATCTTACGTACTTCAATACCTCCGGACAGAACTTCGTTATGAATCCGTTAACGTGCCATTCATTTTGCTTGATCTTCACCCTTCGTTGAATTTACATTTTTAACGCCCTTTGTTTGTTCGTCCGTAATTCGGTCATCTAAACTCGGAATTCGTTCGTTCTTGAGTCCACGGCTTACGTTTTCTATGTTTTCTTATATTCTTATGAAACCCTACACGTTCGGGTTTATTTACTAACTTTCTAATTCTCGTTTGTCTTTTACGAAATTTTCGCCATAACTTCGTTATAGCTAAGTTTTAATCCGTTCTTCATGAACGTTTCTACCATTCGTAATCAAGCAATATGCATCTAACTTATACGCGATGGTTTTAAATTTGTCCATCAACAACAATTATCCTACGATGGTTTTAAATTTGTCCATCAACAACGATTATCCTACGATGGTTTTAAATTTGTCCATCAACAACGTTCTTCGTGTTCTTCACATGTTCTTCGTGTTCTTCGTTTGTTCTTCATTTTAATCGATATTTTAGATTACGATTTCACTTTTTATTGGAATTTGATGTTATAGAACATTATTCTTTACTTATTTCATCTACTTATTGATATAATCAACTCAAATCATTCTAATTCATTACGAATCCTATACTTCCTTAAGAAATTTATTTACTAAACTTCAAATTCTTATTTTTCTTATTTCTCATGATTTCAACCATATGAAATCATCCCTAACATTATCTACTTCTTATTCTTATTAAGTTATGTTTCTAAACATAAAAACTTAAAGAAAATTTATAAAAGACTAGGTTTCGGATTACCGTTCTCATTTAATCTCCTTTCGTCGGACAAAGTTTGTTCATGAGAAACTTTTCCTCCTCCTTTTCCTCTTCTCCCTCATCCGAAATCTCTCTCTCTCTCTCTCAAATGTTTGAACAATTTTCAAAATCTCATACAAATGAAAGCTAACTTCCTATTTATAGAAAATCCAAGCTAAGGGTATTTTAGTCATTTCACCCTCTTAACCTCCTTACTATTCATGACTTAGGGACTAAGTTAACTTACTCCTTAAGTTTACTTAACACTTAAGTCTACTTAGCCTTTAAGTTTGCTTAACACTTAAGTTTACTTAACACTTAAGTCTACTACTTCCACCTCCTTAGTTAACCTCCTTACTATTCACGAAACTTAGCCTGTAAGTTTCGTGGTTCCGTTTTTTGGTTTTCGTCCGATAGTTTTAAAAACTGCGATTCTCGAAATTCAAATATTTTTGGATATTTCGTCTTTCCTTTACCGATTAACTTTTACGTATTCTTCGGATTTCCAAAAAACTGAAAAACACTTTTTGGCGTTGAGCATTTTCCTTCACGTTTTACCCTAACGTAGCTAAACGAATGAAAAGTATATAGCAGTACTTTTCGTCGTTTTTATTTTATCCGATTTATGCACGTTTTTCGAGAAAAACTTTTATCGGCTTACTTAACTTTTCAAGATATATTATCATCAAATCTTTCGACGAAAAGTTATTTCGACATATCGAACTCTCAGAACGGCTTAGGTTATTTAAACCCTAACCCTTAGGTTTCGTCGGGTGAATAGTGCCTATTTTGTCTTTTTCCCCAGAAATATTTTTGTTCCCGGAAAATTTTCATTTTCGTCTTGAAAATTCTTAATCGCTTAGTCAGCTCGTGGCGTAATCCTCCCGACTTATAATCATCCTAGGTTCTAGAACGATTAATAAACACATAACACATAATATTATTAATAAAAATTCATTTTATTAATAACTAATTCTTTAAACTTAAATTCTGGAAAACTCAAATTTTCGGGGCGTTACAAGTTCGTAGTTTCAAAAATTTGTTAAAGAGTTGTTATGTTATTATTATCGGTTCAGATTACTTCACAACTATTGATTTGTTGTAGAAGGGTAGTATAAAGAAAATATTTAATCCTTTCAGCTAATATTTATAATTGTTATTACTTGCTGGGCACTCAAATGCTCATCCTTGCTTAATTTAAATGTTTTCAGCTAAATGTGAACAACCTGAAAGCTCTGCCAAGAACAAAGGAAAAGGAAAGTTGCTGAATGAGTGTTATGCTATATATTATGTAATAGTTTGGTTTTATTAAGATGAGAATGATATCTATTTATTAACATGTATTGTAAGGAATGTATTAAAGGTTACGTACTTAGGATTTTATACTCTGATAAATATGTAAATTAAGTTGGGTATTTATATTATTGTTATTATTATTAGTATTATTCCGCTCATAGAAATGGTATCGTGAAGCCTTCGAGTTCGGGTTCAAGTAATGCGGATTTGGGAGCTTTACGGAGTGCTCTCAATTTTCTTTAGGTAGAGTGTAACTGCAAATTTCGATCAGAGGCTTCATATTTTGGATATTCTGGGAGTGCTCATTTATTGAGAATCGTGTTTGCTCTCCGATTATGTCTTGGCATTGTGAACATCTTTGTTGAAGTCTTAGTTCTGCAATCTACGATTTAGCTTTGGTTGTGCAGATACTACGACTCTGAGATCAGATCTTGACACTCTACGATTTCTGCCTTTATGCTTGCTGTCTTCATCTGATCTGGCTCGACTACGATCTCTGCCTCTTATTTGATCAGTAGACTCTACGACTCCGAGTGTGGTCTACGATTCTTGACTTGGTTTTGGCAGATACTCGGTCGGCTCTTAGACTGGCTATCTCTATTTTTCTGAACATGACTTCCTCAATAAACTATGGCTTCTAGGAAGTTCTTCTCGACATACTACGATCCTTCCTCATTTCTCATGGCAGTCTACGAACTCCAAGATCTACTATCTTGCAGACTACGATTCTGTCTTGATAGCTCTTGAATTTTCCTTGACTCTCCTGGCAGACTACGATTTCTGGTGCAATGTTTGACGATCAGACAAACCTATCTATTACATTAAAAGATCAACCTAACAAGCTTGGTCTTTCTATATTTATAGTCCTAGTACATCATTTCTTTTTAAGGACTTTACAAAGCTGTTTTAATTATGTAGGATCAACCTAACACATTTGATCAATTCATTCTAAGTCCTTGTACATATGTTCCTATTATCTATCAAAAGACTTTACAACTTTTCTTAATGCAAGCATACCTGCATATTCATTCATTTATATCATAATCAAATCATACATAAATAGGAATATCATTCACATGAATATTCTTGACAATCTCCCCTATTTGATTATGACAAAAACAATTAGTGCATATGCATGATATGAATTAACCTTATATACAGTGAGACTCTTTATTTCTAGAACAAATAATCATGAATGTCATTGATAATAATATGGAATTACATAAACTATGACACTTTACATCCTGGATCCAGAACATACCTAACTAGATAGAGATGTACCTTTTTGGCTCCATGTGTGTCTTTTAGGATGTTTGTTGATCAGCTATTTATCTGTTTGATCTTTTTACTCCTGCTCCCCCTAAGATAGTGACTCCATTTTTTTTCTCTGCTCCTTCTCAAATTCATGCTCTTCTTCTTTTTTTGTCTCCCCCTCAAACTTTGCATTCATGAGATCATCATCCTTTGACTCCCCCTCAAATGATAATTCTGCTACTGCTGCTGCTATCTTCTTCTTTGCCTTCCTCTTGGCTTTCTTATCTTCTTTTCTTCTGATCTCCTTGCTCTTCTTTGAGTTCCTTTTTCTATGCCTCTTTTTCTCCCCCTTGTTGTCATTAATCACTTGTGCGAGCTCCTCCATTTTGGACATAAGTTGTTCCATCAAGTAAGATGAGTTACCAACCTCCATCTTAAGTTCTTGTTGGCTCAACTTATGCTATAGTGAAAGAGACTGATTCAAATTGTCAATCTTTTCAGAGAGGGATATGATTTGGTCTTTATTAGCCTTTTGTGCTAGTAGAGCTTCTTCCTTTTGATCAATCATGGTCTTCAGGTAGATTTGATCTTTCTCTTTGATTTTGAGAGATATATCAGTCATAGTGGCTTGAAGTCTATCTTGAACAGCATTGCCTCATTCGGTCAACATCTTTGCCTCTTTAGTGATGATGGACATCTGGTTGACCAACTCATCAGAATTATTTAGTAACTCATGCTCCGTAGGAGTTTGGTCATGTGGCTGGGCAGGCTTCTGTTAAACACCAGAGTGGACTCCACGATTTTCACTTTTAGACAAATTTTTGAAAGCATTGAGAATTTGATAAATTGTTAAGTGCCAATCACTATTAGAGAATGAAGGAATATCAGAAAACTGTGTTTGGTCAAAGGGAAGCTTCTCAAACTGAACTTGAACATCTTCAATGGTAGAGTGAAGGGACTCTACGATCATCCACTTGGGAATAATCCTTCTGCCATCAGAACCCACTCTATAATCGTAGGGAACGTAGTGATTTCCAATATGTCAATAAACTTTATAGTGAGGTTGTTCTTTGATCATCTTGATGTAAACTTCTTTACCCTTGGAAAGTTTTGTAACACCAGCTCCAGGTTGGGAAGATGAGAGAAAACCTATGTGAGATAGCTGTTATCTCCAGCAAAAGATGCCTTTACCCATGGCATATGAGGGTGAAACCATCTTATTGCATGGTTCTTAACTTCAGGCTCATATATTACAGTTGAGGTGTTTAGTTTCATAGCCTTACGATTGTTGAGCGCATTTTCTGCAGTCATCATTACCACATTTAGCCTTTCATTCCCATGATTGATCTATCTGCCGGGAAGCACATCCAGTGATTCGTCAATTTCTATAACAATTTTTGTCTTCCGATTTACAGGGTTAGAAATGTGAAAATTTTCTGGCTCATCTATTTCAGAACTGGAGTCTTTTCCATCTTTATTTTGTCCGGGGCTGGAGTTAATCCTGTGTAGACTTCCTTCATCAGACTCATCAGTGTGTTCCTCTGATTCCTGGTTTGTAGAATCTTTTTCCATCTCATCAGCTTCTTCTTCAGCATCTTCTTCCGTGGATTCAAACTCATCATCACTTAAGTCAATGACAGTATTGAAGTGTTCTCCCATCCTTTTTGAGATAGATTTAGCAAGTAGTCTATTGCTTTTTCTTCTTATTGGCTGGTCAGCTATGGGGGTTTCAGACTTTTTTTCTTCTTCAGAATCTGAAGCCTATGTATCCTTATATAAGCTTTCTTGATGATCAACGATAGTGGGAGCATGTCCTTCTTCCTTAGACCCAACATCTTTTAAACCCTCAAATGAGCTTGTTGGAGCATTAGCAGTGGGAGATCTAATTATTTCATCTCTCCCAGTTTCTTCAGCGGCAGAGTGACAACTATGAGTGTTAGCCACAAGACTTGCACATTCTTCTTCACTATCAGATTTGGCTATTTCTTTCATAGACTTAACTTCTTCTTCATTGCTGGACTTGTTCTTTGAGATTTCAATCTTGAAGCTCTCAGTTCCCTTCTCATTTTTAGACTCTACGTCTTCTCTTTCTTCTTGAGTAGATAGGCTACTTTGAGGAACTGGAACTGACTTCTTCATCACCATTGTTTTCTTCTTTGGTGGCCCTTGGAGTAATCTGTTACTCCTTCTTCTCTTTGAGGTTTCTGTAGTTGAAACTTTTTCTTCTCCTATTTCATGCCTCTTCTTGTTAGTGGAGAGACGGATAGATGGAGTCTTTGTATTCTTCCCACTCTTAGACTTATTCTTTGCTGGTGTGGCTGCTACCGATCCAGAGTCATCAGATTGAGAGCTTTCCACCTCATGTGCCTTCCTCTTCTTGACAGAGACCTTGCTGTTGCTCCCAGTTGTTATTAGCCTCTTGTTTTCCTTGGGATTTTTCTTCTTTATCCAGCCATTTGGACATTTGATCAAGCAAGATAGCTCCAAAGTTGATGTGTTCCTTCAGGACTGTTGCAGACATGATCTTTAGCTGTTGATCAATCATAGTGTCATGTGCAGTGTCTTTCATACTAGGGTTTCTTTTGTATTGCATAATTTTCTTTGATTTTTCAGTGCCGATCTCATCCAGGCTTTTTAAATCTTGGTCAGGAAGGCCTAAGCATTGATTGATGTCAGAAGAATTTAGCTTTAGAATTTGACCTTAACCTTGGTGAAGAGGATTCTAGAATTTATGGTTGTGTTTGAGTAAAACTCTTTGACCAGGTCACCATATATTCGTGTGTTTGCGTCAAGACATTCAAAGAATTGAACCATCTTTACGAGTTCAAGAACATCTCTGAACTTCTTCTTAGATTTATCAAAAGTCTTTGTTTCAAGCTGAATGCCAGTGATTACTCGCCAATCTGCCATTTGTAGAGTTCGAAGTATATGGGTATTTAATTTCAGGTGACTAATGAGAGGTAGCTGAGCACAATTAGGGAGAAGCTTGAGGTTTGATATATTTAAGCTTTGAAGAGAGTTTTAGGGTTTGAACAAGGGAGGGAGAGAGAGGTTCAATAGCTTTTGATAACTTGTTCAAGGGTTTTGGTTGTTTAGAGGTATCTAGGTTTTGCCTTAGGTATAGATTTGACAAGTTTGCAGATTTTTGAAGAGCCCGCTAAGATGAAACTGCCAATTATTTGAATTTCCCTCTTGTAATTGTTCCTTCCACGTTTCTTAGTAGGACAATTGTAAGTTGCTGATAAGTTATCATCTATAAGTCCTCCATCGTGTCCGTTCTTCAGATTTGACTTTTCTTCTGTTGACTATTTCAGTACATAGAGTAGCTTGTTGAGGCAGCTATTGACTCTACGATTTTCTTTGTTGACTCAACGATCGTCTTCTAAGAGATGCTTCAGTAGATGATTTGACGTTAATCCTCATCTAGAAGTTGCATGACTTGACCACTGATGTATTCCAAGGTAGTTCATGCACTGAAATTCTGAGGTGAATTTTCAGGGTGTCTTTCCAAGCTGAATTTGAACTTATCTCCACACTATCTGAATAGTTGAGAATGTGCCCATTTTTGCTGAGCTCTCCATGAACTAGTGTGTCCTTTGGGAAGACTGCGTTTGTCGAGGCTACTATACGATCTTTGAGTTTGCACTATAATTGTTGAGTTTACTTTAGAATCTACTCTACGATCGTTGAGTTTGCACTATAATTAGACAAAGCATTCCTTATGGGTTAAGGTAGCTCAGGAAGGGCCAACCTCTTAAAGTGAACTGAGGGTTAGGTTTGTCCCTGAGGTGCTTTCCAGATGAAAAACTTTAGAAGTGATTAGTACTGATATCTCATTTGATCTTTTCTACTGGGAAGTTCATCTAGCAACTTTAGACATTTGCATTGGCTGTAATCGTGGTGTCTTCCTGGTCCTATACTGCGATCAGATGGTTGATCGTAGGCACTCCATGATTGTGAGTTGGGTGGTTAACAAGGTTATCAGTAGTCGCTTATATGCTGGGTCGGGACTACTAGGTAATATATACATTACGTTTGTATTAATTATTTAGTTCTTATATATTCTTTGTAATTTGAAAATTTAATAATTTCAATTTTAGTATCCTTGAGGCGACGCCAAGGAACACGTTGCTTGGGATCGTCTGCAACCGATTCTCCAGCCCGTGGATGAGGTGGGCGGATGTGGATGACCGCCTTTGCGTGGGCTTATTATTCACGAAGTTTAGGGTAAGAAGTTATTCATTCATATGTTAGTTTTAATTTGTGCTTTTGAATATTTATTTACCGCTTTGCTTTTATATGTTGTCTACTAAGTAAGCTAGCCGATATTCATATGTCAGATTGCAGAGATATTATCGCTTCGAGGACGGGCATGAAGCCCATGGGATGATTGTTCTCGGGAAGTATCTCGAGATGAATTGGCACAAGTGGGTCTACGACTGGAAGAAGAGGCCCAGACCAAGATGGCTGATGGACAGACACTTAGAGATGTCCGGCTAGATTTCATTGGTGATGCGGTGTGGGAGCAAATGTGTAAGACCCCAACTTATTATTAATGAAATTTAATTTTCTCTATTTATTATTTTGAAATAGTAAGGGTTGATTTGATTAATGTGGATAGTTAAGGGTTAAATACGCAAATATTTCAAAATAAGCAAGTGGTTATAAAATATTCATTTTGTGGGGAATATTCATTTGGTCGTGGAATATTAAATGCTTTGTCGGGAATATTAAATTTACCCAGTAAAATGACCATGTGTGGGCCCCATAATTGGAAAGCGATTGGATGAAGAAAACGACAAATATAAGTTGGTTAAAAATAACGGCGTAGTTATTACAATTAAGACATTGGAATACCCGGTGGTTAAAATACTGATGAATAATGGCGTGGTTGTATAAAGATGCACACCAGTATTGCAAGATTGTTGAATTATTGATCCTTACGTAAGAAGGCACTACTCAATAATTTTCACAGTGAATTCTTATTCAATATTTTATTTTATTGATTCAATAATTCTTTGCGTTGATATTTTATATTATTGTTGTTCAATAATTGTCATTTGCACATTATCTCCATTATCGGATCAATAATTCATATTATTTAAATAATATTATTAGATAGCATTATTGGCAATGTCTAGAAAGTTCATCAAGGAGAGGTTTGGTCACCTAATTGCGGCCAAGATGAGGAGAAATCCTTATCGGAAAGCCCCTTTTCCAGGAACTACCGGTTGTCATAATTGTGATTACGTAATATTATTTGTGAATAATTAATTATTGATTTATATGATAAGAACATATTTATAAATGATGGATTTATTTGTTTTATGTGGTTATAATTGAATGATTTAATGTTGAGGTGTTTTATCAATAATTTTGCCGGAATGGAGGTATTAAAAATCAAATCAAAGTATTTTTACGATATATTGCGTGAGTTATAATTTTTAATCCAAATAGTTGGATCGTTGTAATTTTGGATATGTTATACATACATAAGTTGAGTATATGTCCACAAATTTTGAACCGTTAAAATGAGCGAATGATTTGTTATGAATTTTAAGAGGTGGTGATTCGGAAATTAGGTTTATAATTGATTTTGGTGGAAAATTCTAGAATTGAGTGGGCCCCACTTGTGGTTGGTGAAAAATGTGCTGAATTTTATTTCAAATGTGGTGGGTGGCAATAGTAAGAGTAAAGCCATCGGGGTAGCAAGTCAAGTCTGCCTGGTACGGGCTAACATTTTCCTATAAATAGAGGGCTAAGTTAGAATTGAAAATCACACCGTAAACAAAGTTTTTCTCTTTTCTCTCTATATTATTGGCGTATTTTGTGAGTATTTAGATACTTTGAGAGTTCTTTATTCAAAGACAAGTTTCATTCAAAGATCACTTGAGCCTTTCCTTAGAAATCGATTCTTTGAGGTAAGGGATTTTTTTTTCGTAATGATATTATTTCTTCAATATCATTATCTTTGAAATGTTGATCCAAGTTTTTATCAAATTTGGAACTTTTTCATGCGGGTGGGTTATTCATGAGTTACTATTCACGAGTTACTATTCACGAGTACTATTCATGAAGCGTGAAGATGTTTTTATGGAATTTCTATCTTTTGGTGTCGAGAGTTCTTATTCACGATATCTAAGACTATTCACGATATCTGAGACTATTCACGATATCTAAGACTATTCATAGAAAAATGAAAATTTTTCTTTTTGTCCAAAACATCTATTCGGATACTAGCTTTGATTGTATCCATGTTTTTATCATTCTTGAATTTTACTTGATTATGATTATTTATGAAGTATTTGTGAACTCGGATTGTTTAAAGTACGAATCCATAATACTTGTTCTTTTGTTTCTTTGGATTTGTTTTCTTTAAAATATTTTTCATCATCCTCGGTCTTAAATGATGATATTATTGAATATCTTTGGCCTGTAGTGCAAAAGATGAATGATTTGAAGAATATCTTTGGCCTGTAGTAAAGATGAATGATTTCTGAAGAATATCTTTGGCCCAGTAGTCTAAAAAGATGAGCGGTGTTTAAATGAACATGACCGATTGATGAATATCTTTGGCCTGTAGTGCAAAAAGATGAGCAGTGTTGAGATGAACATATGGACCGATTGATGAATATCTTTGGCTTTGTAGTGCAAAGATGAATATTTGGTTTGAGATGAATATTGATTGATGTTACTGAGGATAAAATATTGATGATGGATTTGTTAAATTCATAGATTATAGTAGATTTCATTCTCTACGTAACTCTTTATGAATTATTATTTTCCGTGCGAATATTGATCCGAAACTTGTTGTCTATTGTATTCTATCGATTTTTCCTGTTGGAGACTAACGATAATTTGTTGTATATTATCTTAGTCATAATATTCTTTATCGGGCTAGTCGAGCTCACCCTTTTCCTTGTTGTTCCATTTTTCTTCTGCGGGAGATGAGAATGTAGCAGTACTAGTCGGGGTATGGAATGAAGGTTCTAGAGAGAGTTGTTTAGTAGTCCTCACCATTTTGTAAAATATTGTATCAATAAATGTGATGAGGATTTATTTGAGTATAGATATTATCTAGAAGATAATATTTGTATTTAAACTCACAATTATATATTGTCGTATTTCACACGACATTTGTATAATTGAAGTTGTAGTTTGCTTCTTGTACCATGTATTTGGCGACTTCGGAATGGGTATTGTGTATACCTATTTTGGGGGCGCCATGATTGGTATCGAGCTTAGGATATGATCTCTGGCGGAGATCGGGGAATAGAACTAGGAGGGAGAGGCGAGTAAATCCTTCGCTAGTGTGTCCTACCTAAGCTTATTTGTTAGTTGGTCAAGATATAGGGATATTATGTGATTGATTTCCTTAATTAACCCTTGTTTTATACATGATTTGAGAATGTCAATTGAGAATATTAATAGTGGAGTAAATGAGACCGTGGAGATGCTCAGTACTTAACAACGAGGAGAACGCGGCAATGATCGACAATGTACCTCTGTGAATAACACCACCGAAAGCGGATGATGAACGAGGGGATGTTTAGAAGCTTTTTGCGATTCATGCAAAATCGGGACGAGGAGACTCGTGCTCAAAATCTGAGGAGGAAATGATAGTAATTCACGGGTGGTCACAAACAAAGCAGATTCAAAGAGTGGGACCACGTAATTGCGGGAAAGCCGATCCGATCATGGCGGAAACATGGGTCAAGCAAATTACCAAGATATTCGATGTCTTGGGATGCACGAAAGAACGAAAGTTCCATTCGCTACTTTTATGTTCCGTGATGCAGGCAGATTCTTCGGTGGGAATCGTGAAGCGTACCCATCAATACATTTTCGGCATGTCTTGGGAGACGCGTTCAGAAATAGTTCAATGACAAGTACTTCCCGAAAGTATTTCGCTATATGAAGGAAGTGGAGTTTATTAGATTGGAGCGAGAATAACATGGCGGTATCCCAAAGACGAGGTTAAGTTCATGGAGTTATCCAGTTTGCACCTCATTTGGTGGAGAATGAGGAGCGATGACGCGGATGTTTCTTAGAGGTTTGAAACCCGGCGATACGTCGAAGATCTCATTTCTCATAAACTTTCTCTTTATTCGGATGTTGTAAATGAGGCTCAATTGTTAGAAGCGAGATAACGAGTACGTTCAACCGAGGGTCCATAACCGAGGATTATATCAAGATAGCGATCATCGTAATAACGATAACCACGGGAGAAAGAAGAATACGGACAAAGGCGGTAACCACTCTCGGTGGTAATCGTGGCCATGAAAAAATAGAAGAGTTTAGTGGGAGGAGATTTTAAAAAGAGGAGATTCAACAACGACCATGTGAAGACGTCAGCGCCAGTAGCAACTAGTTCTAAGGGAGGAGAACGACCACCGGTCATATGTTATAAATGCGGGAAAGAGGGACATATCAGTCCAAACTGTCCACAACAGTTTAAGGTATGCTATAATTGTGGAAAGGAAGGACATATCGCTCGAGATTGTACGATATCGAAACCCAGTCCAGCGGGAATGGTGACTCAAAAGGATGTCCAAGAAAAGTCAAAGTCAACGATTCCTGGAAGAGCGTTTGTCGTGGCCCATTCAAAATGCGAGGAACTCGAACGAAGTTAGCACGGGTTAGTTAATTATAAATTCTTGCGAAGTTTATACCTTACTAGATACCGGTTCTACCCATTCTTTTATCTCTCTTGCTTGCGCTCAACGTTTGAACTTGACTACGGAGAAATTAGACTTTGACCTATTTATGGAGAATCCGTTAGGAGAAACTTTCATTACATCCGTTGTTTAGAAATCTTGCTTGATTCAAGTTGGCACTATCACATTACCTGTTAACCTTATTTCTATAGAGATATTTGCTTTTGATGTGATTTTAAGGTTAACTACTCATCATGCCAAAATTGATTACTTTCGTAAGGTTGTTAGTTTTCATATTCCTAAGCAACCTGTTATTCGAATTCAAGCAATCAAACCATTGTAATCAAACATTTTCATATCAAGCCATGAAGTCATTCGTTTATTACGGATGTCAAGTTTTCTTAGTCCATGTTATGGATTTGAATAAAGACACGTCAGATTTGAATAATATTCTTGTTGTTATTGATTTTTCCTGACGTATTTTCTGAAGAATTTCTTGGCTTACTCCCAAAGATTGATATTAAATTTTGTATCGACTTTGAACCCGGCAGACAAAACTCATTCCTAAAATCTCATATCGAATGGCTCTATTGAACTTCGGAGTTAAATATTCAACTATAGAATTTGGTACCGAGCCTTTATCTTGTGACTTCTTTTGTGGAATTCACCTGCCGGAACTCTGTAGGGGACGTCATATTCGTGCGATAGTAAACTGATAGGTGTCATTGTGACGTGCTATCCAAGATTGGGATATGAGTCACAGTTGAGAGCAACCTAAGTCAGTAATTGAAATACGTAGCTTTCTAGGCTTAGTTGGTTATTATCGGAGATTCGTTGAAGGATATTCTCGAATCGCTATTCCATTAACGTAGCTGACTCATAGAGATACAAAATTCAAATGGAGCAAGGAATGTGGTAAGAGCTTCGAAGAACTCAAGAGGAGACTCATTTCAAAGATATGTTCGACCATGCCATCTCGAAAAGCTTAACGTGGTAGGCGGCGTGTTGAGTAGAAGAAGCGATACAAGTATGAGTACGATATTGTCAAAGACTCATTTAAGTATAATATACAAATAATAGAGATGGAGATGAAAACTCTAGGTACCCACGTGATGATATACTGAGTATAATCGACTTTAATCGATAAAGTTAAAGTTGTTCAAGCTACCACCGGAGCTGATGAATTTGAAGAAGGAGGTGCAAGAAGTTGTTATTTCAAAAGCGAGAATCGGTGAGGTGAGGAAAGTTCAAACTTTCGATTTATTAATCCAGTTGAAATTCTCGATCGAATAGGAACTGTGGCCTATAGACTCGTTTTACCGCCAAGTATGACGCGTGTTCATAATGTTTTTCACGTATCGATGTGGACGACCCGAACTACGTCATTGAGTTAGAACCGGACGAGATAGCCGAAGACTTAACGTATAAGGAGGTACCTGTCAAGATTTTGGATAGGAAGGAGCATGTCCTACGCGCAAAGGTCATACCACAAGTTAAAGTTTTGTGGAGGAATCATGTTATAGAGGAAATGACCTGGGAATTGGAAACGGAAATGAAAGCGAGGTATCCTCATCTTTT
The DNA here is from genome assembly GCA_020205615.1 of Panax quinquefolius. Taxonomy (NCBI): domain Eukaryota; kingdom Viridiplantae; phylum Streptophyta; class Magnoliopsida; order Apiales; family Araliaceae; genus Panax; species Panax quinquefolius. Next base: position 69,764,234 of record CM035158.1, on the reverse strand, counting down.
GAAACACTGTGTATCGCACATCAATTTCGAGGACGAAATTTCATAAGGAGGGAGTTTGTAAGACCCCAACTTATTATTAATGAAATTTAATTTTCTATTTATTATTTTGAAATAGTAAGGGTTGATTTGATTAATGTGGATAGTTAAGGGTTAAATACATAAATATTTCAAAATAAGCAAGTGGTTATAAAATATTCATTTTTGTCGGGAATATTCATTTGGTCGTGGAATATTAAATGACGCTTGGGGAATATTAAATGACGACGCAGTAGCGATATGCATGTGTGGGCCCCATGTGGAAAGCGATTGGATGAAGAAACGACAAATATAAGTTGGTTAAAAATAACGGCGTAGTTATTACTGAATTAAGACTGTTGGAATACCCGGTGGTTAAAATCACGAATGTCGCGTGGTTGACAAAGAGCACACGGTATTGCACAATGATTGTTGAATTATTGATCCTTACGTAAGAAGGCACTACTCAATAATTTTCACGGTGAGTTCTTGCTCAATATTTTATTTTATTGATTCAATAATTCTTTGCGTTGATATTTTATATTATTGTTGTTCAATAATTGTCACCGCACATTATCTCCATTATCGGATCAATAATTCATATTATTTAAATAATATTATTAGATAGCATTATTGGCAATGTCTAGAAAGTTACATCGAGGAGAGGTTTGGTCACCTAATTGGCGCCAAGAAGGAGAAATCCTTATCTGAAAGCCCCTCTTTCCAGGAGGCACTGGTCATTATAATTGTGATTACGTAATATTATTTGTGAATAATTAATTATTGATTTATATGATAAGAACATATTTATAAATGATGGATTTATTTGTTTTATGTGGTTATAATTGAATGATTTAATGTTGAGGTGTTTTATCAGTAATTTTGTCGGAATGGAGGTATTAAAAATCAAATCAGTATTTTTACGATATATTGCGTGAGTTATAATTTTTAATCCGACCGTTGGATCGTTGTAATTTTTGGATATGTTATACATACATAAGTTGAGTATATGTCCACAAATTTTGAACCGTTAAAAATGAACGAATGATTTGTTATGAATTTTAAGAGGTGACTGATTCGGAAATTAGGTTTATAATTGATTTTGGTGGAAAATTCTAGAATTGAGTGGGCCCCACTTGTGGTTGGTGAAAAAATGTGCTGAATTTTATTTCAAATGTGGTGGGTGGCAATAGTAGCGTGTAAAGCCCATCGGGTAGCAGTCAAGTCTCGCTTTTACGGGGCTAACATTTTCCTATAAATAGAGAGGGCTAAGTTAGAATTGAAAATCACACCGTAAACAAAGTTTTTCTCTCTTCTCTCTCTATATTATTGAGGCGTATTTTGTGAGTATTTAGATACTTTGAGAGTTCTTTGTCAAGATAAGTTTCATTCAAAGATCACTTGAGCCTTTCCTTAGAAATCTTGATTCTTTGAGGTAAGGGATATTTTTTTTCAGTAATGATATTATTTCTTCAATATCATTATCTTTGAAATGTTGATCTGAAGTTTTATCAAATTTGGAACTTTTTCATGTATGGGGTTACTATTCATGAGTTACTATTCACGAGTTACTATTCACGAGTACTATTCATGAAGCGTGAAGATGTTTTTGTGGAATTTCTATCTTTTGGTGTCGGAGTTCTTATTCACGATACGGCCTTTATTCACGATATCTGAGACTATTCACGTGATCTCAAGACTATTCATAGAAAAATGAAAATTTTTCTTTTGTCCAAAACATCTATTCGGATACTAGCTTTGATTGTATCCATGTTTTTTATCATTCTTGAATTTTACTTGATATGATTATTTATGAAGTATTTGTGAACTCGGATTGTTTAAAAGTACGAATCCATAATACTTGTTCTTTTGTTTCACTGGATTTGTTTTCTTTAAAAATATTTTTCATCATCCTCAGTCTTAAATGATGATATTATTGAATATCTTTGGTTTTGTAGTGCAAAGATGAATGATTTTGAAGAATATCTTTGGCTGTGAAGTGCAAAGATGAATGATTTCGAAGAATATCTTTGCTTCAGTAGTGCAAAGAGATGGCGGTGTTTAAATGAACACGACCGATTGATGAATATCTTTGGCCTGTGAGTGCAAAGATGAGCAGTGTTGAGATGAACATGACCGATTGATGAATATCTTTGGCCCAGTAGTGCAAAGATGAATATTTGGTTTGAGATGAATATTGATTGATGTTTGAGGATAAAATATTGATGATGGATCGTTAAATTCATAGATTATAGTAGATTTCATTCTCTACGTAACTCTTCTATGAATTATTATTTCCGCTGCGAATATTGATCTGAAACTTGTTGTCTATTGTATTCTATCAGATTTTTCCCTGTTGGAGACTAACGATAATTTGTTGTATATTATCTTAGTCATAATATTCTTTACTGGGCTAGTTGAGCTCACCCTTTTCCTTGTTGTTCCATTTTTCTTCTCGGAGATGAGAATGTAAAATGAAAGTACTAGTCGGGGTATGGAATGAAGGTTCTAGAGAGAGTTGTTTAGTAGTCCTCACCATTTTTGTAAAATATTGTATCAATAAATGTGATGAGGATTTATTTGAGTATAGATATTATCTAGAAGATAATATTTGTATTTAAACTCACAGTATATATTGTCGTATTTCACACGACATTTGTATTATTGAAGTTGTAGTTTGCTTCTTGTACCATGTATTTGGCGACTCAGAATGGGTGTTGTGTATACCTATTTTGGGGGCGTCACAAAATGTGTAATATTTGGGAGGGCGAGGCGTTCAAGAAGATGTCAACACAACAGACTAACTGCTTTCGACAGCCAGAGTCGTCTCCCACATTTATCTTGAGAGTCATCGACGACCTCTCTGAGGGGAGAGACTCGAGGCGAGTCTAAAGCACCGACCTTCCCACCTCGAGTTTTGGTGGCACGCTCACCAGAAGAAAGGTGACGGTGGTTATATCTCACCTGAGGCAGAGCGCATTACGGTAAGTAATTTAATTATTTCATTTAGTATGTATTTGATGGCTTTGAAATTCTTTTGAATTTTTTTGTGTAATACTTGCTTTTCACCTATTTTTATGTTTTTTCAGACACGGTTCGAGGACCTTTCTTTGGTCCGGACCACCCAGAGAGGTGACACTCCAGTGACTAATGCTGAGCGTGAGGACGAGGAGATGGAGGACTAGCTGTAGGCTATAGGGGGGCCGAAGAAGGGTAGAGTTGTGGGCATCCCCCGTGTCCCAGCTTACACTATAGTCCCTGCTGCGAGATCTCGACGTCGCCCACCCACCGGAGGTAGTGGTGTGAGTGGATCAGGTATCGGCCCTTCATTATCTGACGACTTCTTTAGGAGGATCATAGAGGGGTGCATAGCGAGTAGTGTCGTGCAGTCAGGTGCACCATCACGCGAGCGGATCTACCAGCTTGCTCAAGAGGTTGTCCATAGCTCCATAGATACTGCAGCTACCGTTGACGACCTCATGGGTGTAGTCCGGGAGGAGGCCATCCGTGTATGTGCAGTTGTCTTGGCCAACATCTTTCCTCCACATATTCGACATGTAAAACTTATTATTGATGTATTTCCTTATTTGTAATTATATTGCTTATATAAACTGTCAAATAACTAGTTAACACGCCTAGGCATAGGCAATAGACACACGTTACAACTGACGGGACTCGATTAGACATACGAGACCGAAGTTCTAATCCCGATTACTTTAACTTGAGAAAACTTCGGACAAATAAATAGAAAAATAGGTCAAAACCCGCCTCGGTCGTCCGAATGCCATGCAAACACACGCATAACACCGAGTAGGTATTAGACACGCGTTAGAGCTTACGAGACTCGATTCCGATATACGAAATCCGAGTTATTGCCCAGTTTACAAAACTCGCCAACACTTAGGTAAAAATCTGAAAAATAGGTCAAAACCTGTCTCGGTCGTCCGAACGCCACGCAAACACACACATAGCACCGAGTAGGTATTAGACATGTGTTAGAACTAATGGGACTCGATTCCAATATACGGAATCCGAGTTATCGCCCAGTTTGCAAAACTCGCCAACACTTAGGCAAAAAGCCGAAAAATAGGTCAAAACCCGCCTCGGTCGTCCGAATGCCACACAAACACACACATAGCACTGAGTAGGTATTAGACACATATTAGAACTTACGGGACTCAATTCCGATATACGAAATCCAAGTTATCACCCAATTTTCAAAACTCGCTAATAGTTAGGCAAAAAGCCGAAAAAGAGTCCAAAACCCGCCTCGGCCATTCGAACGCCACGCAAACACACACATAGCACCGCGTAGGTATTAGACATGCGTTACAACTTACGGGACTTGATTTCGACATACGAAGACCGAGTTAAGTCCCAGTTTGCAAAACCCGCCAATAATTAGGTAAAAAGCCGAAAAAGAGCCCAAAACCCACCTCGGCCGTCCGAATGCCACGCAAACACACACATAGCACCGCATAGGTATTAAAAATGCGTTACAACTTACGAGACTTGATTCTGACATACGGACACCGATTTGTCGCCCAGTTTGCAAAACTCGCCAACACTTAGGCAAAAAGCTGAAAAATAGCCCAAAACCCGCATCGTCCGTCCAAATGCCACGCAAACGCACACATAGCATCACGTAGGTATTAGACACGTGTTAGAATTTACAGGACTCGATTCTGACATACGAAGACCGAGTTATCACCCAGTGTGCAAAACTCAACAATACTTAGGCAAAAAGCCGAAAAATAGCCCAAAACCCGCATCGATCGTCGTCCGAATGCCACGCAAACACACACATAGCACCGCGTAGGTATTAGACACGTGTTAGAACTTACGGGACTTGATTTCGACATACAGAGACCGAGTTATCGTCCAGTTTGCAAAACTCAACAACACTTAGGCAAAAAGCAGAAAAAGAGCCCAAAACCCGTATCGTCCGTCCAAACGCCATGCAAACACACACATAGCACCGCGTAGGTATTAGACATGTGTTAGAACTTATGGGACTCAATTCTGACATACAGAGACCGAGTTATCGCCCAGTTTGTAAAACTCAACAACACTTAGGCAAAAAGCCAAAAAATAGCCTAAAACTCGCATCGTCCGTCCAAATGCCACACAAACATACACATAACACCGCGTAGGTATTAGATACGTGTTAGATACGGGACTCGATTTCAACATACGGAGACCGAGTTATCGCCCAGTTTGCAACACTCGTCAACACTTAAGCAATAAGCTAAAAAATAGCCCAAAACCCGCATCGTCCATCCAAACGCCACGCAAATACACACATAGCACCGCGTAGGTATTATACACGTGTTAGAACTTACGGGACTCGATTCCGACATATGGAGACGGAGTTATAGCCCAGTTTGCAAAACTTGCCAACACTTAGGCAAAAAGCTGAAAATAGCCCAAAACCCGCATCGTATGTCCGAACGCCACATAAACACACACATAGCATCGCGTAGGTATTAGACACGTGTTAGAACTTACGGGACTTGATTCCAACATACAGAGACCGAGTTATCGCCCAGTTTACAAAACTCAACAACACTTAGGCAAAAAGCCAAAAAAGAGCCCAAAACACGTATCGTCCGTCCGAATGCCACGCAAACACACACATAGCACCACGTAGGTATTAGACACATTTAGAACTTACGGGACTCGATTCTGACATACGGAGACCGAGTTATCGCCCAATTTATAAAACTCGCCAACACTTAGGCAAAAAGCCAAAAAATAGCCCAAAACCCGCATCGTCCGTCTGAACGCCACGCAAACACACATAGCACCGCGTAGGTATTAAACACGTGTTAGAACTTATGGGACTTGATTCCGACATACGGAGACCGAGTTATCGCCAGTTTGCAAAACTCAACAACACTTGTAGAACACAAACTAAAATAATTTAAATATGCTCTATTTTGGACTTCGTTATTAATATTTTAATTTTGTAGGGTCTTGTTGATGAGACTTGTGGGGGTGGAGATGGCGGCACAGGCGATTCCCATGGAGGAGATGGTGATGATCACTGGGCTGATGCTGATGATTAGACTATAGAGGATGGGACCGGTGATGGGACCGATGATGGGACCAGAGGTGGGACCGGCGATGGGATCGGAGGCGATGGCACAGAGATTCCCGATCTTGGGCTGTAGTTAGTTTATATTTATATTTTGACTTTCATGTATGTATTTAGCTTTTGAGTTGTACAAACTTGAGTTTGGTATCTAATTATATTGATTGTTGATAATAAAAGATATGATTGTTATTGATATGCGTACATTGTTATTATTTGTTTTTCTTTAGTTTATAATAAGTACAATGTATATGTAAGTGAACAGGGGAATTTTGTAATTTTAAATTTTTTTTTTTTGAAATTGGGTCATTGGCGATGGTATGCCGTCGGTAATGACCTACAACGACGGTTCTAGAGCTACATTAAACAGAGGTCATTAGCGACAGGAAAAGACTCATTGGCGACGGCTATGCCGTCGATAATGACTACATTTTTAAAAATAATGAATGGTTATGAACGACGACCTGTCCATCGTTGGTGCCGTCGGTAATGATATATTGCCGACGGCATGCCGTCGGCATTGACACCGTCGACAATGACTTATTTCCCGATGGCGCGCGACGGGAGTCAGGGGCGACGACCTGAGGGACGACGGCAGGGGCGATGGGGTATGTCGTCGCCAATGACCTCATTGCCGACAGCAGAGGGTCATTGGCGACGGCATAGCCCATCAACAATGATTGATTTTTTTTGTAGTATTTCTTCTAATGTTTAGTAGTTCAATACTTCTGTTTACCTCGACTGATCTCAGGAACTGATAGCTTGACTCCTTATTCTGGCCTCTTCTGAATAGCAAGACACTTCAGATTTGTGGCATGCCCAGCTCACTTTCTCCTTGTGATCTCATGTTAACTTATTATCAATGGACTGACCCAATGCTTAATCATTTTAGCCTTGTTCTTCAGAAACTGACCAGTATCTCTATGTACACTTCATCAGTTCCTGCTTTGTTTGGCAAACACTACGATCTTGGTTAATCCCAAGATCATTGTCTTCTGTTCTTTTGGCAGCTACTGCACTTACTGACTTTCCTTTGTCAGATACTTTTATTGAGGTCTTCTTCTGATCAACTTGTGGAAGACTTCAACTCGAATGGCTTCTCAACTCAATCTGGATGTTGATTGGGTTGATACTTAGATCTTCTATTAGCTTACATGCCATTCGTTAAGTGCTCTCTGGTTTTCTTTAGGTAGAGTGTAAGTTTGCAGCTCAGACTAGAGGCTTCATATTTTGGATATTCTGGGAGTGCTCATTTGTTGAGAATCATGTTTCCTCTACGATTCTGTCTTGGCATTGTGAGCATCTCTGTTGAAGTCATAGTTCTGCATTCTACGATTTAGCTTTGGTATTGCAGACACTATGTGTAACAATCCAAGATTATATTATTTGTAATTTAAAATTTTTATTACATGAAATAAATATTTTATTGATGTGGTTATTATTAGTAAATATTTATGAATTAAATTTATTAGATAATATTCTAAATTAAATTAATTTATAATTTAGAGAGTTGTAATATAACATGAGAAGTTATATTGTTGTTTTAATTTAATAATTTAAAGTGGTATGTTAATTTATTAAATAAAATTATAATCGATTTTAATTTTGTGATAATTGAATTAAGTGGAGAATTTATTGAGTGTGTTGGACTTAGTTTATGTAACTAAGATTTGTTATGGAAATTCAAATAAATAATATGTGATTATAAATTATAAACTGAATTGTTTATTAAAATAAATTAAAGAAGTTTTAAATTGGTTACCAAACAAGGCTTAAAATATTAAGTCTTTATTTTAAAGAGTTTTTGCCAAACAAAACCGTATGGCTTTTGAATTTTGAATTTTATTATAATAAATAAAATAAATAAAATAAATAAAACAAATAAAATAAATCAAATAATAAATAAAATATCTTTATAACCTATACGTTTATTTTGTAACTGATATAATTAGTATGCGCATTATGGCTTTGGCTATCAGTTTTATTTTACGCATACTGATATTTGGTTGCTAAGCCTAAGAAAGAAGGAGGAAAATACAGAGAAAAGTTGAGAGAGAATAGAGAGAGATTGAGAGATTTCTATGTTTTTGAGAAATTATCAGTGGTTAGCAAGGATTGCTCAAGCATAAGAAAGTATTTTTTTACATAACCTTACTATTATATATATATATATATATATATATATATATATATATGAGTTTTATGACATGAAGTTTCAAGTTTTGTGAATTCCATTTTTCCGAATTGTTGTTATACAACTGATTAAAGTTGATGGTATGTGTTTGTGATGATTAGAACTAGTGTTGAAACAGGAATTGTTGTGTTAATAACGGTTAAAAAGGAAGAAAAGTAATTACAGTACATGTTTTTATATGTGGCTTGTAAAAGTATCAAATATGGTGGTCAATTTGTATATTAATCTATAAATTGAGTCTTGATTATGCTAGTCCATTAAGAATTGAAGAGAACGTAGTTTGAACGAAGTAATTTGGTGTAGAATTGTGATCACAGAGTGAATTTCTAGGAAGGATGTTAAAAATGGAGTTTTTGTATGAAAACATGAAATTTAAGGATTTTAATTAGTTATAGTTGTTGTTTAAGTGTTCTAAGTGGTTGAATATGTGAGCAATCATGTTTATGTTAGTTTTGTACCAATTACATATGTTAAATTTACTATTTTGTGGGTGAAATTCTTGTTAGTTGGGCTAAAAAGGAGTATCATTAATCTGCGTAATATTTACGTACATGCACCAAATAGTGATTCTAAGCGGTGTGTCAAGGTCGAGCGAAAGCAGTAGCATGTATTACCTAATCCCCAAGCTTAAGTATGGCGCAGTTGTGCCATACCCTGTTCAGAGACAGTGCCATCTGCTACTTGTACAGACTTTGGATACCATTGTAATTTAGTTCAATGATGTGTTAATGTGTCAAACATGTAATGTGGAGGTTTAAACAGAATCGTGTCATATGGTTAGTAATTCTAAAGTTATAAGAAGTTAGTAAGCTATGAAAATGACATTTTGTGATTATTGAACACGTGAATTAGTAAATAAGTGTTTTAAATCTAATACTGAGATTTCTGAAGTGTATGTGGCGTGAATGGAAACTTGTGCAAAAGTAACAAGTTTAACTATGAGTGAGTTTTAGTTTGGAAGTGGATGTTAGTATATCTAATAGATATTGTGATTCTAATAAAATATGTAGCTGAACGTGAGTTGTAATTTATAGCTTACGCACGAGGCAAGTTTCTAAACCTTACCTCTTTACGTTGAGCAAGTTTCCTACCTTAAACTTTTATTGAGCAAGTCCTTTGTTCCTAAATTTTATTTGAGCAAGCTTTAATCTTAATTTTATTGGAATTCTAATCGTGGTTGATTCACTCTAACTTGTTTATAGCTAAGCAAGTTTCTTAAGTTCTATTCCTTTATAATGGATGTAACTTCTTGAATTCTCGTCTCTAATATTGAGCTGTTCTATTTTAAATTACTTTACACAAGTTATTATCATGTTGATCAAGTTTTGTTTTCAGCTTGCTATCAGTTAATATATGTTCAGTAATTTCATTTCTAATTTTATAAGATCATAGCCTTAGCTTATTATTGTTCAACCAAGATTTATTGTTTCATTCAATACTTATGTTTTTTGTTTCCAAGCATGAGTTTAATAAATAGTTAGTTCATCTCTGATTATTCATTGTTCCAAACTATGTTGTTAGTGATCAACTGTAGTATTATCAAACTTTTTTGATTCAACTAATCCTTTAGTTGATGGTTGTTAAACTCTAAATTACCCTTGAAGCTTATCCAAACCAAACTTTCTTTGGTGTGGACTTGTACTCAAAAACTGAGAAGAACAACTATATTATAGGGGATACACAATGCATTTAGATGTTTGTGCACAATACATGGTACGAAGGGCTGATCCCCCTAAGTACGTGAAGTCCCTACAGTATAACTATTTAGGTTAAAGTTGAAAGATTACTTGTAACTGTGGACATAGTTCGTGGTCTTATGACTCTCAGATATATTTCTTATTTTGATTCTCGTTGTTGGTTATCATTGATAGAGTATTATTCAGTTTTGATGAGCCTATATATTGGCAATTATTATTCTTTTGTTGATTCATTGCTATATCTAGTGAGTAATTGTTTTGCTCACTCTTGCATATATATATATATATATATATATATATACACTCATTGCAGCTAAAGTTGAGAAGGTCGATGAACCTATGACTAGCAAAGGAAAGGGAAAAATGTGCAAGTGATGAAGACTTGTAATTTCTTTTATTGTCATGATGATATACTTTGTATTTAATGATGTGTTGTAATTATTTTATTTCCGCACTTGAGTGATGTTTAAGGTTAGACAACCTGGGAAGACTTTTTGATTATTTGATGTAACCCTTTTAAAGGTAGGATTTCTGATTTAATTTTGTTATATTTTGGTAGATAGATATTAATGAATGGAAAGTGTACACCAAGTCTTGTGGGAATGAAGTACCTGAATTTGGGGGTGTCACAAGTTGGTATCAAAGCTTTAGGTTATGAACCTTAGGTGTGGGAAAAGCCTTAGGAAGTAACCTTTAAAAAGATAGTGGTGATAAACTCTTCTCGAGTTTTAAGAAAGAAGTAATAAAACACTTATGTGCTTATGTGGTTGCAACCTATGTGCTCGTGAGTGTCGAGTAGTAATGATTAGTAATTAAAACTTAAAATTTTGTTGACAGGATGGCTAATGTCGGAGAATTCGGTCAGGCTAGGGAGGAAGGATCCCAAATGCCTAGAGAGGAGGAGCCTCGAGATATTCAAGTGGTTTGGGAACAACTACTGCCACAGGAAACATCTCTGTTGGTCACAGTGGTTGAGCAGGAGGGTTTACCTGATGAGGATGATGAGATAGAGATGGACGAGGAGGACCCCGTTGAGCTGCCATAGTCGAATGAGGATGAGGAGGACAAGGAGGAAGAGAACTCGATAGTTGGCCATATGTACGACGAAGTATACGACCGTAATGTAGAACTCCAGGATACCATCGAGGAGTTAGAAGAGATGGTAGTTGAACAGCAGATCGCAATGGCGTAGAAGGACAACAAGATTCAGGATCGAGATGAACGTCTGAATAATGTCGAAGGAAAGCTGGTCCACGTTGAAGGAGAGAATGAACAAATGACAGAGAAGATTGTAGAGTTAAAGAACAAGTTGAAAAAAGAATATACTAAGAGGGAAAGAGCTAAAGACGCGTACAATGAAGCTTATTAACGAGCCGGGATAGCAGAGAGAGAGGTACAAGTAAAGAAGATCAATATGGATGAGATGAATAGTGTTTTCAACATTGCGATCAATCAAGCTCAAGATCGGGTCATGTGTTATCCTATTTAGTTCGAGACGTTGCCATCGTACATGTTAGATCGTAGAACAATGTTCCGTATTATGGAAGAGGAGCGTCGTATGGTTATACAGTATTTTAGTAGGTCGTCATAATTGTAATTACTATGTGATTAGTGAGTAAACAAGATGTAGATCCCGAGTATGATATAACCCATGGGATATAATGGTGATGATGTTATCCTGAAACTTTTGTAGTTCAGGGAAGTAATGTAAATAGCAGTGATGCTATTGTTTTTATGTTTCCTAAAAGATTATGAATGAATAAAAGTTATTATTTTATTCAAAGTGTTATGTGTTACGTGATAATCTTTTATGGTGTGCAAATTAAGTAGTAATACTTAAAAGATTGAATAGACTCTAATGAGTATATTTTAACAGAAAATGCCTTCAAGAAGTCAACCAAGATAAAGGATCCCTGAGAATAACAACAATGCTTAGGCTAATCTAGTTCAACAATTAGTAACAATACTGACGGGAGCATTGTAGAATCAACCACAGAATCAAGCTACTACTTTTAAAGATTTCAAGGCGGTTGGACCACCAGAGTTCCGTGGGTCCATGAATCCATTTGAGGCACAAACCTGGATCATGGAGATAGAGAAAGTTTTTGATGTTGCTAGAGTAGGTGAGAATCAGAAGACTGCTTTTACAACGTTTATGTTGAAAGCAGAGGCTAGTTATTAGTGGCAAGCCAATAAAACTCGAGGAGGTCAAGGGGTAATGACTTGGGATAGATTTAAGGAAATATTCTTCGAGACCTATTTCCCAGAGAGCTCAAAGAATCAGATGGAAGTGCAGTTTCTAGAACTAAAATAGGGCACAATGTCAGTGTCGGAGTATGCAGCAAGGTTCAACGAGTTAGCGAGGTTTGAGCCATATTAGGTAAACACAGATTAGCGCAAGGCAAGGAGATTTGAACAGGGACTGAAGCCTTGGTTGTACAACAGAGTTTCCTTGTTCCAGTTAAAGACATTTGCAACAGTTCTTGAGAAGGAAATTCTCGCTAAGAATGGAGGCGAGGCTGTAACAAAGCATAATCAAGAGCAAAGAAAGAAGAAGAGTGAGGGTGAAGTTAAGAATGGTGGTGGTAGCGGTGGAAATGGTAACAATAACCTGAAGAAAAAGTGGAGTGCAAATGTGGGAGCTAGAAATCAGCAAGGTAACCAGCAGAAGAAGAAGATTGATGCATGTGCTACATGCGGGAGGTTTCACACGGGTATGTTCTTAAGGGGGAAGCGTGTGTGCCTTAACTGTGGCCAGGAGGGTCACATTTCCCCCAATTGCAATCAACCCAAGAAGAATGCTTGCTACACCTGCGGGTCGAAGGATCATTTTGCTCGCGAGTGTCCAAAGAAGAAATCTGGTGAGGCAACTGGAAGCAAGGGAAGTGGTAGTGGAGGTACATTGACCATTGCTGGACCAATGTCATCAAACAGACCCACAACTAGAACCTTCAACATGATGGTGCAGGATGTAGTACAATCAAAAGATGTTGTGTCAGGTATTATCCCAATCAATGATATTGATGCTTATGTATTATTTGATTCGAGTGCTACTTGCTCATTTATGTTTGATGGATTTGTTAAGAGGATAGGATCACCTAGTGAAGAATTGAATTTCCCTTTAAACATAGAAATTGCGAATAGAGAAGTGATTCCTGTTAGGTTCGTATACAAGAATTGTAGGGTGAACATTAAGGGGAATGTCATGATCGTAGATTTAATTTCGATAAAACTTGGATAGTTTGATATTTTTTTGGGAATGGATTGGTTGTTCAATTATGGAGCGATAATTGACTGCCAAAATAAATGTGTAAACCTTATGACTCTGTCAAAGGTAGTTTTCCATGGTAGGTAGGAAGCGAGAGGAGATACCGATGGTAAGGAAGTTTTGAGTAGATGTGTACTTTTACATAGTCGATACTTTTGGAGGAGATACCGCTGGTTAGGGAATTTCGAGTTCATTATCAATTTAGGACTTCGTCGCTTTGTAGAGAATGACTCGATGATCGACGAAGGCCCCATATAGGAAGGCCCCTATAGAGAATGAGATAGAGAGATGAAGAAATTGATGGTACAATTACAAGAGTTGTTAGATAAAAAATACATTCAGCCGAGTGTGTCATCGTGGGGAGCACCGGTGTTATTTGGGAAGGAGAAGGATGGGTCAATGCGTCTTTGCATTGATTATAGAGAATTAAACAAAGTCACTATTAAAAACAAATATCCATTGCCAAGAATAGATGACTTGTTAGATCAATTGAAGGGTGCTAGATACTTCTCAAATATAGATTTGAGAAGTGGGTATCACTAATTGAAAGTAAGAAAGGAGGATGTACCGAAGACAGCTTTCAGAACTCAGTATGGACATTACGATTTTCTGGTAATGTCTACGCCCCTGCAGCATTCATGGATTTGATGAACAGGGTGTTTAAACCATTTTTAGACAAGTTTGTGGTGGTATTTATTGATGATATTTTGGTGTACTCAAAATCTCAAGAAGAACACGTGGAACATTTACGTCTGACGCTGGAGACGTTAAGAAAAGAAAAGTTGTACGCGAAATTCTCTAAATGTGAATTTTGGTTGGAACGTGTACAAATTCTTGGGCATGTAATTGATAAAGATGGGATTTTAGTGGACCCATCAAAAGTCGAAGCTGTGAAAATTGGGAACAACCAAGAACTCCATCAGAAGTAAGAAGTTTCTTGGGATTGGCAGGATATTACAGACGATTTATTCAAGATTTTTCCAAGATTGCCACTCTGTTGACAAATTTGACGAGAAAAGTTGTAAAATTGGTTTGGATGAAAAAGTGCAAAGAGAGTTTTAAGGAATTGAAGAAGAGACTCAGTGTGGCACATGTTTGGTCATTACCAGATAGTATAGGAAACTTTGTGGTGTATAGTGACGCTTCACACAAGGGATTAGGTTGTGTCTTTATGCAGAACGGCAAAGTCATTGTGTATGCATCAAGGCAATTGAAAGACTACGAGAAAGGGTATCCGACTCATGATTTAGAGTTGGCGGCAATAGTATTTGCTCTGAAGATATGGAGACACTATCTCTATGGAGAAAATGTGAGATATACATAGACCATAAGAGTCTGAAGTATATTTTCACACAGAAGGACCTAAACATGCGTCAAAGGAGATGGATGGAATTAATAAAAGATTATGATTGCAAAATCTTTGATCATCCGGGCAAACTAAATGTTATTGTAGATGCCTTGAGTAGGAATGGTCGTGAGAAGTTGATGTTGTTAACCAACCAGGAGGAGCTCCTTTCAGCAATGTCAAAACTAGAGTTAGAAATCAAATTTCCAAAAGAAACCAATGAAAGATTGTACCAGATGGAAGCTAGTCCAACTTTGGTGGATAAGGTGAAGAACGCTCAACTACAGGATGAAGAATGCAGAAAAATAAAGGAAAGTGTGGTCGAGGGTAAAGAGGTAAAGTATAAGCCTGATACTGAGGGAATGCTAAGATTCAAGGGATGAATTTGGGTTCCAGCAGTACATGATATTAAAGAAGAAATCTTGATAGAAGCTCATAGCTCAAGATATTCGATTCGTCCAGGAAGCACAAAGATGTATCAAGATTTGAGCTGACACTTTTGGTGGCCAAATATGAAAAGAGACGTTGTAGAATGTGTTGCAAAATGCTTGACATGTCAGAGAGTAAAGGTAGAACATCAAAGGCCAAGTGGATTACTTTAGCTATTGGAAATACCAGAATAGAAATGGGAGCATATCACAATGGATTTTGTGGTAGGTCTTCCAACAACTCGAAAAGGATACGATGTGATATGGGTGATAGTGGATAGATTAACAAAATCAACACACTTTTTGCCAACAAAGATTACATTTAATCTTGATCAGCTGGCAAAACTATAAGTCAAAGAGATCGTGTCGAGATATAGAGTTCCAGTGTCAATAGTATCAGATAGAGATCCGAGATTCACATCAAATTTCTTGAAGAGACTACAAGAATGCATAGGAACACAACTGAAGGCGAGTACAACATATCATCCACAAACTGATGGTTAAAGCAAACGAACAATCCAGACGTTAGAGGATATGCTTAGAGCATGCGTCATGGATTTCAAAGGAAACTGGGATGATCATCTACCGTTTATGGAATTTGCATACAATAACAGTTACCACGCAAGCATTGGCATGCCGCCATACGAGGCATTATACGGCAAGAAATGCAGAACTCCATTGTGCTGGGATGAAGTTGGTGAACATCAACTATTAGGGCCAGAACTGGTACAGTAGACCGCTGAAGTTATCAAACTTATTAGAGCAAGACTGGTAGCTGCTCAAGATAGACAAAAGAAGTATGCTGATCAACATAAGTAGAATCGCGAATTTGAAGTAGGAAATTTTGTTTTCCTGAAAGTTTCTCCTTGGAAGGGGAGAATTCATTTTGGCAAGCAAGGAAAGCTAAGCCCAAGGTTTATTGGACCATTCGAGATACTACGAAGAGTGGGAGAAGTAGCTTATGAGCTAGCTTTACCTCCAGAATTAGAACATGTTCACAACGTTTTTTATGTTTCGGTATTGCGACAATATAAACCCGATTATAAACATGTAATCGAGTATAAACCGTTATAGTTTAACAAGGATTTATCTTATGAAGAAGTTCTTATCCAGATAGTTGACATGAAAGAACAAGTGCTCAGGAATAAAGTGATACCTTCTGTGAAGGTGATATGGAGAAACCACAATGTCGAAGAGGCTACGTGGGAACTCGAAGCTGAAATGATGAAGAATTACCCTGAGTTATTTGTTTAATCTGTGTCTTTGATTCTAGGGACAGAATCTTTGTAAGAAGAAAAGAATGTGATGATTTTATTGACTTTATTGTTTGAGTTGTGATTCTGGGGACAAAATCATTGTAAGGAGGGAAGATGTAACAATCAAAGATTTTATTATTTGTAATTTAAAATATTTATTAAATGAAATAAATATTTTATTGATGTGGCTATTATTAGTAAATATTTATGAATTAAATTTATTAGATAATATTCTAAATTAAATTAATTTATAATTTAGAGAGTTGTAATATAACATGAGATGTTATATTGTTGTTTTAATTTAATAATTTAAAGTGGTATGTTAATTTATTAAATAAAATTATAATAAGATTTTAATTTTGTGATAATTGAATTAAGTGGAGAATTTATAAAGTGTGTTGGACTTAGTTTATGTAACTAAGATTTATTATGGAAATTCAAATAAATAATATGTGATTATAAATTATAAACTAAATTGTTTATTAAAATAAATTAAAGAAGTTTTAAATTGGTTACCAAACAAGACTTAAAATATCAAGTCTTTATTTTAAAGAGTTTTTGCCAAACAAAGCCTTATGGCTTTTGAATTTTGAATTTTATTATAATAAATAAAACAAATAAAATAAATCAAATAATAAATAAAATATATTTATAAGCTATACGTTTATTTTATAACCGATACAATTAGTATGTATATATTATGGCTTAATTTATCGGTTTTATTTTACGACATCGTTTGATAGTTGGTTCTTTAAGCCTAAAGAAGGAAGGAGGAAAATACAAAGAAAAGTTGAGAGAGAATAGAGAGAGATTGAGAGTATTCTGTGTTTTTGAGAAATTATCAGTGGTTAGCAAGGATTGCTCAAGCATAAGAAGGTATTTTTTTACACAACCTTAATATTATATATATATATATATATATATATACATATATATGAGTTTTACGGCATGAAGTTTCAAGTTCTGTGAATTCCATTTTTTCTAAATTGTTGTTATACAACTGATTAAAGGTGATTGTATGTGTTTGTGATGATTAGAACTAGTGTTTGGACAAGAATTGTTGTGTTAATTACAGTTAAAAAGGAAGAAAAGTATTTACAGTACATGTTTTTATATGTGGCTTGTAAAAGTATCAAATATGGTGGTCAATTCGTATGTTAATCTATAAATTGAGTCTTGATTATGCTATTCCATTAAGAAACGAAGAGAACGTAGTTTGAACAAATTAATTTGGTGTAGAATTGTGATCACAATGTGAATTTCTAGGAAGGATGTTAAAAATGGAGTTTTTGTATGAAAACATGAAATTTAAGGATTTTAATTAGTTAAAGTTGTTGTTTAAGTGTTTTAAGTGGTTGAATATATGAGCAATCATGTTTGTGTTAGTTCTGTACCAATTATATATGTTAAATTTATTGTATCGTGGGTGAAATTCGTGTTAGTTGGGCTAAAAGCGAATCTTTATTAATTGCAGATTATTTTTTGTCATGCACCAACGCAATATTTTTGTTAGGTTTTGTAATATTCATGTCTTGTAATCAAATTGCATAAAAGTGCTTGAGCGTGTAAAATCAGAGTTTAAAAAATTTACAAACCATATACCCGGATCACCCTTTATGCATAATTATTAATTAAACGAAAAGATAAAGAATAAAATCATACCCTTGAAGATCGAGCTTCCTCAGGTACAAGTTCACCTCCAATCCTTTTCGCGTTCAACTTGAATCCACCGGGTTTGGTTCCTTCCTTAGATCAACATTAGCCACCCAAGCGTTTGGCCTCTAGAGGTGATCCACCAAGGAAGAAGAAAATTCAAGAAGAAGGGTGTTTTTTTTTGGCTAAACCCTAGTTTTTCTATCTCTATAGAAAAGGTGTACTCCCAACAACTTGGAATTATTACGTAGTTGTTAAAGTCAACAACCCATACCACCCATAATAAGACTCCTCTTATTTATAGATGTGGGCAACCCACCTTAACAATTAAGGAATTGGGTTTTAATTAATTAATTCTTTTAATTAATTAAGCTCCCTAATCTTATTAGGGATAATTAATTAAACTCTTTTAACTAATTTTCCTTCCTAATCCAATTAGGAATAAATGAGAGTACTTATATTAAATTAATTTCTAAACTCTTTTAGAAATTAAAATAATAATAATTGTAATAATATTAATAAGACTCCTCTTATTAATTTATATTTAATATTTCTAAAATATTAAATAATAAATATTAAGCTATTTAATTTATTCTATCACCATAGATTAAATTAAATATACATATTTATATTATTACGATTATGCCATTAACTTCTTAAATAATTATTCTTCCTTTTATGGTGTGACCCTTTAGGTTCTCCATATTAAAGCGGTTGTGAATAAATCAATTAGAACAATTCTAATCTTATTTAAATAAATAAATTAAACAATTAATTTATTTAAATAAATAATATTTATTCTCTGATAGGGATAAGCCTCCACAGCGATCGGCGACTTTCCGGATAATATAGATTTCAACATTAATCATTAAAGAACCTTTGAGTAAATAGTCTGTGCAATTCAATCCTTCCACCATACAATGTCCTAATTAAATATAAGACATGGAATTCTTTGTCAAGTCTTATTTTATTTAATTATATGTATTTCGATCCTTAAATATACAACTCAAATAATGCAAATTAGAAACTCCTTTCTAATTTCATTACGCCTTGGCCAAGGACTCTTTGGGTTGTCATTTATCGAATCACATAGGACATTCTCTTCTTTTATTAGAAGTGGTAGATTCTTTATTGATCATACATTATCTCCATGTACAACTTATTATACCCAAGCATACCCTTTGATATACCCTAAGGGTCTTAAGGAATAAGTCAAAGTATAACTCATCATACACAAGATACTATGATGATCTCAAGTCCAAGGATCACTTGTACTACTATCACTCTGAGAATTCCTATTGACAGCAAATAAAACTCCATTAGGTATTCCTTAGCGAGCCCACGTTCGGTGAACTTATTCTCTAATAAGCACCTACATACTTGCTTTAGTGTCTCCACACAAATGATCATGAGATCAATCATCCTCATCCAATGAGCAAGCAACGTATGTACCAATCTATCCGGATTCACTAATCCCCAATTTAGTAATCCAATGATTGGGAACTATTTTAGTTTTAAGCTTTCTAAGAATTTAGATCTCATTAGAATGATCATCATCATTATTCTAAAAGCATTGCTTAAAACTATGGGTTTATCACATATTGTAAAACAAAGATCATGTAGATAATTAAAAGCCTTTAATAAATTAATACTTTTTATTAATAAATGAATAAGATTGTTACAAAGTATATGCTTTATCATCAAACATGATTGGCTTGTGTGCATACTACTTTCAATCTCCCACTTGCACTAAAGCCAATCGTCATGGTATCTTATACTCTTCTTCTCTAAGTGGCGATTATCCTGCTTAACATTGGATAAGCTTTAGTTAATGGATATGTAATGTTGTTCATGAGAGTCCACCATCTCTATAGTGATTTCCCATCTTTCAATGATTCTAATAATCAAATGAAAGTGCCACAACACATGTTTAGATCCAAGATGAGACTTAGGAACTATTCCTAGTTACGTAATGAACTTTTAATCCAAACAATCAACTTGTAGCTTCATTTATAGCTATATACTTTGTCTTTATCACTAAACCAACAACTCTTTCTTTGTTTGGAACCTTTCAATTCACTACCCTTTATTCAAGGTAACACTTTACCTTAAAGTGGATTTTTCGTCATCTTGGTGCATGCGAAAAACTTGAGTGCATTAAGCCCTCTAGTTTTAATTCGGACCCACCATGTATGCTCACATCTTTAGTGTCGGTTAAGAACTTTAAGATGTTTTTCAGCGACTCATAGTGAACTTCTCGAATATGATCGATCAACATCGGTCTCGTACATTTCATTG
The DNA here is from genome assembly GCA_020205615.1 of Panax quinquefolius. NCBI lineage: Eukaryota > Viridiplantae > Streptophyta > Magnoliopsida > Apiales > Araliaceae > Panax > Panax quinquefolius. The sequence continues at coordinate 69,743,986 of CM035158.1, read as the reverse complement.
CATACATGATTGTCACTCATGCATCTCTCTTCTTTGGAGTCTATGGGGACTATTAAGAGAGATACACTCCATGGCTCATCAACATGAGACATCTCTTGAGTTTGCCATACTAAACGACTTTAGCATCAAATGAATATCGTTCCTTGGGTTAAGTCGAGTATCCTCTTAAATCTATCTATATAGATTTATATCCCCAATTAAGATACTCTTCCAAATCATTCATGGAGGAATGTTTAGACAACTTTATCTTTCTTGATTGTAGCATTGGTATGTCATTCCTTATCCGTAGTATATCAACATATAATATTAGGAATGTCATGGCACTCCCAACGTCCCTTTTTGTACACACTAGAACTCTTACCTCACCAGTATGTAACTCGGATCATCATCTCTATGATGTGTACCTCATCATCATCATCCATGATGAATCCATACCTCCTAGGTATCTTTGACACTATTCGATTTACGATTAGGTTTGTGGTACAAAGAATTCTATCTACTGAGGTTCCTCTTATTTGACTTATAGTGTTTTGTGGATCATGAACTTTTCAAGATCTATAATCCTCCCACTAGCCCTTTCAATGATAAACACCTTTATCTTAGAAAGCGGCGTGTTTATAACAAACACCTTTTGCTAAGTAGGATTATAGAACACATACCCTAAACTTACTTTAGGATGTCCCACAAATTGACACTTGTCAAATCTTGTCCCAAGCTTATCCTTTTGAAACCTTTTCACATAAGTTGGAACCCCTTATCTTAACATACTTAAGATTAGGAATCCTCCCTGTCCATAACTTTTATGGAGTCTTGGGGTCGGATTTTGAGGTTACCCTTTAAAAGTAGATATCTGACCATTTCTAGGACATGATCCTAGAAGAATACTGGAATGTCGGTAAAATCATTATGGACCGCACCATGTCCAACAAGGTACGATTTTTCCTTTCAGATACATCAATCAATTATTACGTATCATGAGGTGTCCATTATGAGAAAAACCATTTGAGATGATCTAGAAACTTATTGCACAAGTATTTATTCCTTGATCTAATCAAAGAATCTTAATACTTTGCCAATTTGTTTCACTTTTGAATTCTTTGAACCTTTCAAAAAAAAAAAAATTCACACTTGTATTTCAGCAAATACACACATTCAACTCTTTGAATGATCATCTCCTTTTGCTTATACTAATTTGTTCAATATGCAAAATTATTTTTCATGTAAGTCAAGTATACAAAATTTATTAAGTAATATTCCAGTTCTATACAAAACATTATTATTATAAATAGAACAACAATTGTTCTTAATTATAATACCAAAAATTTTATTGTCCAACAATAAAATGGAAATAATATTTTTAACAAGAACTTGAATACAATAACAACTTATTGACTTAATAGATATATGTAGTGGCGGTCTTAAACTATAAGTTCTATGGCTAATCTGTGACCTTTGCTTCATTTTTCACACATAGGATTACTTATCTTTGTTTAACTTTCTACTTCTGTTTGGTCCCTTCATAAATCTATATTTATGATAACCAAAGCCGGTATCCAATACCCAAGTAGAACATTGACTTAAAGAAAAATTTATTTCAACCATGAACAAAAAGCGTATTATGTAGAAACTTCACTAAGCTTCTTTGGTTAGCCTCAAGAAGATGCTTCTTGCGGTTTCTTTTCGGTGTCGGGCTTATAGCAATGGAAGCAAGCTCTTTTGCTTTATCCGTATCGTTTTGTTCTTATTATCCTTTGTTTTTGCCTTTCTATATACCTTCTTTGAATCGTTCTTCTTTTGGAAGATCCTTTGGCCCCTACCAAGAAGACTTGGTCTTTCTTGGTTGGAAAGTGACTCTCAACATTTTTCAACATGTTAAGCAAATCGGTGAGGCGATATCTAGCTTGTTCATATGAAAAATTCACAACAATTAATGAAAGGAGTCAGGGAGTGAGTGCAAGATCAAATCTTGGCTCAACTCTCCATCCATGACAAAACCAGTTGTCTAATTGATCAAACAAATTGATTATGTTAAGAACTTTTTATGCATCTTATATAGTGCCATTGGCCATTCTAGATCGGAAGAGCTCCTTAGATATCTAATATCTATCGATCCTACTTTCCTCACCATCAACTACTTGGCGTGCGGGGAGTATAGTAGAAGTATCCATAGTTTCGGTGTATTTGAAGCTTGTTACTCGTGGATCTGAGCATGATGCATTGAGCCAATTGTGCATCATCTTGCCACTTTCTAAAAGTAGCAATGTCTTCCTCGGAGGCATTATGCGCAACCATTCTTGAGGATAGGCGTATTAAGGACATAAGATAGCTTTTTGACTATGAGAACTATTCTCAATTTCCTTAACCAATCCGTTTAATTGATTACAGTTAATTTAGCATCTAATATAGCCATGATGATAGTAATTTTAGACATTGTAAAATTTCGTAAATGAATTTGTAATTAACAACATTTTAACATACATTCTATTATTAATTACCAAAATAATTTAGGTCTTGTTTTAAATTGGTATCTCCACTATTTTCTTCAAACTATATTACCTCACTTATATAGTTCGGCAAAATCTAATTAAAGATTTGCTAGTGAGAATAAGGATCCCATTTCAAATGTATATAGCCTTGTGGTGACACAACAAACTATATATAAATAAATAGGTAGACAACTTTTGTCAATTACATCAACTATGCAACTCCTTGTATTTTGCCTCTTAGATTATTTTGATCAGTGGTGGCACATCGAATCAAAATTATCCAAGTTAAGTCCGACCTAGCACTCCATATATTCAAAAAGAAAAATATCATCCTTGTGGTGACCACAACAAAACAATATTGTTCAATTTTCTTTATAAGCATCAAATGTGATAAATTAACATCTTAAATACTTAATACTTGCCTTGTGGTGACACAACAAACTCATATTAAATATTTAATACTCTATTAATTTTATCATGCTAGAAAGTTGACGTTCGATATTCCAAATATCTTTGAGCGCTTAGGACTTAATATAAAAATTGAGGGTTTTGTTATTAATTTGTCTCATCTTGTTTAGTAGCGTGCATATATATATATAAAATACGGCGTTATATTAATGAACATGCGAAGCATGTTTGCATAATATATAATATATATAGTATAAGCATGCACATATAGAATCTTATATTCTACGGATTGATTATGGACTTTTATTCTAGTTTGGTTCACTAGAGCCACCAAGTGAACCAAAAGGTCAAACCCAGGGGTGCAAGAAATAATATTTAAATATAACTATTACATTTAAACCCGGGTTCCATTACAAACCGGGTCTTCAAGCGCTCCTTGCTCCTTGATCTCCAATTTTTTTTAAAATTAATTCTAACTTTTCCTATTACAAAACTATTTAAAATAAATAGAAACCTTGATCGTGATCGAGGGAAGTACATAGGAGGGAGTTAGAATTTACATTAAGAAAAATTAGAGAAGGCGAATCATGCAGACCCCATTTAATAAAACCCATACATTCATGCATCCAACTAAAATAAAATCCAATCACATTGGTCGATAGTCCATAATCAATCCCATTTATTATCATACACATCACCATATGCATCAATAAATAACATTCATCTCATGAATAATAAACATTTAATATATATATTGATATCATTTAATGGGCAAATTTAGTTAGTATAAAATCTATTTTTGAATCAAAATAAACTCCTTTATTTTAATCCAAATTTAAATCAAAATAAAACTATTTTATTTTAATTTATCCAATTTTGAATAAAATAAACTATTTTATTTTAATCAAAATTTTTAATCAAAATAAACTCCTTTATTTTAATTAATTATGGAATCAATTCCATATATATAAAAAAAATCTTTTATTAAAGGAAACACGGATATTCTTTCCTATTCACAAATAAACTCCTTTATTTTGAATAATATGAAATCTTATTCCATATTTAAATAAACTCCTTTATTTAAGGAAATTAGGATTCTCTTTCCTATTCACAAATAAACTCCTTTATTTTGAATAATATGAAATCTTATTTCATATCTAAATAAACTCCTTTATTTAAGGAAAGATGGATTTACTTCCCTATTCACAAATAAACTCCTTTATTTTAGGAAAAATAAAATCCAATTTCAACTCCAATTAGTTATCATGGAATCCAATTCCAACTCTAATTAGTTAGCATGAAATTCAATTTTAAAATTAAAATAAATCTTTTATTTTAATATTAAAATAAACCTTTTATTTTAGGATTAAAATAAACCCTTTTATTTTAATTATATAATAATTAAGAATATATATATATATATATATATATTTGTAATATATATTATATATATATATATATAACCATAATATATATATATATATATATCCGTTCCTTTAATAATTAAAATTGAGGAAGTATACGGTTTTTTAAAATTGTTCAGCCAGAATCAACTTAACTCCTTTTCTTTTATTACGTTGGTGTCCTTGCATCAAATAATAAAAAAAAAAACTTACCGTGGCCTTAAAAAAAACAAGCAACTCCTCGCTTTTAAAAAATTATTTGGCATTTTTTTTTTTTTTTTTTTATGAAGGCTACATTTTTTTTTTTTTAAGTCCGTATCTTGCCCATTGATTTCCGTGCCCATTTCATGAAACTTTTAAACCGAAAAGATTTCGCAAAATGGCGTGAAATTATTTTTTTTTTTTTTATATTTAAATTTTATACAATAAAATTATGCCCAATTTAATTGTTCTAAACACATATCAATATATAAATTAAAACAATTAATAATTTGCATAAAGGTTTGGCTCGATGCCTTTATTAGGTTTGTAATATTCATAACGCAATCAAATTGCATAAAAAGTGCTGAGCGTGGAAAATTCGAGTTTAAAAAATTTACAAACCATATAATTGGGATCACCCTTTATGCATAATTATTAATTAAACGAAAAAGATAAAGAATAAAATCATACCCTTGAAGATCGAGCTTCCTCAGTACAAGTTCACCTCCAATCCTTTTCGCGTTCAACTTGAATCCACCGGGTTTGGTTCCTTCCTTAGATCAACATTAGCCACCCAAGCGTTTGGCTCTAGAGGTGATCCACCGAGGAAGAAGAAAATTCAAGAAGAAGGGTGTTTTTTTTGGCTAAACCCTAGTTTTCTATCTCTATAGAAAAGGTGTACTCTCCCAACAACTTGGAATTATTACGTAGTTGTTAAAGTCAACAACCCATACCACCCATAATAAGACTCCTCTTATTTATAGATGTGGGCAACCCACCTTAACAATTAAGGAATTGGGTTTTAATTAATTAATTCTTTTAATTAATTAAGCTCCCTAATCTTATTAGGGATAATTAATTAAACTCTTTTAACTAATTTTCCTTCCTAATCCAATTAGGAATAAATGAGAGTACTTATATTAAATTAATTTCTAAACTCTTTTAGAAATTAAAATAATAATAATTGTAATAATATTAATAAGACTCCTCTTATTAATTTATATTTAATATTTCTAAAATATTAAATAATAAATATTAAGCTATTTAATTTATTCTATCACCATAGATTAAATTAAATATACATAACTTATATTATTACGATTATGCCATTAACTTCTTAAATAATTATTCTTCCTTTTATGGTGTGACCCTTTAGGTTCTCCATATTAAACCTAGGTTGTGAATAAATCAATTAGAAACAATTCTAATCTTATTTAAATAAATAAATTAAACAATTAATTTATTTAAATAAATAATATTTATTCTACAATAGGGATAAGCCTCCCTAGCGATCGGCGACTTTCCGGATAATATAGATTTCAACATTAATCATTAAAGAACCTTTGAGTAAATAGTTCACCGTATAATTCAATCCTTCCACCATACAATGTCCTAATTAAATATAAGACATGGAATTCTTGTCAAGTCTTATTTTATTTAATTATATGTATTTCGATCCTTAAATGTATAACTCAAATAATGCAAATTAGAAACTCCTTTCTAATTTCATTACGCCTTGCCAAGGACTCTTGGGTTGTCATTTATCGAATCACATAGGACATTTCTCTTCTTTTATTAGAAGTGGTAGATTCTTTATTGATCATACATTATCTCCATGTACAACTTATTATACCCAAGCATACCCTTTGATATACCCTAAGGGTCTTAAGGAATAAGTCAAAGTATAACTCATCATACACAAGAATCTATGATGATCTCAAGTCCAAGGATCACTTGTCTTACTATCACTACAGGAATTCCTATTGACATGGCAAATAAAACTCCATTAGGTATTCCTTAGCGAGCCCCGCGTTCAATGAACTTATTCTCTAATAAGCACCTACATACTTGCTTTAGTGTCTCCACACAAATGATCGTGAGATCAATCATCCTCATCCAATGAGCAAACAACGTATGTACCAATCTATCCGGATTCACTAATCCCAATTTAGTAATCCAATGATTGGGAACTATTTTAGTTTTAAGCTTTCTAAGAATTTAGATCTCATTAGAATGATCATCATCATTATTCTAAAAGCATTGCTTAAAACTATGGGTTTATCACATATTGTAAAACAGCATCATGTAGATAATTAAAAGCCTTTAATAAATTAATACTTTTTATTAATAAATGAATAAGATTGTTACAAAGTATATGCTTTATCATCAAACATGATTGGCTTGTGTGCATACTACTTTCAGCTGCGCCATACCCTGTTTAGAGACAGTGAAGTCTGCTACTTCTGCAGACTTTGGATACCATTGTAATTTAGTTCAATGATATGTTAATGTGCCAAACATGTAATGTGGAGGTTTAAACAGAATCGTGTCATGTGGTTAGTAATTCTAAAGTTATAAGAAGTTAGCAAGCTATAAAAATGACATTTTGTGATTCTTGAACACGTGAATTAGTAAATAAGTGTTTTAAATCTAATACTAAGATTTCTGAAATATTTGTGGCATGAATGGAAACTTGTGCTAAAGTAACAAGTTTAACTATGAGTGAGTTTTAGTTTGGAAGTGGATGTTAGTATATCTAATAGATATTGTGATTCTAATAAAATCTGTAGGTGAACGTGAGTTGTAATTTATAGCTTACGCACGAGGCAAGTTTCTAAACCTTACCTCTTTACATTGAACAAGTTTCTTACCTTAAACTTTTATTGAGCAAGTCCTTTGTTCCTAAATTTTATTTGAGCAAGCTTTAATCTTAATTTTATTAGAATTCTAATCGTGGTTGATTCACTCTAACTTGTTTATAGCTAAGCAAGTTTCTTAAGTTCTATTCCTTTATAATAGATGTAACTTCTTGAATTCTCGTCTCTAATATTGAGCTGTTCTATTTTAAATTACTTTGCACAAGTTATTATCATGTTGAGCAAGTTTTGTTTTCTACTTGCTATTAGTTAATATATGTTCAGTAATTTCATTTCTAATTTTATAAGATCATAGCCTTAGCTTATTATTGTTCAACCAAGGTTTATTGTTTCATTCAATACTTATGTTTTTTGTTTCCAAGCATGAGTTTAATAAATAGTTAGTTCATCTATGATTATTCATTGTTCCATAATATGTTGTTAATGATCAACTGTAGCATTATCAAACTTTGTTGATTCAATTAATCCTTTAGTTGATGGTCGTTAAACTCTAAATTACCCTTGAAGCTTATCCAAACCAAACTTTCTTTGGTGCAGACTTGTACTCAAAAACTGAGAAGAACAACCATATTATAGGGGATACACAATGCATTTAGATGTTTGTGCACAATACATGGTACGAAGGGTTGATCCCCCTAAGTACGTGAAGTCTCTACAATATAACTGTTTAGGTTAAAGTTGAAAGATTACTTGTAACTGTGGACATAGTTCGTGGTCTTATGACCCTCAGATATATTTCTTATTTTGATTCTCGTTGTTGGTTATCATTGATAGAGTACTATTCAGTTTTGATGAGCCTATATATTGGCAGTTATTATTCTTTTGTTGATTCAATGCTATATCTAGTGAGCAATTGTTTTGCTCACTCTTTCATATATATACACTCATTGCAACTAAAGTTGAGAAGGTCGGTGAACCTACGACTAGCAATGGAAAGAGAAAAATGTGCAAGTGATGAAGACTTGTAATTTCTTTTATTGTCATGATGATAGAATTTGTATTTAATGATGTGATGTAATTATTTATTTCCGCACTTGAGTGATGTTTAAGGTTAGACAACCTGGGAAGACTTTTTGATTATTTGATGTAACCCTTTTAAAGGAAGGATTTCTGATTTAATTTCATTATATTTGGGTAGATAGATATGAATGAATGGAAAGTGAACACCAAGTCTTATGGGAATGAAGTACTTGGATTTGGGGGTGTCACACTACGACTCCGAGATCAGATCTTGACACTCTACGATTTTTTCCTTTTAGCTTGTTGTCATCATCTGATCTGGCTGGACTACGATCTTTGCCTCTTATTTGATCAGTAGACTCTACGACTCCGAGTGTGGTCCACGATTCTTGACTTGGCTTTGGCAGATGCTCGATCGGCTCTTAGACTAGCTGTCTCTATGATTCTGAACATGACTTCCTCAATGAACTTTGGCTTCGAGGAAGTTCTTCTCGACACACTATGATCCTTTCTCATTTCTCCTAGTAGTCTACAAACTCTGAGATCTACTATCTTACAGACTACGATTCTGTCTTGATAGCTCTCGAGTTTTCCTTGACTCTCATGGGAGACTACGATTTTTGTTGCAGTGCTCGACGATCAGACAAGCCTATCTATTGCATTAAAAGATCAACCTAACAAGCTTGGTCTTTCTATATTTATAGTCCTTGTACATCATTTCTTTTTAAGGACTTTACAAAGCTATTTTGCTTATGTAGGATCAACCTAACACATTTGATCAATTCATTCTAAGTCCTTGTACATATGTTCCTATTATCTATCAAAGGACTTTACAACTTTTCTTAATGCAAGCATACTTGCATATTCATTCATTTATATCATAATTAAATCATATATTAACTAGAATATCATTCACATGAATATTCCTGACACATTTAATTGAAGTTTGGGGTGTACTTATATAATTTTTTCGGTTTGGGGTGCAAAAGTTAATAAGGATGTAAAGTTTGGGGTGCACATTGTCTTTTAGTCCTATACTAATTACATACAACTAAGTATAATACATGCAAGCATGCGTAGAAAGAGGTTGTTCGGAGGTTTAATGAATGCTATGGTTAGTAATTAATATAATGAGCTCTTTCGACTTTGTTAAAGGGAAATTTATGAGTAAACTTTAAAATTCTCGAAAGTAAATAAAAAGGGCCAAACTTATCTTAAAGATTCTTTAACATGTATTTGTGAAACAACTTAAACTAGAATGAGTAACTTAAGTAATATTTCATATATAAGATGAGTATATGAGACTAAAATTGCCAAAATGTTCCTATAGATTCTTAAAAGTAAGAACAAATGTGAATTATACATCTATGAGTTTTACTGTGTATAGCCTACATGAGCTTAAATTTGTGTGATAAATGTATGTGGATATATATGTCAAAGTGTGTGTGACTAATGAATACCTATTCATACATAAATAGGATAATATAGTTCATTGAGGTGATTTTACATTATAAGTGGTAATCAACGCTAAAGGCATGTATCCTAACCTATGCATTTACTTTATGCAAGGAATCTATGATTACGTAAGTTTCCTAACTTCACTCTTATGATTGAATGCAAGTATTTAGACCTTATTTCTTATTGTGAAACTCTAAATTGTTGTTATATCAAACATACTTATATTGAACAAATATCTACATTCGTACGATTATGATTCCTAATCGGGAGTTGAATTTTATATCTTGATTTATGTTACGAGAATTGAACTCAATGTTCTTAAAGGTTGTCTAAGCTATTTGATTCGACTAGACAAAAGATCATGTGTTAGAAAGCTTTCCAAACCAATCGACTTGGTGTGGACTATTATAAATCTACTGAGATGAACAACCCTCTTAAAAGAAGAAATTTTACATTGTTGGGAAACCGACGCGTGCACATAAGTATGATTAAATGTTATGCATAACGTAGGGTACTTTAGGCTGATCACCTGTTGTACTCGTTTATATTGGATTTGCAGTATAATACTGTTAATTCTAGTAAGAGTTCTTAGTCCTTTGTGACTGCTCAGTGTTCATTCTTATTGAATCTTGAAATGAATAAACCTTGAAATTTTGTTGATATCCTTCATTCTATAGCGATACTTAATGAAAACTCTTGATACTTATTGATGTCCTTGAACTATCAATTATTGTTATACCTTTGAAGATTAAAATGTTATAACTGCTTATTCTTATTGCTATATTACTTACTGGGAAAACTTGTTGCTCATTCTTGCTTCCCTAAAAATATTACAGCTAAGGCAATGCAAGGTGGTACATCACGAAAGGACAAAGGAAAGGGAAAGGCTACAAGATAGCTTAGTCCTTTAAGTGTAGAAGTATTATTATTATTATTATTATTATTATTATTATGCTTATAATGATGTATTAAGGATGATTGAATTATGTTTATGTTTAATCACTGGATTGTTGTAGTAACGGTTACGGTACCTTGAAACGCGAATATTTATATTATATCAATGTAAATTATTCTATTATTTCCGTTGTTGATGATTTTAGTATGATATTAGAATTAGCACGTGACGAACCAAATTTGAGATATGAGTGTCTGGATTTGGGGGCGTCACAGGTTGGTATCAAAGCATTAGGTTATAAACCTTAGGAGGGAAATTTCTTAGACTATAACTTTAGAAGATAGAAGGAGATAAAACTCTTATAGCGTTTTCCTAATGATTTAGTTACATTATGAGATATATTTTCATTCCTTGCAATGAATTTATGTTCTGATGGAGTTTGTTGTTTGCTTGTCTTATGTTTGTGGTTGTAGGATGACGAACTTGGGAGGACCCAACCGAGTTATAGAGGAGGAGCCACGTGACATACACGTGGTGTATGAGGCACAATTGATAGTTGAGCCCATTTCGACAGTGACTCATATCGAGGAGGATGATGAGGAGGAGGAGATAGAACTAGATCCCGTAGAGTCAGATCTAGAGGAAGAACCTCTTGAGGATGAACCCATGGAAGATTCCGATGAGACTACTTTTGAAGACCAACTGTTGGGGGAATATGAGGAGCGAATTTTGGAATTCGAATGCCGAGTTGAGGAACTAGAGGCCCAGGCTCAAGAGAGAGAAACTGAGATGCAAAAATTGAGGGAGGAATACCATGAGAGGAAAAGGAAGATGCAAGAGATGGAGGTAGAGATTGCCTATCGTAAAGAGGCAGGTGTCCAGATGGGAACCCTTTTTCACCGATTGATATCTAGCAACGTGGAATTGGTGGGTAAGCTAGAGGAGTCTGAGCAGAAAGATTTGAGTGAGAAAGTCGAGAAAGAGGCTCTTCGTACTCAGCTTGAGCTGGAGGTTATGGAGAGGATCCACTTCGAGGAGAAGTCAGAGGAAGCTAATGATACGGCTGGAGACCTAGAAGATGAAGTAAGATGTAAGAGGAGGAAGATGAACAAGATGGGCTATGCTTTGCGCACGGCCATGGAGAGATTGATTGATGGTGTATATCATTACCCAGCGGAGCAAGGACAGAGCCGTCATACCATAAGCAGGGACTTGGTTTCGCATATAACTCAAAAGGAATACAAGAGCGTTGTGGAGCGCTGAATGTTAGAATAAGGTCTAGATGTTAGTAGTCTAGTAGTAGTAGTTGTTGTTTATCTATGATCTGTTGATGTAATCCCCAATCTTTTGTGTGAGATATGGGCTAGTTATGTAAACCCCAAACTTTTGTACAATGTTAGAGGGGTAGTATGTTAGTGTTCCCCATCTTTTGTGATATTAGGGGATAAAAGTTAACGTTTATAGAAGTATGCTAGGAATGATCACTTGATGTAATGACTTGGCATATGAATATAAATGTTCTTATTTCAAAAACTGTGTCATAAAACTTTGTTTTCCTTTTCGCATTAAAGAAATACTTAATTAATATAATTAGAGACTAAGGATGAAATTTTGTGATGCAAAAAATGCCACCCAGACGTAGACTAGCAGCACCAGAAGAATCGGTCAATAGTGGGAGGGAATAAGTGGATCCTATCCAACGGCTAGTAGACTTACTAGGAGAAGCCCTACGGGGAAAAATAATGAACCAACACCACCCAATCTCCATGCGGTTCTAGTTACGAACTTAAAAGACTTTAGAAGTGTAGGACCTCCAGAATTTACGGGTACTACCGATCCTATCGTAGCACAGATGTGGATCAAAGAAATGGAGAAAGCCTTCACCATTGCTCGTGTGATGCCCCCAAAATAGGTATACATCACCTATTCTGAGTCGCCAAATACATGGTACTGAATACAAATACAAACTAATTATACAACAGTCGTGTAAAATACGACAATACATATGCTGTGAGTTTTAATACAAATATTGTCATCTAGACAATATCCACACTCAATGGGGTCCTCATTACATTTATTATTACACTATTTCATAGAATAGTGAGGACTACTAATGCACTATCTAGTACCATCACTCTATTCCCCGACTAGTCCCAGCCACGTTCTCATTTCCTGAAGAGAACAATGAAAGCAAAAGGGTGAGCTCAACTAGCTCAATAAGAAATATTATGACTAAGATAATGCAGAATAAATTATCATTAGTCTTCAATAGTGTTAAACTGATACAATATAACAAACATCAAGTTTAACTGCAGCGGAACAAGCAATCCATTAAAAGAGTCAAGTAGAGAATAAAATCTACTATCTTTTATGATTTAAAAGGTTTTTCATCACTTTTATCATTTGGGACTCGACAATAAATAATCTACATCATCCACGCACTTCTGACCAAGGATATTCATTAGTATCACAACCACAAATTATCCATTTTCTACGGGCCGAGGATATTCATGTATTCATCAATGGTCATGATCATGCCAACAAAGCGTCCATGATGTACTACGGGCCAATGAGGACTTTTTCCACATCATTCGTAACATTACGGTCGTGATGATTACAAGAATAATCCTCGGTCATAATCATACCAAGTCCATCATATGCTCTGAGCCACGAGATGACTTTCAACATAATATAAACACGAGGATGATGACAATGATATAAGAATTCAATAAAACAAGTTGAAGAATTTATTTATTCAAGAACTAATAACGTCCAAATTGTCAACATGATACTTCTTTGTAGAGTAAAACTCAAGAATGCTTAGAAGAATATTTCCATGAAAAGATATCTTTGGATGAAGCGCAAATATCAAGGATATTCCACTAATTTCATGGAGTATAAGTCAAAACTTTAACAAACTGAGTATAATAAAGAATGGAATAACAAAAGAAATCACCAGGCATGCGATAGATAGCACAGACAGGTTATTCCAACAGAATAATAAATAACGAAACTAGGTCATGCGTAAACGCACAGATAGGATATTCCAACAGAATAATAAACAACGAAACCAGGTCATGCGTAAACGCACAGACATGATATTCCAACAGAATAATAAACAACGGAACCAGGTCATGAGTAAACGCATAGACAGGATGTTCTAACAGATTAATAAATAACGGAACCAGGTCATGCGTAACGCACAAACATGATGTTCCAACAAAATAATAAAAAATGAAATAACAGAAGAATTTCACCATGTATGCGGTGCTTCGCGATGACAAAGTTATTCAACATAATGATAAAGAATGGAATAATGGAAGAATTTCACCAAGTATAGGGTAGCCCACGATATCTGAGTTATTCCAACAGAATAATAAAGAATGGAATAACAGAAGTTCTCTTCATGAATAAGAAAGAAATAATACCCCTTACCTTAGAAAGAAGAGTACTGGATATAGAAGTAATGAAGTAGCAGAACACTTTTCTTCTTTCTCTCTATAGTTTCTCTCTCTAGAGTTTCAGTGAATTCGTAAGAAATAATGAAGGAATGAGCTTTTATTTATAGAAGAATGGACTGCATAGTAACTAATTCATGAAACGGTCCAGATTGATTTACTTTTAAACGAACGGTCCAGATTTAAAACAAAATCTTTTAAATAAAATATAATATATTCTATTTATAATCTAATAAAATGAATAACTTTATAAAAAAGTATTCATTTTATAGAAAAAGATTTTACTATCTGAAAAACACTTATCTTGAGCATTTATGCAACTCTATCGTAATAAAATAAAATATATTCTAATTATTGTCTAATAAAATAAATAACTTTATAAAAGTATTTTGTTTTATATAAAAAGATTTTACTATGCAGAACACTATGAATAATAGAATATTATATATTCTATTTATAGTCTAATAAAACGAATAACTTTATAAAAGTATTTTGTTTTATATAAAAAGCTTTTCTATTTTATTACATTAATAATACTAATAAAATAAAACTCATCATCATTATTATTATTCACACTATTAATCGACCAGGTCATTTCCAGGAAAGAGGGGGCTTTTTAATAAGGATTTCTCCCTATTGGCGCGCAATTAGGTGACCAAACCTCTCCTTGGCAGAACTTCTAGACATCGTTAATATTGCAAATAATAATATTAATAACTTTGTTATCTCAATTATTGATTTAATAATATATAAAAATATCGACAATAATTGAATCAAAATTGAGTGACTTCTCACGTAAGCATCAATAATCAATACAGTGTACTACTATGCAACCACGCGTATTACTATAATTTTAACACCGGGTGTTTCAACAGTTAACGATAAAACTTCCGCCGTTATTTTCATAAAATATTTTTGTCGTTTTCTTAATCCGACAATAATTCCATTATGGGGTCCACTAATGATTGTGCCGTTGTACGAATATTCCTTGTTAAAACGAATATTCCCCGACCAATCGAATATTATATAACAACTTGCGTACTTTGCAAAATTTATAAATATTACCCACAACCATAACATTATATCAAATTCATTCCATAATATTCAAAAATGATATTTATAGAAAAATCATCTTTATTCATAAAAGTTGGGGTCTTACAGCTCGTATGGGTGACAACTAGAAAACCGTGTTCGCTACATATATTATGAGGGGTGAAGCAAACTACTGGTGGGAAGCAAATCAACAGAGGGCGGGAAAAGGGACTATAACCTGGGAAAGGTTTAAGACTTTGTTCTTAGAGAATTACTTCCCGAAGAGCATAAAGAATAAGATGGAGGTAAAGTTTCTAGAACTGAAATAAGGGGACATGACGGTGATGTAGTACGCGACCAAGTTCAATGAACTGGCATGATTTGAAACACATCAAGTAGACACCGAAGAAAGGAAAGCTTGATGCTTCAAAATCGGACTCAAACCATAGTTGTTCAACAAGGTGTCTGTCCTTCAAATCGACTTGTTTGCTATATTATTGGATAAGGAGATAATTTCTAAAGGAGGTAGCGAGGCATTGTGCCAATATAACAAAGAGAAGAAGAACAAGAATGCTGGGGGAGAAACTCGTGGAGGGAGAAGCAGTGGTAGGAGCCATCTAGTCAAGAAAAAATGGGATAACTGCAACAACAACAACAACAACAATACCAATAATTGAAGCATCAGCCATTCACAAAGTTATCAAGGAGGGTTTAAGAAAAGAAATGAAGCTTGCTCGAAATGTGGGAAGAACTATCAAGGGGAGTGCTGGAAGGGGTGCAGCGTCTGCTATAAATGCGACTAGGAAGGGCACATTTCACCTAACTGCCCAAAGACAAAAAAGATCAAAGGATGTTTCACGTGTGGCTCAACTGAGCATCAAATCAAGGATTACCCAAAGAAGGGGAGCAACGGAGGAAGCAGCCAACAGGGTGGGGGTAGCAGGCTGATGATTGGCGGACTAACACAATCCAACTGACTGATTGCCTGAACCTTTAACATGACTGTCCAAGGCGTAGTAGCTGTGAAGGACAGGGTGTCAGGTATTCTCCAATCAATAATATAAATGCCTATGTATTATTTGATTTGTGTGCTACATTTTCCTTTGTGTCTGAAGAATTTTCTAATCGATTAAACCTACCCCATGAGCGCTTAGAAAATTTATTGAACATAGAGATTGCAAATAAGGAAGTAATTCCGATAGAGTTCGTTTACCGAAACTATTGTGCAAACATTAGAGGTCACGAACTAAACGTAGACTTAATTCTAATTAGACTGGGAGAGTTTGATGGGATATTAGGAATGGATTGGTTATGCAGCCACGTTGCAATAATCGATTGTCAAAAGAAAAGGGTGAACCTTCAGACTCCAAATTGGTTTAAGGTTGTGTTTTATGGTAGCTCATCGCTCAAGCAATCGTGTTGCCTTATGATAATGCAGGCCAAGAAATTCCTAAAGAAAGGATGTATAGGTTATTTAGCCTATATAGTTGACACTCAGAAAAAGGGAGTAGAAATGAAAAATATATCAGTAGTGAGAGATTTCCAAGACATGTTTCCAGATGATCTGCCTACTCTTCCACCAGACAGAGAAATCAAATTCGTAATAGATTTAGCACCAGGAATGACACCGATTTTGAAAGCCCTATATCATATGGCGCCGGTAGAAATGAAGGAATTAATGATACAATTACAAGAGTTGCTAGATAAGGGTTACATTCGGCCGAGTGTGTCTCCTTAGCGAGCACCAATGTTATTTGTAAAGAAGAAGGATGGATCGATGAGGCTCTGTATTAACTATCGGGAGTTGAATCGAGTGACGATTAAGAATAGATATCCATTGCCAAGGATAGACGACCTTTTTGATCAACTGAAGGGAGCGAAGTGTTTTTCCAAGATAGACTTACGAATGGGTTATCATCAGTTGAAAGTGCGAGAGGAGGACATACCAAAGACAACATTCAGAACTCGTTACGGACATTATGAATTTCTAGTAATGTCATTTGGGTTAACTAATGCTCTGGCAGCATTTATGGACTTGATGAACCGAGTTTTCAAGCCATACTTAGATAAGTTCGTAGTAGTACTTATCAACGACATTTTGATTTATTCAAAGACTAAGGAAGAGCACGTCGAACACTTGAAGATGGTATTGGAAGCATTGAGAAGGGAAAAGATGTACGCTAAATTTTTGAAATATGAATTTTGGATGGAGAAGGTTCAGTTTTTAGGATACGTGATAGATCAAAATGGAATTTCCATGGATCCTACAAAAGTGGAGGCGGTAAGTAACTGGGAACAATCGAAGACGCCAATAGAAGTAAGAAGTTTCTTAGGGTTAGCCGGGTACTATCGAAGATTTATCCAAGATTTTTCTAAGATAGCAACCCCGCTGACCAATCTAACAAGGAAGACAATGAAGTTCTTGTGGACGGACAAATATGAGGAGAGTTTTCAAGAGTTGAAGAGGATGTTGAGCG
The DNA here is from genome assembly GCA_020205615.1 of Panax quinquefolius. NCBI lineage: Eukaryota > Viridiplantae > Streptophyta > Magnoliopsida > Apiales > Araliaceae > Panax > Panax quinquefolius. The sequence goes on along the minus strand of CM035158.1, from coordinate 69,726,551 downwards.
AGGCGCCTGTGTTATCATTACCAGATGATACGGGAGGATTTGTGGTGTATAGTGATGTGTCACATAGAGGACTTGGTTGTGTGCTAATCCAGCATGACAAGGTCATTGTGTATGCATCACGACAGTTGAAAGATTTTGAAAAACGGTACCCTACCCATGACTTGGAGTTAGCGGTGGTAGTTTTTAAGTTGAAGATTTGGAGGCATTATTTTTATGGAGAAAAATGTGAGATATACACGGAGCACAAGAGTTTGAAATATATCTTCACACAGAATGAGTTGAACATGCAACAAAAAAGGTGGTTAGAATTAATAAAGGATTACGACTGTGAAATTCTTTATCACTCGGGAAAAACAAAACGTAGTAGCTGACGCTTTAAGTAAAAAAGGAAGGGAGAAGTTATTCATGTTAGGTTTGTAATATTCATGAACACAATCAAATTGCACAAAATAAGCGGAAGCATGAAAATACAGAGTTTAAATTTTTTACAAACCATATACCCAGATCATCCTTTATGCATAATTATTCATTAAAAGAAAAGATAAAGAATAAGAATCATACCCTTGAAGATTCGAGCTTCCTCAGGTACAAGTTCACCTCCAAATCCTTTCGTGTTCAACTTGAATACATCGAGTTTGGGTCCTTCCTTTGATCAACGTTAGCCACCCAAATATTTGGCCTCTAGAGGTGATCCACCAAGGAAGAAGAAAGATTGAAGAAGATGGGTATTTGACAAAACTCTAGTTTTTCTATCTCTCATAGAAAAGAGCGTACTCTCCAACAATTGGAATCACGTATGTTGTGAAAAAGTCAGCAACAACTCTTCACCCATAATAAGACTCTCCTTATTTATAGATGTAGGCAACACTCCTTAACAATTAAGGAATTGAGCTTTATTTTAATTAATTAAACTCCTTTAATTAATTAGGCTCCTAATCTTATTAGGAATAATTAATTAAACTTTTAATTAATTAGCCTCATAATCTTATTAGGAATAAATGAGAGTACTTTTATTAATTAATTTCCAAACTCCTTTAGGAATTAAATAATAATAATAGTAATAATAATAATAATAAGACTCCTCTTATTAATTTATATTTAATATTTCTAAAATATTAAATAATAAATATTAAGCTATTTAATTTATTCTATCACCATAGATTAAATTAAATATACTTAACTTATTATTACGATTATGCCATTAACTTCTTAAATAATTATTCTTCCTTTTATGGCGTGACCCTTTAGGTTCTCCATATTAAATAGGTTGTGAATAAATTAATTAGAACAATTCTAATCTTATTTAAATAAATAAATTAAATTATTAATTTATTTAAATAAATAATATTTATTCTACAATAGGGATAAGCATCCCTAGCGATCAACGTCTTTCCAGATAATATAGATTTCAACATTAATCATAAAAGAACCTTTGAGTAAATAGTTACCGTACAATTCAATTCTTCCACCATACAATGTCCTAATTAAATATAAGACATGGAATTACTGTCAAGTCTTATTTTATTTAATTATATGTATTTCGATCCTTAAATGCACAACTCCAAATAATGCAAATTAGAAACTCCTTTCTAATTTCATTCTGCCTTGGCCAAGGACTACTGGGTTGTCATTTATCGAATCACATAAGACATTTCTCTTCTTTTACTAGAAGTGATAGATTCTTTATTGATCATACATTATCTCCATGTACAACTTATTATACCCAAGCATACCCTATGATATACCCTAAGGGTCTTAAGGAATAAGTCAAAGTATAACTCATCATACACAAGATACTATGATGATTTCAAGTCCATTGATCACTTGTACTACTATCACTACATGAATTCCTATTGACAGACAAGTAAAACTCCATTATGTATTCCTTAGCGAGCCACGTTCAGTGAACTTATTCTCTAATAAGCACCTATATACTTGCTTTAGTGTTTCCACATAAATGATCATGAGATCAATCATCCTCATCCAATGAGCAAGCAACGTATGTACCAATCTATCCAGATTCACTAATCCCCAATTTAGTAATCCAACGATTGGGAACTATTTTAGTTTTAAGCTTTCTAAGAATTTAGATCTTATTAGAATGATCATCATCATTATTCTAAAATCATTGCTTAAAACTATGTGTTTATCACATATTATAAAACAACATCATGTAGATAATTAAAAGCCTTTAATAAATTAATACTTTTTATTAATAAATGAATAAGATTGTTACAAAGTATATGCTTTATCATCAAACATAATTGGCTTGTGTGCATACTACTTTAAATTCAAATTGACAATACGGGAGGAATTAATAAGAGAAATGGAAAAGTTAGAAATAGAGGTGGAGGAACTGAAATAAGTGAAAGGAAAATTATTCATGATGGAAGCTCACCCGACATTATTCGATAGAATAAAGGAAGCACAAGAGAAAAATGAAGACTGTGAGAAGATAAGGAAGAGAATAGTAGAAAATGAGGAAGAAAAGTTCAAAGTGGATAAGGACTGTATATTGAGATTCGAGGGTCGAGTATGGGTGCCAACTGTAACCAAACTGAGAGAGGAAATCTTGCACGAAGCACACGATACGATGTATTCGGTTCATCTAGGAGGCACAAAGATGTACCAGGATCTTCGACACCACTTTTGGTGGCCTAATTTGAAAAGAGAGGTTGTAGAGTGCGTTAGTAGATGACTTACTTGACAAAGAGTCAAAGCAGAACAACAGAGGCCAGGTGGACTACTTCAACCGCTAAAAATACCAGAATGGAAATGGGAGCACATTACAATGGACTCCGTGGTTGGACTTCTGGTTACACAGAAGGGTTATGATGCCATTTGGGTTATCTTGGACCGACTAACAAAGACAACTCATTTTCTACCCATCAAGATATGATTCAATTTGAACCAGTTTGCAAAGTTATATGTAAAGGAAATCGTATCGTGACATGGAGTGCTGGTGTCTATTGTCTCCGATCGAGATTTGCGTTTCACGTTAAAATTCTGGAAAAGTTTACAGGAACGAATGGGAACTCAGTTGAGATTAAGTACTGCTTATCACCCTCAAACTGATAGGTAGAGTGAACGAACCATATAAACGTTGGAGGATATGCTTAGAGCTTGCGTGATGTACTTCAAGGGGAATTGGGACGACCATTTAACATTGGTAGAATTTGCTTACAATAATATCTATCATGCGAGTATCGGTATGCCGCCATATGAAGCTCTTTACGGGAAAAAGTGTAGAACACCATTATGTTGGGACGAAGTCGGAGAACGATGACTTATGGGACTGGAATTAGTTCAACAAATGGACGACGTGGTAACAACGATAAGGGTCAGAACCGAGACTTTGAAGTCGGTAGTTTTATGTTTTTGAAGGTGTCTCCCTGGAAGGGAAAGGTCAAATTCGAAAAGAAAGGGAAATTGAGTCCGAGGTTCATAGGACCATTCGAGATATTGAAACGAGTGGGTGAAGTGGTATACAAAGTTGCATTACCACCTGAATTGGAACACATTCACAACGTGTTTCACATTTTGGTGTTACGTCCATACAAGCCCGACTATAGACACGTGATCTCCTACGAGCCCATTCAAGTAGAGAAAAATCTAACGTATGAGGAAATTCCTATTCAAATACTAGATAGAAAAGAGCAAATGTTGAGGAATAAAGTTATATCTTCTGTAAAAGTAGTTTGGCGAAACCACGACACCGAAGAGGCCACGGTGGAATTAGAAGATAAGATGCGAAGGGATTATCCCCATTTATTTGTGTAACGTTATACAATTTCGAGGACGAAATTCTTATAAGGGGGGATGGATGTAATACCCGTGAATTTTAATAAATTATATTAATATTGAGAATATAGATTGTTTGAATAATTATTTGAATATAAATATATATAGTGTTGGCATGAGTTGTGGTAACTAATTTAATTGATTAATCATGTGATAATTAAGCAATGTAGTACAAATGATGAGAAACTTAGTTTAAGCTTGTGAAATAATGTCTAGTGTGGAAAAATGGTGAAATGAGAAAGTACTAATTTAATTAATGATGAAATAGATTAAAGTAATTAGTATTATTAATAAATAAATAATTACATAATGTGATTGACTATTTCCTATTATCATGAACAATAGCGTGTAAGGAGAAATCATATATAATAAGGTTTTTCTTCAATATAAAATGAGCGTGACATTGGAATGTAAATAATTATTATATAAAACTATATGATAAAAGTAAGCTTAACTTATGTAATTTACTAAGTTGTGTGAAAGAGTTTTATGTGACATCATGATGTGTGTGTGAGTATTTAAATTGGGTATTTTAAACCTATGAGAGAAATTAACTTTAACTAAATAAATAATTAATATTAAATAATTATTTTAATAATTATGTAGAATTGGAATAATAAGTAATATTGGTACCCAACTAAATTATATCATAGTCTAATGTAAATATTATTTGAAATAAACAAATGTACATGGATTATATAATTCTATGTGCAATAATATATAAGGGTGTAAGAAAGAAAATTTCATGAATAAATATTATTTTGTTAAAATAAGAGAATGAATATTTATTTGAATATAAATATGGATGTGTTGTAAAATGAATAATTCAACTAAGTTAAATTGAATTTATAGGAATGTGGATTGTGATGAGAATTGTGAAAATGCTTTACGTGGCATGAGAATGGAGAGTTAAGGAACAAATTTAATTAAGAAGTGAAGGATTAATAGATATTATATTATTAATTAATTGTTATTGTTAGTAAAGTAAATTGTATAATTAGACTTATATTATTTAGTTGATGTGTGTAAAATATGTGTTAGCATATGGTTCCTACATTAAAAAGAAAATATATTGGGACACTTTAATGTAACTATGTAATATATAGAAAACTATATAGTAAAGTGTAGGGAATTATAAGTTACATAAACAATTGCTTGTGTGACAGTAAGGAAGGGTGGAAACATTAAAAGATGTACTTTGTCAAAGAATTACAAATTATTCTAATAAGTAAGTCTAACTGGAATATTAAAGTTTTAAAGAGATATTCAATTATTAGTGGACAATTAAATGGAGTCCAAACATGTTATAAATATTAATTAGACTGGACTAATGTACATGGATTATATGATGTGGATACATAAATAATTCCTAACTTTCCATTATGTAGTAGCATTAACATATTAAAATTAAATTTTGGGAGTATAAGAGAACAAACTAAACATTATAAACACGTTGCTACGATTTAAAGTCTGTGTCCCATATTAAGAGTCCCAAACAGTGATGCACAGTAGCCTATCTTCCTCATTGCGTGAACTCCACCAAAACAAAAAGGCTACAAGCCATGGTGATGATGGCTATGGTGTAAGACCCCAAATATATATATATATATATATATATATATATATATATATATATATATATATATATATATATATTTTATAAAATGGAATTTCCTCTATTTATTATTTTGAAATAGTAAGGGTTGATTCAATTAATGTGGTTAGTTATGGGTAAATGCACAAATATTTTAAATAAGCAAGTGGTTATAAAATATTCATTATTGTTGGGGAATATTCGGTTGGTCGTGGAATATTCTCGCTGCAGGAGAATATTAAATGCGATGGCGCATGACCTTTTGTGGGCCCCATAACGGAAAGTGATCGGATGAAGAGAAATGACAAGTTTGAGTTTTTATAATTAATCAGCGTAATTATTACAGAATAAACCTTTGTATGATGAATACGGTGTTTAAAATACTGAATACAGGGGTTATAAAGTAGCACTTGCGGTATTGCAGTATTTTGAATTATTGATTTTACGTAGGAAGGCACTACTCAATAACTTTTACAGTAATTACTGTTCAATATATTATTTTATTGATTCAATAATTGCTACGTTGATATTTAAATTTTTTGTTGTTTCAATAATTGTCACTGCACAGTATTTCCCATTATCAAATCAATAATTCATATTATTTGAATAATATTATTAGATAGCATTATTGGCAATGTCTAAGGATATTCTGTATAAGAAGAGGTTTGGTCACCTAATTGCGCGCCAGTAAGGAGAAATCTTTATTGGAAAGCCCCCTCTTTCCTGGGAACGACCTGGTTGTCATTATTGTGATTCTGTAATATTATTTGTGAATAATTAATTATTGATTTATATGATAAGAAAAATATTTATTTATGTGGATATAAATGGAGGAATTTTTAGAAAAGTGAAAATTATTGAAAATTGATATTTTATCTTTTCTGATAAAATAATTTATTTAAATATATTATTATATTATAATAATATAATAATGGTGATATTTTTACAATGAATGTGCGATATATGAATAAATGAGGAGGAAGAATATTTTTGTTACAATAAATGTTAAAAATATGTTAAACATGTTGGTGGACTCCATTTTTGACTGAAATTTGATTATAACCTGTAAAATCGTCCGTATGTGAATTTCGGTCAATTTCTGTTTGGAATTGGAAAAAACTTAAAGCTACAAAGTTGTAGAGAATTGAATTTTCTATAGAGTGGACATAAGATTTGAATTTTTCTGATAAAAGGGCTATTTATTATGAATTATTAAAGTTTCGGAATATTGAGTCTGAATTAATTTTGTTACAAAAAATATTTAAAACATGTTTTTCATGTTGGTGGGCCCCACTTGCATGTGTAAGATGCTGAAATCAGATTTCAAGTGTGCGTAGGAAATTTTTTATAAATAATATTATTTTATTAAATTTTCTACTTTGGTGTTCTAAGGATTTTCCTATAAATAGGGTGCTTAGGTTAGAATTAAAAATAACACCAGAAACTGAAGTTTTCTCTCTCTATATTATCGAGCGTATTTTTGTGAATATTTTGATACTTTGAGTGTTGTTATACGGTGCAAGTTTCCTTCAAAATTATATCCGATATTCCAATCAGAAGTACTGTTCTTTTGAGGTAAGGGATGTAATTTTTTTTTAAATGATATTATTTTTTTCAATATCATTATACCGGAATATTGGTAAGATTTTTCTTGTGAAATTCTATCTTTTCATGTCGGGGTTACTATTCACGAGTTACTATTCATGAGTTACTATTCACGAGTACTATTCACGAAGTATGATGATTTTTCTTGTGGAATTTCTCCCTTTTAGTGTCAGAGTTACTATTCACATATACGATACTATTCACGTATACGACACTATTCACAGAAAAATTAAATTTTCTTTTCTCTGTCCAAGATTGTCTGTTATGGTTCTTATCTTTAATTGGATCTATGTTTTGATCTTCATTTTTTTGAATTTTACACCACTATAGTTTATTATGGAGTATATTTGAATTTTAATTGTCTAAAGTACGAATCCCTAATATTTATTCTTTTGTCTCACTGGATTCGTTTTCTTTAAAATATTTTCAACATTCTCAGTCCTAAATGGTGATATAACTGAATATCTTTGGCCTGTAGTGCAAAGATGAACGATTACATAATGAATATCTTTGGTCTGTAGTGCAAAGATGAAAAGGTGCTAAGATGAACATGACCAACTGGGAATACGGTTGGATATTTTGGCCGTAGAGCAAATATAAATATTTGATTCAAGATGCATATTGATTGATGTTACAGGGATAAAAATATTGACGATGGACTTTAAAATCATAGAAGATAGTAGACTTCATTCTCTACTTAACTCTTCTAATGAATTGTTATTTCCGCTGCGAATATTGATCTAAAACTTGTTGTTTATTATATTCTATCAGATTTTTTTCCTGTTGAGGACTAACGATAATTTGTTCTACATTATCTTAGTCATAAGATAATAAAGACCAATGATTAAATAGTGAACGGTGAAGAAGCTGAATTAAAGACAATGACGTTTAACATAAAGAAGCCAAGTTAATGATTAACTTGAATGATCGTTCTGAGTATACTAAAGACCGTATGACTTAGACGATAAAGAATGAATCTTGAGGTATGACATTTAGTTGCTAGAAAGCCATAAGTAATAAGAAATTGACTTAATAAATATTATAGTATAATAGTTCAAATAAGTTAAGATGGTTGACATATTGGAGCTGAGCTAAACAATTCCTTCAGAGAGCAAAGGTATATACAAAATTGGCAACCGATCTAACTCACTGTGATGGCAGTGTAGATGAGACGGGAACTTGTTTGTTGGTTGTTTGTGGGAAACCACTCAGAGTACCATACGGACTACTAGCAGAGAAGCGGTGTGTGCTGAGTCCTAGAGAAGTTATAAGAAGAAGATAAGAATGTAATTCATAAAAGATGATGAACGTATTGAGTAAGACATCTCCATATGTTATGAAGCCGTTGAATGGTAAAGGAAGTGTCGCGTAAACTTAGTTTGTAAGAATGCGAATGTTGGGTAAAATCTAATTACGCACAACACGCAAGTATACGTGGTCAACAAGTAATAAAGTGAAAGTAGAGTATCGTTCCCACGAGGAATTATTAATATAAATGACCATAAACTATCTCTTAACCAAACTAATTTTCTTTAAACAATTCAATTTAATATTATGAATTAAATTATCTAATTACACTAATTCTAATTACCACTAGTTAAAAAGCAGATTATGGAGATTTAAGATCACAACTTCACTTATTGCTTCATTTAAGTTAACACACTTCTCATCAATTATTCTCTATCCTGAATTGTTAATCAAGAACACTAAAGCAGATAAAACCACCTCTCGATGCATAATACTCATACTCACTTAAATCCACTGATGATAGAATTAAACAAGACATCCTAATTAACTAATCCACTATATCTCTATGTGAATTACAATAAAAAAGATTTAAAGCACACGTTCTCTATAAGATTACATATGGCATAAAGGCATATCTCTATCCTAAACACAAATCATGAATTCCATCTATGCAGAAATCACAAACACATGCTATTATGATCAGATCTAAATCTAAACTTTATCTCTCGAGTTCATATAGATTATCACGGTAATTGATGGCCAACCAATTAAACAATTAAGTCCAAATCAAAATAGACAATCCTCACAATATAACATAATAATTGATAGCGAAGCATATTAAAATAAGCTACACAATAAGATCCATTGTAATCTCAAACAAAGAATTAGTTCATTGAATTAAAACTAAGAATCCACACTTGAATACACATTAAAAGATAAGAATTAAAGAAGATGAGAAGATAGAATCTATTGTTTGTAGATTTGATGCTCTCTCCTTGCTCCTACTTTGAATCTTCAATGGTCTCCAAGTTGCTTCAATCTCCAAATCTCATAAGAACTAGAATTTTGGTCCTAATATACTATAATCTAATCTAATGGAATCCTCCTTCCCTCCTCTAATCCTTGTGATTCTCCACCTTTTATATGTCTCTTTATATGCCTTTAAGTCCACTTGGAAGTCCTTGAGTCAATCGGATCGAACCAATCCTTCTTGGACTCAAATTCGGACAAAAAATAACTTTTTTGCGTGCCCCCCTGCGTGGGTCCCCTATTGTTTTTGACTTGTATACCCGCTGTTTCCCGTGGGGTTTTGTGAAGGGAAATCCGCTTTCGTGGGGTCCTTTTCTCTTTTGAAGTGTCTTCTGGTAAAACGGCCAAAACTTTTGATCCGGGAGAAGTTACGGTGCCTTCCACCTATCAAATCGAAGCTATCGACGAGCTCTACAGCTTTCATTCTTTGAGAATTGAGAAATTCTTGCCGGAACAAGATAAAAATCTAGCTTTAAGTAGATGTTATGTAAATTGCAAGCATGAGAACTCTTAGCTTTGATCTTCGTTGATAAAAAGGCCATAACTCTCGCATCCGAACTTCGATTGGGATGATTCAAGATGTTCCGAATAGCTAAGAAGAAGCTCTACAGTATAATCCAAGTTCCAAGCTAAGAACATGCCTCCAACTTGGTGTTAAAAGCCCTGCAATCTCCCCTTCTTGTATTTACTTGCATATTTTAGTCCAAAAGATGTCCGAATTGCTTTTCCTTGCTTCTTCATGCCAATGTTATGTCATAGCCTTCAAAATTACATAAAATGTATGAAAAGTAACTAAGAAACATTGGTTTAAGCAACTAATTCAAGTAATAGATATCAGGTAAGTAAGTATAAAACCTACTTATCAAATACCCCCAAACTTAAACTGTTGCTTGTCCTCAAGCAAAAACAGAAAACAACAATGCTATGTAATGCAACTAATCTACATGCCTACGAATCCAACAGTAATGACAGAAACAAGTCTAATCAACCGACCTTAGAGAAATCAAGTAAACATGATAATACTTCATATCAAAACAAATCAATAATTTCCCAATCAATCATCAAATCTTAGACTGTTATCACTAATAGTGCGTGTGTGCTCCACAACAGTGTTAACTGATATAAAATCAAATTTAACACATAAAAAGTCTATTCGAAGGCATCATACAGTGTAAACTCAAGAAATCCAAAAATAAGCTAGATCCAACTAAAATCAAACAATTACTAATATCGAGGGTCAACATGGGATACTTATGCTTTATTTTTCATTTGCGGGGGCTTTTTGCTCTTATTTCCCGTTTTATTCATTTTTTTGTTTATATACACATAGCTATGCAATGTCTTATTCCCTTAGGCTTTTCAATGCTACCTTAACGAGCTTTTGACTAACGACTCCTAGACCATTAAGACCTTAGAGCGCTAGATGTAAAGACAATCCCCTCGGGCTTACTTACTCAAGTAACAAAGGCCACAAAACTAGACAAGCACGCCACGGTGTTTTTTCATACTTTTTTTTTATTTTTTCTTTTTTTTTATATAGCTTATATACCCCAAATATTCCCTCAAACTTAGGTTCTTGTCTAACTTTAGACATCACTACTTATTCTTGTCATTCTTTCATTCAAACTAGCATTATCCTTTAGAGTCCCATTATGTATCAATTTAAACTCAATCAATCAACAAGTTGTTTTTATTGTGCTATCCTTATTATACAAGTTTCAAATAGAAAAAGATTCAATTCATAACAAAAAAATCGCATCAAAGCTCTAATATTCAGTACTATACTTGTCTACACAATTCCAATCTCATCGTTGGCCAAAATAGACTGTAACTATCAAACAGCTGGACTCATGCAAGATGTACTAAATGCTATATAAACAAAGTAAACTAACTACTATTTTTGAAAATTTTCAATTTTTCAAAAAAAATATTTAATTTTTTTATTTAAAAAAACTGAATGCAAAAACTAAATGTAACTATACGAACTACAATGTAAAGAATTAACTATATGCATTACGGCACTAAAATGCCCCCAAACTTAAACTAGACATTGTCCTCAATGGCTGAAATAGAAAAAAGTAAAGAAGAGGACTTCCCTGAAAATATAGCAATCCTCCTCCTTGTCCGCTAAGTTTAGAGAATAGATTAGAAACATGAAACAAATTGGGGACCACAATTGAATTTGACTTGCATAACCTTTCCATAATCTTTTGCTTGTCTATTGAACCTCCAATACCTGCAATGAAGAGAGACAACATGGATTAGAATAACACTTTGAATTTGTAAGAGAACTTAATAAGCAAATTAATTCCTATCTACTAAAATAAACTAGTAAAGCATATAAATATAAAAATTCCTGGGTTGCCTCCCAGTTAGCGCTTGAATTACAGTCTTTCAGCCTGACTTTGTCTGGTCAACGCTATCCAATTCCTCTTCGATGATATAGGAACCCTCCATCCATCAGAAATAATATAACTTTTGGTAGGTTTCCATTTGTGATGGCTAATGCATCAAAGTCACCTAGCATGCTCTGATTTGGTATGATCTAAATCAAGAACGTCCAATAACTAGGTGTTTTCTCCATTGTGTATGTGATCACTTTGGGGCATTGAAGCTTGTCACACACAATGGGCTCTTTGTCTATCTTCTCTTTCTCGTCCCACCATGGATTCAAAATTGTACTCGCTCTTATGTCATCAAGAGCTTCGCCGATGACATGAGTACCGAGTGGGCATGATTTTATAAATCTGACTGATTCTTTGATCTTTGGTGGATACCTATTTAGATCTTCGTCGACCTCTATTTCATTATCCCCAATTGTCTCCACAGTTTCGATATCCTGTGGCTCATCCAGTCGCAGATTTGGTTTGGGTTCTTCGTCAATTTCGTTATCCATGTCATAAAGCCAAGTGTTTGGATGAAGGTTGCTTACGGCTTTGGTCATTTGATCTATCTTATTCTGAAGATTCTGAATTGATTTCTCTTGATTAATCCTTCTCTCCTCATTTGATGCTATGAACTTGGACAACAATTCCTCCAATCTCGAATTATCTGTCTCAGTTTTGGAATCCATGTATTGAGGAATATGAGTTGAAGTTGTGATGAGTTGTTCCATCTGGTGCTGAAAATTGTGGCTCGATATTTCTTGACTTATCATCCTCTCCTCTTAGTTTTCTATGACCTTTGACAGTAATTCCTCCAACTTTATCTTTTCTTCTTTTAATGGAGGTTGATATGAGAATTCCGGCGTGTATGCTGGATTTGGAGTAGAGTATTGATCTTGATAATTATAGCTCTATGAAGAATTCGGGTGATACCCCCAAACTTGATGATAACTGGGATAAGAATAGTTGTTGAGGTAGTTACCACCATAATGTACCGGCCCAAGACTGATAGTGCATTGATTACTCGGGTGATTGCCAGCACAATAATTGCAAGTAACTGCTATCCTTCGATTACGTTGGGATGCAACAACGTCCAACCTCCTTGAAAGTGTCTCAAGTTGTGCTGATAATGCAGAAAATACATTGAGTCCATTAATCCCTGCTCCCCTTGGTTAAGTCATACTCGAATATGGCCTTTGATAATGGAATCCAACCATGATACCTGACACGAGAGAAAAAATAAGAAGATAATAAAATAAAATAAAAATAAAGAAAGAAAAAATATTTAAATTAAGACTAATTTGATTGAAGCTAATATTGACAAAAATATATTAAACTAATTCCCCGGCAACGACACCAAAAACTTGTTGGGTAAAATCTAATTACGCACAACATGCAAGTATACGTGGTCAATAAGTAATAAAGTGAAAGTAGAGTATCGTTCCCACGAGGAATTATTAATATAAATTACCAAATACTAACTCTTAACCAAACTAATTTTCTTTAAAAAATTTAAATTAATATTATGAATTAAATTATCTAATTACACTAATTCTAATTACCACTAGTTAAAAAGCAGATTATGGAGATTTAAGATCACAACTTCATTTATTGCTTCATTTAAGTTAACACACTTCTCATCAATTATTCTCTATCCTGAATTGTTAATCAAGAACACTAAACTAGATAAAACCACCTCTCGATGCATAATACTCATACTCACTTAAATCCACAGATGATAGAATTAAGCAAGACACCTAAATTAACTAATCCACTATATCTGTATATGAATTATAATTAAAAAGGATTTAAAGCATAAGTTCTCTATAAGATTACATATGGCGTAAAGGCATATCTCTATCCTAAACACGAATCATGAATTCCATCTATGCAGAAATCACAAACACATGCTATTATGATTAGATCTAAATCTAAACTTCATCTCTCGAGTTCATATAGATTATCACGGTAATTGATGGCCAATCAATTAAACAATTAAGTCCAAATCACAATAGAAAATCCTCACAATAGAACATAATAATTAATAGATAAGCATATTAAAATAAACTACACAATAATATCCATTGTAATCTCAAACAAAGAATTAGTTCATTGAATTAAAACTAAGAATCCACACTTGAATACACATTAAAAGATAAGAATAAAAGAAGATGAGAAGATAGAATCTATTGTCTGTAGATTTGATGCTCTCTCCTTGCTCCTACGTTGAATCTTCAATGGTCTCGAAGTCGCTTCAATCTCCAAATCTCATAAGAACTAGAATTTTGGTCCTAATCTACTCTAATCTAATCTAATGGAATCCTCCTTCCCTCCTCTAATCCTTGTGATTCTCTTCCTTTTATATGTCACTTTATATGTCTTTGAGTTCTCTTGGAAGTCCTTGGGTTAATCGGATCAAACCAATCCTTCTTGGACTCAAATTCGGATAAAAACGTCTTTTTTGTCAGACTCATTACCCTGCGGGGTATAAACTAAAGGCCCACCAACTGGGGTCCCTACTATTTTGTAGCTTGTATGCCCTCCCCGATGGGGGTTTTGTGAAGGTAAAGCTCGCCCCGACGGGGGTCCTTTTTCTACTAAAGTGTCCTCTGGTAAAACGACCATAACTTTTGATCCAGGAGGAGTTACGGAGCCTTCCACCTATCAAATTGAAGCTATCGACGAGCTCTACAGCTTTTGTTCTTTGAGAATTAAGAAATTATGGCCAAAACAAGATCAAAATCGAGCTTTAAGTAGATGTTATGTAAATTGCAAGCATGAGAACTCTTAGCTTTGATCTTCGTTGATATAAAGGCCATAACTCTCGCATCCGAACTCCGATTGGGATGATTCAAGATGTTCCGGATAGCTAAGAAGAAGCTCTACAGTATAATCTAACTTCCAAGCCAAGAACATGCATCCAACTTGGTGTTAAAACCCCTACAATCTCCCCTTCTTGTATTTACTTGCATATTTTATTCCAAAAGATGTCCGAATTGCTTTTCCTTGCTTCTTCATGCCAATGTTATGTCATAGCCTAAAAAAGAACATAAAATGTATAAAAAGTAACTAAGAAACATAGGTTTAAGCAACTAATTCAAGTAATAGATACCGGATAAGTAGGTATAAAACCTACTTATCAGCGAACCCTAAGAAGTAAAGTTAAGTAAACCAATGCGTAAGTCAAGTATATGACTAATTTGTGCATATGATATTTCCTTATGTGTTATAGGGATTGGAATGAGCAGTTTAACGTAAGTTGTAGCTGTGCATAAGGCAAGTTTCCTAACTTCATTCATATTCTAAATGAATGTTAGTTTCTAAAACTTATCAGATGTTGAACTTGAGAAGTTCTGTCTATGTGCAAATGTGTTATATTTGTACAAGGTGGTAAAACGTATGAGGCCTTATGCCATAATGTGAACACTTTGGTGTTTCTATGAGATGAACTGTTCTGTGATTGACCTGTTCAATAAGAGAATGTTATGTTTATACATGAACTGTTATTGTTAAGTCAATGCTATTAATTCTAGCAAGACATGATGTTTATGGAAAAGGTAAAAGGATGAACGTATTTCAAGGTGAATGTGAATAATATTTTAAAATGATAGGAATCAAGATTATTCCTATTATTCAAGCTTCTTCATAACCTTTATTCGGTTATCGAAGTTATAAAAGAATGTTTAAATTCTTAAAGTTGTTTGTTCAACTATTATGACTTACTGGGAAATTGAATGCTCACACTTTCTTTATATGAAAAACATTTTCAGCGAACGATGTTAGAAGAACTTAAGGATTCAGTGAAGATCAAGTTGACCGGTATCCAGAAGAAGTGCCATTCAGTGTATGAATGTGCCTGAAGATCAAGCTAAGACTTGTAATATAGAATAATGTAATTAAACTATAGAATAGTTTAATGAACGGTTATGTATCCTTGGTGGTGGATGAAAGTCATTCTTATAAGAGATATAGAATAATGTAATTATCATTATTTGTAATGAAAGAGGTTATAAGGTTTTAGAACCTGGGAATTAAGAATGTATGTTGTTATATTTCAGTATATAATGATGTATGTTTTGAAGGAAGTGGGACCGTGACGTACGAAATCCGGGTATGAAGATAGATCGAATTTCGGGGTGTTACATGTATTATCATTACCAGATGATACGGGAGGATTTGTGGTATATAGTGATGTGTTGCATAGAGGACTGTGGTGTGTGCTAATGCAACATGGCAAAGTCATTGCATATGCGTCACAACAATTGGAGGATTACGAAAAATGATACCCTACTCATGACTTAATGTTAGTGGCCGTATTTTTTGCGTTAAAGATTAGGACACACTATTTGTATGGTGAAAAATGTGAGATATATACGGACTACAAGAGTCTGAAATATATCTTCACACAGAAGGAGTTGAATATGCGTCAGAGGAGGTGGTTAGAATTGATTAAGGATTAGGACTGCGATATTCCTTATCACCCGGGGAAGGCAAACATAGTGGTCGACGCGCTAAGTAGGAAAGGAAGAGAGAAGTTATTTTAATTGACAACTCAAGAGGAGTTAATAAGGGATATGAAAAAATTGGAGATAGAAGTGAAAGGACCAGAAAGGTCTGAAGAGAGATTGTTTACTGTAGAAGATCGTCCGACCTTATTGGACAAAATAAATGAATCCCAAGAAAAGGATGAAGAATGCAAGAAAATCAGGAAGAGGATCATGAAAAATAAGGAAGAAAAATTCAAGACGGATAGAGACGGTAATTTGAGATTCGAAGGGAGAATGTGGGTACCAGCGGTGACCGAGTTGAGGGAAGTAATTTTGCATGAGGCACCCAATATGACGTATTCCTTTCATCCAGGAGGCACGAAGATGTACTGGGATTTGAGACAACATTTTTGGTGGCCAAATCTAAAATGAGAAATTGGGGAGTGCGTTAGTAGATATCTTACGTGTCAACGGGTCAAAGTAGAGCACCAAAGGTCGAGTGGTCTACTCCAATCGTTAGAGATACCAGAGTGGAAATGGGAGCATATTAAGATGGATTTTGTGCTAGGACTTCTAGTCACACAGAAAGATTTGACGCTATTTAGGTTATTATGGATCAACTAACGAAGACGACTCATTTTCTACCAATCAAGATCCGATATTGTTTGAATCAGTTAGCAAATCTGCACGTAAAGGAAATTGTTTCACGACATGGAGTGCTGGTATCAATTGTTTCTAACCGGGATCCGCGCTTCACGTCAAAATTCTGGAAGAGCTTACAAGAAAGGATGGGAACACAATTGAGGTTAAGTACCGCTTATCACCCACAGACTGACGGGCAGAGTGAGAGAACGATACAAACGCTAGAGGACATGCTTAGACCTTATGTGATGGACTTTAAAGGAAGTTGGGATGATCACCTAACCTTAGTGGAATTCGCTTATAACAATAGTTACCATGTGAGTATTGGCATGCCACCGTACGAAGCTCTTTATGGGAGAAAGTGTAGAACACCGTTGTGTTGGGATGAAGTTGGAGAGCGAAAGATGTTAGGGCCAGAATTAGTTTAACAAACAGCAGATGTGGTGACAGTAATAAAAGCTAGACTAATAGCTGCACAAGATCGCCAGAAGAAGTACGCAGACTTTCATCGTCACGACCGTGACTTTGAAGTTGAAAGTCACATTTTCTTAAAAGTATCTCTATGGAAGGGAAAATACGATTCGGCAAGAAGGGAAAATTGAGTTCACGATTCATAAGACCATTCGAGATACTGAAGCGAGTGGGCGAAGTTGCGTATAAAGTTGCATTACCACCTGAGTTGGACCACATCCATAACGTGTTTCACATCTCCGTGTTGCATCCGTACAAGCCTGACTACAAACAAATGATTTCGTACAAGCTCATTCAAGTGGAAAAGAATCTGGCAATTGAAGAAATTCCTGTCAAGATATTAGATAGGAATGAACATACATTAAGGAATAATAGTATATCTTCTATAAAAGTACTTTGGCGAAACCACTATGTCGAGGAGGCCACGTGGGAATTTGAAGATAAAATGTGAAGGGATTATCCCCATTTATTCGTGTAACCTTGTACCAATTCCGAGGATGGATTTTTTATAAGGGAGAGGATGTAAGAATCGCGAATTTCATGAATAAATATTATTTTGATAAAATAAGAGAATGAATATTTATTTGAATATAAATATGAATGTGTTGTGAAATGAATAATTCAACTAAGTTAAATTGAATTTATAAGAATGTGGATTGTGATGAGAATTGTGAAAATGCCTTACGTGGCATGAGAACGGAGAGTTAAGGAACGAATTTAATTAAGAATTGAAAGATTAATAAATATTATATTATTAATTAATTGTTATTGTGAGTAAAGTAAATTATATAATTAGAATTATATCATTTAGTTGATGTGTGTAAAATATGTGTTAGCATATGGTTCCTACATTAAAAAGAAAATGTAGTTTGACACTTTAATGTAAATATGTAATATATAGAAAACTATATAGTAAAGTGTAGGGCTATATAAGTTACATAAACAATTGCTTGTGTGACTGTAAGGAGGGGTGGAAAAATTAAAACATGTACTCTGTCAAAGAATTACAAATTATTCTAATAAGTAAGTCTAACAGGAATAATAAAGTTTTAAGGAGATATTAAATTATTAGTGGACAATTAAATGGAGTCCATACATGTTATAAATATTAATTAGACTGGACTAATGTACATGGATTATATGATGTGGATATATAAATAATCCCTAACTTTCCATTATGTAGTAGCACTAACATATTAAAATTACATTTTGGTAGTATAAGAGAACAAACTAAACATTATAAACACGTTGCTGGGATTTAAAGTTTGTGTCCCATATTAAGAGTCCCAAACAGTGATGCACAGTAGCCTATCTTCCTCATTGCGTGAACTCCAATAAAACCAAAAGGCTACAATCCATGGTGATGATGGCTATGGGATGGTGATTGGCCAACTCCCTTCTACCCATTGTTCTCTTCTAATTTCCAGTGAATCAATCCATGGTGTAAGACCATGAACTGGGCAATAAATTCTCTATTTATAGTACCCTCCTCTTTTCATTCTTTGTTGCTGAGATTATCTGATAAGTATACATTGATAAGTATATGTAGCTAAGCATTAAGTTAGTGCTCGGAGGAATTTAATTAAGCTTCAAGAAGGTATAAATTCTACTTTTGTGTTCTTGAGCATAAGTTTTGTCAAATTCTATAAATTATTGAAATTCTCTGTTGATTGATATAGGATAGCATGTCTCTGTGTTACTTGAGTTGGCATGAATGCCTTGAAGTGCTGAAGTGAGTTTTATTTGAGAATTAACAATATCTGTTCTAAAGCTCTACAGAAGCAGAGCCATCTATTTTTGCGTCAGAACGAAGTGGCACTGTCGCGTCACATCTATAGCTTGATACCGCGCGGCCGCGTGGGGTGTTTTTCTTAGATACTGCTTTAATGACTTAGTAAGAGGATGAACATGCTACTTTTGTTATTTTATGCTTATAAACAACCCTAACATGTAGAATGAGGTTGTTATGCATATAGTAAGCCATGTTAGTTAACTTTAGTTGATTATTCAAAGTTGTAAAAGAGTTGCAAACTAGTTTTGACAATCCTTTTTCAAAAACATGTTCTGACTTTATGTGCCAATGTATCAAGTTCTGATATACATTAAAATGTGACCAATATGTTAGTTTACCTTGTTGGTGAGGGTATGGTGTAGTCAAACATGAATTAAAAGAAAAATGCAAGTAAAAGACAATATTAGCCATGTGTACATGAACTATGCATAAACTGAGTTTTAAACTTCATAAACATGCTCATGTGATCTATTGTAGATTTATGAAAGCGTGCTATAGAATATGTGGACTTATCTTTCATACTTGAATAAGTTTTACTAAGAGACACTTAAGTTATAAATACAATCTTGATAAACTATATAGAAATTGCGAGCATGCTTATATGGTCTAATATGTATATAAGGGAGCTTGAAGTAGAGCAAGTAAAGAGGCTTTGCATGCTTGGTGAATTAACATGAGTTTCTCAAAGGAATTCTTAAGAATGAGAAACTAGTTTTTGATAATAGATGCATCATGAGTATTCAAAAATTGACTATCATAAGTAAGTGTGTATCTCTATAGATGTAATTACCATGAATGCCTAACTAGACATGTGCATGGTAAAAGGGAATATGACAAGTCTAGACTGTGTAAAGGTTTATGACATGAACTACATGACTAATCTAATGCAAGCATGTGTTGTTGAGACCTATGGATCATATAGTATGTGTTTAACGATCAAATGTAAGAAAATTATGAATAGAATACTTTAAAGTATTGATTTAATGAGAATGGATAATGACCTATGTTAAAGATAAAATATAGGGTCAAACTTAGTTATCCACATACTGATATATGTGTTTTGCATGATTATTTGTATATATGCTAGTCGTGTGTACACTAGTTTTTCCGCAGAGAGACCATGTCTTAGTTTGCACCGAGGAAGCGTGCATGTGCGCTACTACCCCTAGTACAAACCAAGCGCAATGTCAGCCATGATCCGCAATAGGATCAGATTTTTGTTATTGATCTGAGGGTTGATGCATGCCTATATTGTAACTTTAGTTAGTAATACATGTCCAGTATAGTATACATGTGTGAATAAGTATGATAACATAAGGATACCCTTAAATCAATGTGTGAAGGAAAGCTATGGCAACATAGTGTATTAGGAACTAATTTTTCATGTTATGTGATGGCATACGTATGGAAGCATGCGACTAAGAGGAAACTAACCCTATATGTTTAGTATTGACGAGTTATAATTGTATATCATGTTAAATTAAGATAATAGGTGTACATGTTAAACTTGTATAACTAATGTGATTATACATGAATAGGATATCATAGTGCATTGGATTGATATTAAGCTTTACTTTGGTAAACTATGCTTGAGGCAAGTTTCCTAACTTATACAACTTTGGATTTTGTGCAAGTTCTCAAATTTCATTTGATTCGTATATTGAATGCAAGTACTCAAACCTTACTCTTTATTGAGCATTATTGAACTTGTGCAATTATTGATCGTACAAGCAGAACTTTGAAGAAACAATACTTCGTAATGAAATTTCAAACTTTGATTCGAATAATAACTATTCATATATATTGTGAATGAACTGTCTAAGCCATTAATTTGGCTAGACTATTGATATTTGATCGAAAGCTATCCAAACCAAATTAACTTGGTGGGGACTCTTATAATTGAGAAGAACAACCCTCTTGGTAGGGTAATCATATATTGTCGGGGAACCGACGTGCGCACATGAGAAAGACTAAGTGTTATGCATGACATAGGGTACTGTAGGCTGATCACCTGTTATACTCGTTTTATAGAATTATCAGTTTATTACTATTAATTCTAGGAGAAGTTCATAGTCCTTAGTGACTGCTCAGTATTTATTGCTTTAAAATCTTGAATTGATTTAATAATTGAATATTATTGTCAATAACGATTATTGTTGATAATCATCGATACTTCTTGCTATCTTGAACTATCATTATTGATATACCCTTGAGAAATTTAAAATATATTGATTAGCCTTTTTGCTATATTACTTGCTGGGAAATATTGTTGCTCATCCTTGCTTTCTATAAAACTTTTAGTGAAGGCAGAACGTGGTGAGCCCTCTGGCAAGGGCAAGGGTAAAGAGAAAGCTTTGGAGTAATTATTTCTATGTTGCTAGGAATGTACCATTATTTGGTTGTAGAAGAACTTATTAAGCTATGTTTAATTTAAGTTGTATTATGTATTAGTCATGTCCAAACGATTTTTAATTATGATTAAGTTATGTAAGAGATGTTAAGTTACGAACCCTTGGGACAAGAATAATTATGTTATAACAATGTAATTTATTCTATTATTTCGCTGTGTGAGATGTTGATTTATTATTAGAGTTATTACGTGACAACCAAATTTAGGACAAGAGTGGTCTAAATTTGGGGGCATCATAGTGAGTGTATATGCTCATTTGGGGACAAATATCAAATAAACCTATGTATGCTAGTAGTGGTTTACAAATGCTGAGCATTAGAGAGTTGTCCAAAATTGAGTGTCTTCTTTTCTTCTTCACGTAATAGGCCATTGGCCTAATCTCTCATTACCAACCTCAAAGATAGCAAATCACGAGGAAGGGAGTGGTCTAAATAGTGCTCCTCCACCAAATCTCCCATATCCATCATCTTCTTCTCCATTCCAATGGTTTAATTCATTGAGCAAAGCACAAATCTGGTCATAAGTTTCCCTATAAATGGAGCCATCCTCATTCATAGACTTTTTGCTAAGTTCTTTGTTAAACTTCAAGTTGGGTATGAGTGTGGTTGGGTTGAGCATATACAATCTGCAAAATGAAGATAGAGTTAGCATTTTAACTTCACAGAAGGTAATATCCCTGTACACGTTCTTAAATTTCACATTTTATAAGTTCTTATAAAAGTGCTAAAATACTTGTTTTAAGTTAGAAAAATTATGGTTGAAGCATGATAGAATCTATCAATTGATGCTAGACATTGCTAATATGGTTGAATACGAAATCAACGAAAGTTAAATGAAGTAATTTTGTCAACTAACGAATCCGTAGCGAAGAGAATTGTTAAATGCGTTAAACTTTGGAAAAATGGCACAAATCTTGAATTTGATTGTTTATGTGATTGGAATTGTTAGAAGCATGCTAGGGATGTTTGGTAGTAAATTTATATCAATTGGGTATCATTAAATTGTTGTTTGGTTGAGATGTTGGCATGTTAGTTCATAGCAGAGGAGTGGCATTCAAACTGCAGTAGCTAGGCCCTCCCCGACGGGGGTCCCGCAGTACAAAAGGGCCCACCCCGGTGGGGGTCCTACAGTGACTTATGTTATTATTTTTGTTGTTCGATACAAGAAGCCCTAAACTAACCTAACCTAAGTTAACTTAAGGAGCATACATAATCCTTAAACATGTATCAATATGTATTGCAAGATGTTTTAGTAGGTTTAGAGTTTGAATTATAATCTTTTGAAAGAAAAGCTAAAAGGCAAAAACTATATTTAGAAAACCTTACGCCTTTTTGAAATCTAACATTTTTAGCATGTATTCGCAACTTAGTTAGTTTTATAAATACGTATGAAATATGAATTCAACGTACTTTGCAAGCTTAGTTGTTTGTCATGAAATTTTAAGATTTGAAAACCAATTGAGTTAAAAACTCTACGACTTGTATTATGAACTTTTGAACAACTATGATAGGATGCTTTATGCCTCTAGAGATAACCAACATATTTGCACATTTAGTTAAACATGCTATAAACTACGCAAGCATAAACTACAAGAGTTCTAAGTAGAGAGCTGTACTAATTACATACAACTAAGTCTAATACACGCAAGCATGCGTAGAAAGAGGTTGTTTGGATGATTAATGAATGTTATGGTTAGTAATTAATATAATGAGCTCTTTCGACTTTGTTAAAGGGAAATTTATGAGTAAACTTTAAAATTCTCGAAAGTAAATAAAAAGGGCCAAACATATCTTAAAGATTCTTTAACATGTATTTGTGAAACAACTTAAACTAGAATGAGTAACTTAAGTAATATTTCACATATGAAATGAATATAAGAGACTAAAATTGCCAAAACTTTCCTAAAGATTCTTAAAAGTAAGAACAAATGTGAATTATACATCTATGAGTTTGACTGTGTATAGACTACATGAGCTTAGATTTGTGTGATAAATGTATGTGGATATGTATATTAAAGTGTGTCTGACTGATGAATACCTATACATACATAAATAGGATAATATAGTTCATTGAGGTGATTTTACGCTATAAGTGGTAATCAACGCTAAAGGCAAGAATCATAACCTATGCATTTACTTTATGCAAGGAATCTATGATTACGCAAGTTTCCTAACTTCATTCTTATAATTGAATGCAAGTATTTAGACCTTATTTCTTATTTGAAACTCTAAATTATTGTTATATTAAACATACTTATATTAAACAAATATCTACATTCGTATGATTATGATTCCTAACCGGGAGTTGAATTTTATATCTTGATTCATGTTACGAGAATTGAACTCAATGTTATTAAAGGCTGTCTAAGCTATTCGATTCGGCTAGATAAAAGATCATATGTTAGAAAGCTATCAAAAGCAATCGTGTAACACCCCGAAATTTGGTCTATCTTCACACATGGATTCCGTGCATCACAAGTACATCTCCTTCCATACATACATCATTATATAGTTAAATATAACAACATACATTCTCAAATCCCAGGTTCTAATACCTTATAACCTCATTCAGTATAAATAATGATAATTACATTATTCTTTCCATCTTATAAGAGAGACTTTCATCTACCACCAAGGATACATAATAGTTCATTAACCTATTTTACAGTTTAATTGCACTATTCTATATTACAAGTCTCGGCTTGATCTTCACGCTCATTCATATACTGAATGTCACTTCTTCTGGATACCGATCAACTTGATCTTTAAGGGATCCTTAAGCTCTTCTATTCATACGACGAAAATGTTTTTCTTTTAAAGTACGTGTGAGCATTTAATTGCTCAGCAAGTCATAGCAGTTGAATAAACAACTTCAAGAATTTAAACATTCTTTTAAGACTTTAATAACTGAACAAAGGTTACAAAGTAGCTTGAATAATAAGAATAATTCCGATTCCTATTATTTTAAAATATTAGTCACATTCACTTGGAAATACTTTCATTCTTCTACCTTTTTTATACACATTCCGTCTGGCTAGAATCATTAGCACAAACTTAACAATAACAGTTCATGTATAAACGTAACATTTTCATATTGAACATTTTAATCACAGAATAATTCATCTCATAGAAACATCGAAGTGTTAAAAACTATGGCACAATGCCTCATACATTCTACCACCTTGTACAAATATCACACAATTGCACATAGATAAAACTTCTCATGTTCAATATTTGAGAAGTTTAAGAAACTAGCATTCTTTTAAAATATGAATGAAGTTAGGAAAATTGCCTTACGCACAGCTACAACTTAGAGTTTACGCTGAACTGCTCATTCCAATCCCTATATAACACATAAGGAATACATGCACCAATTAGTCATATACTTAACTTACGCATTGGTTAAACTTAACCTTACTCCGTATGATTCATGTTTATAACCTAAGTTCACGTAACCATCTTTCCTTATCGTTTTACGGTGTTACGACATACGAAGATGTCTTAACTCATACTATCATCATCTTTGATGATTTATATACTTATCTTCTTCTCATAACCTTACTAGGACCTAGCACACATAGAATCTCTACTAATAGTCCATATGGTACTCTGAGTGGTTTCCCACAAATAACCAATAAACTAGTTTCCCGTCTCATCTACACTGTCTTTCAGAGTGAGTTAGATCGGTTGCTAGTTTGTATATGCCTTCACTTTCTGAAGGAATTATTTAGCCCAACTCCCATATGTCAATCATTAAAGATTAAGATTGTACCAAAACCTAATCTTAACTTAACATATCTGAACCATTAAAACTATAATTTCGTTAAGTTGATTTCTCATTCCTTATGGCTTTTTGGAAACTAAATGCCATACCTCAGGATTTATTTCTTATTGTCTAATTCATACAGTTCTTAGTATGTTAAGAGCGATCGTTCAATGCTAATATTATGTGTTTATAGTGTTAAGCATGTTATATTACCTTATTCATATCTTATAGCATCCGGTTCGTTTGACTCAAACGTCATCCAAGTTATTATTACTAACTCAGCTCCTTAACGTTATATGTCCTTGTCATTAATTTAGTTTCTTCACCATTCATAGGTTTAATCATTATTATTCATTACCTTACGATCAAACCATACACAGGTGTAGGTTCTGCCCTTTTAATATTCGCGTACACTGAACCCTCATCTCTTAACGTCTAAGGAATCACAATCATAGTAATCTTACACGTTCATTTTATCGCAACTACGGTCCCCAGATATTGGTTACGTATTTTGCATTTACATTGTTTGTCTTTTAATCCCGTTCAACCTTTACTAACGGTTTAATTCACTTGATTAAGTGTTAAATTATGTGAACTATATGTTCATTATCTTTCCTTACACTTCCCCCAGGAGTTGAGCAATTAAAAGCTCTTCTTTGGGCTTTGCCCTGTACCGGTGCTGCGGTGCCGGTTCTTTCTTTATTTCTCGCACTACATCACGACTTAGCAGTAGTTGATTACCTGGGTTGGCACTGCAGCACCACTTCCCAAGGCATAACTGGCGCTGCAGCGTCAATTCCAAAACTTCAAAAAAATTTCTAAGTCTTGAACATGTTTGAGAGGCTTACTTCACAATCTTATAACTTCTTTGTTATAACTCGGAACGAGGTCATTCCAAAGCCATCCTCTTCCTTATCTTACGTACTTCAACTTTTGTTAGATAGAAATACATTCTGAATCAGTTAACATGCCATTCAAATAGCTTAAATTACATCCTTTGTTTGTTTTACGTTATTAACGTTTTTCGTTCGTTCGTCCGTAATTCGGTCATCTTAACTCGAAATGCGTTCATTCTTGAGTCCATAACTGACGTTTTCCAACGTTCTCTTACATTCTTATGAACTCCATCAATATGTAAATTTTTGTATCTTGCTTGGTTAGGATGTAGATATGAAATCCATGGAGTATTCCATGTGATTTGGCTTAGAGAACATTAGTAACGAAGTTATGGCAAATTTCACGGAAATGGACGTTAAACGTTGAAAACGTTGAAATTCTGAATTGATAGTCAAAAGTTGCCATGAGACTTGAAAATGTTGTTTTTCAATGTCAACACGCGAGATAGGGTTTTTAAGAGTTATGGGTTCAAGAATCGTCGGATTCCGACTTAAAACGAAGAAAATGAGCATTGAACGCTCATTAACGTTTACGAACGCTTAAAAAATGAACTCAATAGGGAATTTTGAGTTAACATATTCGAAAGTGTCGAATTCTTATATGAACGTGTAGAGTATGTCATTTATGACGTGTAGGCTTTTGAACGGACCAAATCGGACTTATAACAAAAAAGTTATGGATCCGAGAAGTTCACCAAAATTTTATCCTTGAAAATTATCTGGTGCTAAGGTCTGGCACCCCGGCTCCAGACAGTGTGTTAATTGCCACATCGCAGGTCTTAGATGCGATTGTAATGGGCTCTATGGAAAGTGGAAAGCGTTGGCCATCGATAGTAGGAAGTCTCGCCAATGTGTGGTGAGGGCCAGGACACTGGTATCTTTGGAATCTGGCGCCGTAGCGCCAGTCTTGAACTAATAAGTCATGCCGCGGCGCGGGTGCAGGGCTTTTGATAGATGATTTAGGTTTTGAACTTCAATTTTTCATAGACCTATAGGAGTAATGTTTGTGCACTTCATGAGTGTATTGTAACTATTCCTATACTACCTATACTAATGTATATGGTATTGAAACTTAGGAATTGAATGCATGTTAGTAATTTATGAATGAATAACACAAAGTGTTGTCAATGAACTCTAGTCGGGGAAACAACGTTGGTACTTTACCAACAATGTTAGAGTCCGGTTAATGACGTAAGTTGATTAATAAGCCAGGACGAAGGGTAATAAGTCGAGTTGACTTTATTAATGATATTAAGTTAACTAAGACATAGAAGAGAAAGAAGTTGGTAGGAACAATGTGAACAATTGTGGGATAGCTAATTGTAGTGTGCTATGTGAATATATCATGTAGATTCTGTAAAGGTTGTGGTCAGTTGATTAAGTTATTTGAAGATGTTGAAAGGAAAGTTTTCTTAACGCTTGTCTAACTTTCAAGTTAGCCAAGTTTTATGTGATTCATTGTACTGAATTGCACGACTGATTTTAAAGAAAGGGTCAATGCCAGATTTAACTCGGCTAGACTACTCGTAAGATATAGATTGATGATATTCATATCTTTCTATATAGAAATGTTAACGCTATCCTATGCCAAGAAATTGGTATGGACGTGAAGGTAAAGTTTGTCTGTGAACAAACAAAAGTATTTTTCATCGATATTTCGATGGGCATGCGAGTTTGCCAAATGTTAAACGTAAATACGTTTAACGAATGAGTGTTAATCAACATAGAGTACTATAGGCTGATCACCTAGAAGTGCTCATAAGTAATGCAGATGTACAACCTTAGTGCTGTGATATCCTTTTCAAGTATGAAAACAGAAAGCTACTGTTCATGGTCTATCGACCGGTTCAGAATTCTTAATCTATTTTATACTTTGGGAATTGATGATATGAAATGGTAAAGTATTATTATTTCATAATACTTCATAACTACTTATTCAGTTATGTAAGAATTGTTATATAATTAACGAATGTGGTATTACTGTTATCTTTTGATAAACTTGCTGAGCTTGTTATGCTCACTTCTTGCGTGAATTATATGACAGCAGTTAAGGATGAATGTACTGTGAATGCTACAAGAGATAAGGGCAAAGCTAAGATGGATGCTTGACTATCGTGTAATAGACTAGTATGTTTGTATATACTATACATTACGAACAATGAACGATGTAATCGGTTTATGAACCTGGGAAGGAATATACTTTGATTGTAATAAGAAGATAGTAATTACATTCATTATGTTGGATTTCAATGGAATGATTGTATAGTTATGAGTACAGTGTAGCACCATCTGTAGGGTTGGAAGATACCCGAATTTGGGGGCATCACAGGTTGGTATCAAAGCATTAGGTTATAAAACTTAAGGGGGGAAGAACCTTAGCCTAATAACCTCGTAAGGAAGGTAAAGTACGAAGAAAGAAATTTGAGCTGAATGAATTAATAAAGTATTGAGAAAACTCAGTACCGAAAGAATTTAAAAGATGGAAATTAATCTTAAATAAATTAAATGTGATTTGTGCTTATACTATTATGTTTTATGTACTAATCAACTTGTTATGTGCTATTGTAGATGTCAATCGATAGCATGATGTATAGAGACATTCACGTTGTGAGTGAAGAGTCAGTGAACCAAGTGGAGGTAGTACCGATGCCAGTGGCGGAGGTACCGTTAGTGGTTCTATAAGACTCGGATATTGAGGAGTACATCTCTAAGGAGGATTACTCTGAGGAGACAATGGGCATAGCGTCATAACTGAATATGATGATAGACGTGGAGGAGGAGATGGAGGTGACATCGATTAATATGGTGATACCTACTCAGGAGCCAACACCTCCGGATGCAATGAGATCATTGTATCTGGCTGTGTTGGATAGGAATGTGCATCTGTGCACTGTGATAGAGACGCAGAATGAGGAGATAACCGCCCTATATGAGGCGAAGGAATCTGCAGAGGCGGATTTTGAGTCAAAGCACGACGAGAAAGTGCTTATGACAGATAAGGCATGTGACTATAATGAAGAGGCCGTAGAGCTTCGAAAGAAACTGGTTGAAAAAGACCAGAAAATAGCTAGGATGTCATACATCCACGAATGTGCTCATGAGGATTTCAAGCTGAAAATTGCTTGTTATTCCATTGAGTCCAGGCAGACTCGACATACCATAAGTTGAGATATTGTGTCGATTCTGGCAAATCAAAAATATGAGAATGTCGTTCAACAGTGTTAGTAGATCGTTAGATCTTTTTGTATATAAGTAGTGACATAAAACCCTCTTTTGTATAATTAAAGGGTAGTCTTTTTGTAAATCCCAATTTTTGTAGAAGGCAATCGAGGGATAGTATGTAATAGCTTTTTGGCTAAGGGAATATGATGTAAATAGTTTTGACTATGAAAGCAAATTAATATAAGGAAGTTTTTCTTTAATGTGCTTGTTGTAGTATGAGTTGTGGTTGTTTGAGAATAATAACCCAGTAGTTAAATAGATAATAACGAAAATTTATTTATTTAATCAGAATTATGCCGCCAAGAAGGAGACAACGTAACCAAGAGGTTGAGTCTCATAATGAGAATCAAGGGGGGTCTTAATATCCCTATGCAAGAGTTCGTTAATTTATTAACGGCTGCATTTAACCAAGTTGGGGGAGGGATTCCTGTAGCTCCTAGGGTAGCAAGAACAACTACTTTCAAGGAATTTAAGAGTGTGGGTCCTCCTGAGTTTCGAGGAATGACGGACCCTTTAGAAGCCCAGACATGGGTGAAAGAGATTGAAAAGGCGTTTGTGATAACAAACGTAGGTGAGGCGCAGAAGACTTCTTTTGTGACTTACATGATGAATGGAGAAGCCAACTACTGGTGGGAGGCTCACCATGGTGGGCCTAGGACCGAAACTGTTACGTGGGAACATTTTAAGAAGGTGTTCTTCGAGAACTACTTCCCTACTAGCATGCAAGGTATGATGGAGATTAAGTTCTTAGAACTTAAGTAGGGGGATATGACAGTTCCCCAGTATGCTGACAAATTCAATGAATTGGTGAGGTTTGCTCCACATCAGGTGGATACGGAAGAGAGAAAGGCACTTGAGTTTGAGCAGGCTTAAAACCCCTGGTCTAACGGAGGAATTTTGGTTTTTCGAATTGCTTCTACCGGGACCATTTTGGAGAAGGCGATAATAGCTGAAGGTGGTGGTGAGGCATTGTCTCAATTACCACAAAGAGCGAAGAACAAGAGTAAGTTAGAAGGAGGTAGTAAAATTTGAATTCTTTGGTGAAAGCAGACAACTTGCCTAAAAGTAAACTTGACCACAGGAATCTTGGGGAAAAAGCAGGAGAACCTAAGCAGAGGATGGAGGCATGTAAGACATGCAGAAAGACTCACATGGGAGTCTGTTTAAAAAGGAAATCGGTCTGCTACAACTGTGGGCAGGAAGGGCATTTGTCACCCAACTGTCCTAACCCTAAGAAGAACCAAGGGTGTTTTGTCTGTGGGTCATTAGATCACATGGAAAGGAATTGCTCGAAGAAAGGGTTAGAGGGAAATAAGGGTTCTGGTAGTGGTAAGTTAGCCATTACTGGACCAACACCATCAATGGGTAGACCCTCAGCCCATACGTTTAATATGCCTGTCCAAGATACGGTTGCATCAACGGATGTGGTAGCAGGTATCATTCCGGTCAATAAGATAAATGCTTATGTGCTATTTGACTCGGGTGCTACTTGTTCTTTTATAGCATGTGAATTTGCTAAGCGATTAGGTTTAATTCCTGAAAAGTTACCACTACCTTTAGACGTTAAGGTATCAAACGAAGAGATAATCCCCATTGAACATAATCATAAGGATTGTTGCGTAGATATTTGAGGGAATAAGTTATCGGTAGATTTGGTACCGATAAGGTTAAAAGAATTCGATGTAATTCTTGGTATGGATTGGTTGGTTAACCATAAGGCGATAATAGATTGTCATAGGAAAAGTGTAAACCTTCGGCTTTTTAAGAAAACCAAGGTAGTGTTCTTCGGTAGTAAATCACCGAGACGGTCTTGTTGTCTGTCGATGACACAAGCTAGGAAGATGTTGAGAAAAGGGTGTGTAGGTTATCTGTGCCATGTTGTGGATACCCAAAGAGTGGGAACATTCTTGGGCCAGATACCTATAGTGCAGGAGTTTGCGGATGTATTTCTAGAAGAATTACCGGGTATTCCACAGGATAGAGAGGTGGAGTTTGTAATTGATCTGTTACCGGGAACGACACCAGTTTCAAGGGCACCATATCGGATGGCGCCAGTTGAGATGAAGTAGTTAATGGTTCAATTACAAGAACTATTAGACAGAAAGTACATTCAACCGAGTGTGTCTCCTTGGGGAGCATCGGTATTGTTTGTAAAAAAAGGATGGGTCGTTAAGATTTTGTATCGACAATCGAGAGTTGAACAAGTTAACGATTAAGAATAAATACCCGTTGCCCATGATCGATGATCTATTTGATCAGTTAAAAGGGGCAAAGTATTTTTCTAAGATAGATTTGCGCACGGGGTATCATCAGTTAAAGGTGAAAAAGGAGGATGTACCTAAGACGACGTTCAGAACTTGTTTTGGTCATTACGAGTTTCTGGTGATGTAGTTTGGGTTGACTAATGCGCCAACCGCATTTATGGATATGATAAACAGAGTGTTCAAACAGTATTTGGACAAGTTCATCATAGTGTTCATTGATGATATTCTAGTCTATTCAAAGATGCCAGAAGATCATGCAGAACATTTAAGGATAGTGTTGGAAACCCTAAGGAAGGAAAGGTTGTATGCGAAATTCACAAAGTGTGAATTTTGGCTCGAGTGAGTGCAGTTTCTAGGACATGTTATTGATAAAGATGGCATTTTCGTGGATCCAACAAAAGTGGAAGCAGTTAATGAGTGGGAGCAACCAAAAACGCCAACTGAAGTTAGGAGTTTTCTGGGGTTAGCGAGATACTAGAGAAGGTTCATTCTGGACTTTTCTAAAATAGCTACTCCATTGACGAATCTGACAAGAAAGTCGGTGAAGTATGTGTGGATTGAAAAATGTGACAACAGTTTTCAGGAATTGAAGAAGAGGTTAAGTGAGGCACCTGTATTGTCCTTATCAGACGATACAGGGAACTTTGTAGTTTATAGCGATGCTTTGCATAAAGGACTGGGTTGCGTGCTCATGCAGCATGGCAAGGTCATTACGTGTGCATCACGTCAATTAAAGGATTATGAGAAGGTCTATCCTACTCATGATCTGGAATTGGTAGCGGTAGTTTTTGCCTTGAAGATCTGGAGGCATTATCTATATGGTGAGAAGTGTGAGATATACACGGACCACAAAAGTCTGAAATATATCTTCACATAGAAGGAGTTGAACATGAGACAGAGAAGGTGGTTAGAGTTAATAAAAGATTATGACTGTAATATCTTATATCATCCGGGGAAAGCAAATGTAGTAGCCGATGCGCTAAGTAGGAAAGGTAGAGAGAAACTGTCAATGTTAACAACTCAAAATGAGTTGATAACAACGATGGCAAGAATGGAGTTAGAAGTTTAGTTACCGGAGGAAGCAGTGGAAATGTTATTTTCCATGGAAACCCAACCAACCATAGTGGAACGGGTTAGGGGAGTACAATTAAGCAATGTGGAATGCGAACTGATGAAGAAGAGGATAGAAGATGAAGAAAAGACTAAGTATAACCTCGATAAGGAGGGATTGCTTCGTTTTGAAGGAAGAATTTGGGTTCCAAATGATTCCGAATTAAAGGAGGAGATAATGATGGAGGCTCATAGTTCGAGGTACTCGATACACCCCGGTAGTACGAAGATGTATCAAGACCTTCGTCAGAACTTTTGGTGGCCGAACATGAAAAGGGAGATAACAGAATATGTTAGTAGGTGCTTAACTTGTCAAAAAGTTAAGGCTGAACACCAACGACCTAGTAGGTTGTTGCAACCGTTAGAAATTCCAGAGTGGAAATGGGAGCACATTACAATGGACTTTGTGGTGGGACTTCCAACAACAAGAAAAGGATACGATCTTTATTTGGGTGATAGTGGATCGATTGAATGAAATCGGCTCATTTTCTACCAATAGGAGTTAGGTATAACCTAGATCAGTTAGCTAAGCTGTATGTTAAGGAAATTATTTCCAAACATGGAGTACCTGTTTCAATTGTGTCAGATTGTGATCCATGATTCACATCGAACTTTTGGGGGAGTTTGCAAGAGCAAATGGGAACGAAGTTAAGATTGAGTACGGCGTATCATCCTCAGACGGATGGTCAGAGTGAATGGAAAATTCAAACGCTTGAAGATATGTTAAGATCTTGAATTATGGATTTCAAAGGGAGTTGGGACGAGTATCTATCGTTAGTGGGATTCTCGTACAACAATAGTTTTCACGCTAGTATAGTCATGCCACCTTACGAAGCGTTGTATGGAAGGAAGTGCCAAACTCCATTGTGTTGGGATGAGGTGGGTGAACGGCAGACATGGTGAAGATAATACGTGCTTGATTAGTTACGGCTCAAGACCGGTAGAGGAAGTATGCAGATCCTCACAGAGAGAATAGAGAATTCGATGTAGGGTCTTTTGTCTTTCTGAAAGTATCGCCTTGGAAGGGGAAGATACGTTTTGGAAAGAAAGGGAAGTTAAGTCCAAGGTTTGTAGGACCTTTTGAGATTTTAAGAAGAGTAGGAGAGGTAGCCTCTGAAGTAGCCTTACCTCTAGAAATGGAACGCATTCATAATGTGTTTCATGTGTCTGTGTTGTGTCCTTATAAACCAGACTATAAACATGTAATAGAGTATGAATCTATCCAGATAGAGAATGATTTAACCTATGAGGAACTTCCGATTCAAATTATTGATAGGAAGGAACAAGTATTAAGAAATAAGGTCATACCTTCAGTGATGGTGTTATGGAGAAACAACAATGCTGAAGAAGCAACGTGGGAACTCAAGAGTAAAATGAAGGAAGATTTTCCTCATTTGTTTATGTAATTATAAGCTAGATTCTGGGGACAGAATCCTTATAAGGGGGAGAGAATGTAACGCCCGAGAAAATCAAATTTTTATGATAATTAAATTTTTATTTGATTATGTGAATTAAATGAATTTAATTGATTTATTTAAATGAGTAAAGCTATGTGAAGGTCGATTACATGACCTAGAATGTGCTAATGTGGTTAGTAATCTGGCTATGTGCTAGAATTAATTATTTAGAATTTCCGAGACGAAAATAAATGTTTTCCGAGAAATTCCCGTAAAAACACTATTCATCCGTTTCTGTTCGGGAAATTATTTTGAAATTCCGAGAAACGCGTAATGATAGAATATCGAGATAAGATAAAATATCAAACAATATTTCATTTATGGCAAATGAAGTTTTCGCCTGCAGACTTAAAACCTAAGTGTTGAGTATATTGATTTCTGTGAAGGAAATGAAATGTGTAGAAGGAATTACGTTATGGTTAAAGCGTGTGTTATACAATTAAGATACTATTTAGTATCTATGTATAATATGATGAGTTAATACGGAGTATAATACGATTATCGTACGAGTATTATACGAAAGGAATACGTGAATTGTACGTATGGAATACGATTTGTATTATAAGAATTAAGTTAAAACTTAAGGTTAATTCATTTGGGTTGGATTATGATTAGTCCAATCACTTGAATGGGCAAGCCCAAGGGATTAATGTGCTAAGCCCAAGTCAAGGCCCAATATTAGAGTGGTTAAGCCCAATGCAAGAAAACCGAACCGTAGATCAAACCGGTGGGTCACCGAATGGGTAAAACCCATGGGGTAACCCATGGGGATGACCCATTGGTGGTGGGCCGGCCACTTGGTGTGCAAGGCAAACATATCACTTGGTCACCAAGTATTTTACTTGGTGACAAAGTGTTGAATAGTAAGGAGGTGAAGGTGTAATGACTAGATTGCCCTCCATTTCAATTGCCTATAAATAGAAAGCAAGAGTTGGTCTTTTGTGAGTTTTTTAATTGCCAACCTAGATTATTGAGAGAGAAAGAGAGCTAGACTCAACCAAATAATACACTTGGAAGCTTTGCCTTATAATTTTCCAAGAGATTACTTAAGAGTTCTTAAGGTATTATCCCTTATTTTTACTTTCATCTCTTTTGGTTTTATTTTATTATAGAGAATCATAGATGGGCGGGGTATGGCTTGTATGGTGGAATAAGAGTGACTGACCATATATTCAATCTCTATTAGTCATGAAATCATAGAAATCATAAGGTTTGATATAGCTGAAAATCATGAAGATATTGATTGTTGAGATTGATTGTTGATAAACAATTGAACTCCATCAATATGTAAATATGTGCATCTTGTGTGGTTAGGATATAGATATGAAATCCATTGAGTATTCCATGTGATTTGGCTTATAGAACATTAGTAACGAAGTTATGGCGAATTTCACGGAAATGGACGTTAAACGTCAAAAACGTTAAAATTCCGAATTGATAGTCAAAAGTTGTCGTGAGACTTGAAAATATTGTTTTTCAATGTCAACACGTGAGATAGGGTATTTAAGAGTTGTGGGTTCGAGAATCGTCGAATTCTGACTTAAAACGAAGAAAACGAGCATTGAACGCTCATTAACGTTTATGAACGCTTAAAAAATGAACTCAATAGGGAATTTTGAGTTAACGGATTCAATAGTGTTGAATTCTTATATGAACGCGTAGAGTCTGTCATTTATGACGTGTAGGCTTTTGAACGGACCAAATCGGACTTATAACGAAAAAGTTATGGATCCGAGAAGTTCAGCAAAATTTTTATCCTTGAAAATTATCTCTGGTCTTTGAGGTCAGCGGCCATGGCCACGGGATGTGTTAATTCTTGCCCATGTGGCTGGCAGTTGAGTGTAATGGGCTCTATCGAAAGTGGAAAGCGCAGCCATCGATAGTAGGGACGATCTCATGGCCATTGGCAGCCCGTAGGACACGGACTTGGAAAGCGAAACCGACGCCGATCGCTGGGTCTTGAACTAATAAGTCACGCCGCGGCGTGGGTGCAGGTGTGACGCCCCAAAAATAGATATACATCGCCTATTCTGAGTCGCCAAATACATGGTACAAAATTCAAATACAACTTAATAATACAGCTGTCGTGTAAAATACGACAAAACGTAAACTGAGAGTTTTAATAAGAATATTGTCATCTAGACAATATCCACACTCAAAAGAGTCCTCATTAAATTTATTTTCACACTATTTAATAGAATAGTGAGGACTACTAATACTATCTTCTGGACCGTCACTCCATTCCCTGACTAGTCCCAGCTACGTTCTCATTTCCTGAAGAGAACAGTGAAAGAAAGGGTGAGCTCAACTAGCCCAGTAAGAAATATTATGACTAAGATAATACAGAATAAATTATCATTAGCCTTCAATAATGTTAAACTGATAAAACATAACAAACATCAAGTTTAACTGCAGAGGAACAAGCAATCCATTAAAAGAGTCAAGTAGAGAATAAAATCTACTATCTTTTATGATTTAAAAGGTTTTTTCATCACTTTTATCATTTGAGACGACAATAAATAATCCACATCATCCCCGCAGACTACGCCCAAGGATATTCATTAGTATCACAACCACAAATTATCCATGCACTACGGCCAAGGATATTCGTGTATTCTTCAATGGTCATGATCATGCCAACAACTGTCCATCAATGCACTATGGCCAATGAGGACTTTTTCCACATCATTTGTAATATTACGGTCATGATTACACCGAATAATCCCTGGTCATAATCATACCAAGTCCATCTATGCACTACAGGCCACAAATGACTTTCAACATAATATAAACACGAGGATGATGGCAATGATATAAGAATTCAATAAAACAAGTTCAAGAATTAATTTATCTAGGAACTAATAACGTCCAAATTGTCAACATGATACTTCTTTGTAGAGTAAAACTCAAGAATGCTCATAAGAATATTTCCATGAAAAGATACTGGATGAAGCGCAAATATCAAGGATATTCCACTAATTTCATGGAGTATAGAAGTCAAAATTTAACCAACTGAGTATAATAAAGAATGGAATAACAAAAGAAATCACCAGGCAAGCGATAGACCGCACAGAGAGGTTATTCCAACAGAATAATAAATAATGAGAATCAGTCATGCGTAACGCATACGTATATGATATTCGGTGAGAATAATAAATAATGAAACCAGGTTATGCGTAAATGCACAGAAAAGATATTCCAACAGAATAATAAACAACGGAACCAGGTCATGCGTAAACGCACAGACATGATGTTCCAACAGAATAATAAATAACGGAATTAAAGTCATGCAGAATAAGCATGCATACGAGTTGTTCAACAGAATAATAAAAAATGGAATAACAAAAGAATTTCACCATGTATGCGGTACTTCGCATAGACAGGTTATTCCAACGTAATGATAAATAATGGAATAACAGGAGTTCTCTTCATGAATAAGAAAGAAATAATACCCCTTACCTTTAAAAGAAGAGTACTGGATATAGGAGTAGTAAAGTAACAGAATACTTTTCTTCTTTCTCTCTCTAGAGTTTTAGTGAATTTATAAGAAATAATGAAGGAATGAGCTTCTATTTATAGAAGAATGTGCTTCATAGTAACTAATTCATGAACGGTCCAGATTGATTTACTTTTAAACGGACGATCCAGATTTAAAACAAAATCTTTTAAATAAAATATAATATATATTCTATTTATAATCTAATAAAACGAATAACTTTATAAAAGTATTTTGTTTTTTATATAAAAAGATTTTACTATGCAAAATACTATGTAGGCACTATGCAACACTATGCATAATAAAATATAATATATTCTAATTATTGTCTACAATAAAACAAATAACTTTATAAAAGTATTACATTTTATATATAAAAAGATTTTACTACGCAGAACACTATGCATAATAGAATATTATATATTCTATTTATAGTCTAATAAAACGAATAACTTTATAAAAGTATTCTATTTTATATAAAAAGATTTTATGTTTTATTATATTAATAATACTAATAAAACAAAACTCATCATCATTATTATTATTCACACTATTAATCGATTGTGTCGTTCCCGTGGAAGAGGGGCTTTCAATAAGGATTTCTCCTATTGGCGCATGATTAGGTGACCAAACCTCTCCTTGGTAGAACTTCTAGACATCGTTAATATTGCAAATAATAATATTAATAACTTTGTTATCTCAATTATTGATTTAATAATATATAAAAATATCGACAATAATTGAATCAAAACTGAGTGACTTCTCACATAAGCATCAATAATCAATACTGTGTGCTACTATGCAATCACGCGTATTACTGTACTTTTAACACCGGGTGTTTCAACAGTTAAAGATAAAACTTCTGCCGTTATTTTCATAAAATATTTTTGTTGTTTTCTCAATCTGACAATAATTCTGTTGTGGGGTTCACCAATGATTGTGCCATTGTACGAATATTCCATGTTAAAACGAATATTTCCCGACCAATCGAATATTATATAACAACTTGCGTACTGTGCAAAATTTATAAATATTACCCACAACTATAAAATTATATTAAATTCATTCCATAATATTCAAAAATGATATTTATAGAAAAATCATCTTTATTAAAAAAAGTTGGGGTCTTACAACCTCCCCTTCTTATGAAATTTCGCCCATGAAATTAGGGTACATACCTGGTATGTCGAAGAGGTAAGGATACCTTGATTTCATTTCAGATTCTAACTCCCAGGTCATTTCCTCAACATCCTGGTTTCTCCACAAAAGTTTGACTTGAGGTATAACCTTGGAGTGTAGAATATGTTCCTTCTTATCCAAGATTTGAACATGAGCCTCTTCATACGTTAAATCTTCCAATATTTCGTTCGGTTCTAACTCAATAATGTGGTTTGGGTCTTCCACATATTTATGTAACATG
Organism: Panax quinquefolius; assembly: GCA_020205615.1. Lineage (NCBI taxonomy): Eukaryota > Viridiplantae > Streptophyta > Magnoliopsida > Apiales > Araliaceae > Panax > Panax quinquefolius. The sequence goes on along the minus strand of CM035158.1, from coordinate 69,687,458 downwards.
GATATGTGAAAAACGTTATGAACACGAGACATACTTGGCGGTAAAAGGAGTCTATAGGCCACAGTTCCTACTCGACCGAGGATTAAAAATGGGCCAATGAATCGAGGATTGAGCTTTCCTCTCTTTCCAAATCTCGTAACTCCTTTCCATGGAGCAACACGTAACAACACATGATCTCCAATATCGAATTCCACGTCCTTTCGATGAAGATCAACATAACTCTTTTGTCGATCTTGTGAGGTTTTTAAACGTTGCCGGATCGTTTGAATTTTTTTCGTAGTCATACGTACCAACTCTGGTCCCAACAACGTTGCTTCACCCACCTCATCCCAGCATACTGGAGAACGACATTTTCTTCCATACAATGCTTCAAATGGAGCCATGTCAATACTTGCTTGATAACTATTGTTGTATGAAAACTCCACCAATGGTAAGAACTTGTCCCAACTTCCCTTGAAGTCAAGGACACAGAGTTTTAATAAATCTTCAAGAGTTTGAATAGTCCTCTCTGATTGTGCATCTGTCTGAGGATGATATGCCGAACTAAATCGTAAATCCGTGCCCATAGCTTTTTGCAAACTAACCCAAAATCGTGAAGTGAATCTTGGGTTTCGATCAAAAACTATGGATACTTGCATACCATGCAGTCTTACAATCTCGTTTATGTATATACGAGCAAGACGTTCAAGTTTATAAGTTTCTCGTATTGGTAAGAAATGAGCAAACATGGTCAATCTATCAACAATGACCCAAATTGCATCTATGCCTTGAGAAACCTTGGGAAGACCAGTAACGAAATCCATGGTAATGTGCTCCCACTTCCATTCTAGAATTTCAAGTGGTTGCAATGGACCTTTTGGTACTTGATGCTCCGCCTTGACTCGTTGACAAGTTAGACACCTTGAGATAAACATCACTATCTCTCTCTTCATATTGCTCCACTAAAATGTATGACGAAGATCACGATATATTTTGGTACTCCCAGGATGGATTATAAATAGTGTGTTGTGCGCCTCCATCATGATTTTATACTTTAAATCAGGGTCGTTAGGAACACAAATTCTGGAGTTGACTCGAAGTATTCCTTCTTCATCGATTCTTGTTTCTGGCACAGCACCTTCTTGCACTTTCTTCCTCATACGCATCACCCGGATCCGTAACTCGAAAGCGACTTTAACTTTATCAATTAATGTTGGTTCTACTCGTATATTCGCCATCATCACATGGGTCCCTGGAGTCTTTAACTCTATCTCCATCTTTTGCAAGTCACACAAAATGGGCCTTTGCGTTGTCAATATCACACTCGTACCCGCATATGATCTTCTACTCAATGCGTCAGCTACCACATTCACTTTTCCTGGATGGTATTAGATGGTATGATCATAATCTTTCAACAGTTCAAGCCAATGTCGTTGTCGCATGTTAAGTTCCTTTTGAGTGAAGAAATATTTGAGGCTTTTATGATCCGTAAAGATCTCCACTTTCTCCCCATACAAGTAATGCCTCTAAATCTTTAGTGCAAAAATGACTGCTGCCAATTCTAGATCATGAGTAGGATAATTCCTCTCATATTCTTTGAGTTGTCGAGAGGCATAGGCTATAACTTTCCCATGTTGCATGAGAACACATCCTAACCCCTTTGCTAGAAGCATCATGTGAGATGACAAATCCTCCGAGCGGATGGTATTATCGTAGCAGTCTTTGAAATGAGTCTCCTCTTGAGTTCTTAAAAACTATTCTCACATTCCTCGCTCCAACCGAATTTTCTATCTTTCCGAGTCAGTTGAGTTAATGGAGTAGCGATTCGAGTAAATCCTTCCACGAATCTTCGATAATAACCAACTAAGCGAGAAAGCTACGATTTGATCCATCGATTTAGGTTGCTCCCGACTTTGAATAGCTTCAATCTTTCTTTGGATCAATCGATATTCCATAACTTGACACTCACGTGCCCAAGGAATGCTACTTCTTCAAGCCAAGACTCGCATTTCTTCAATTTGGCATACTGACTTATATTCACAAAGCTTTTGGAGTATCAGCCTCAAGTGTTGCTCATGATCTTCATGGCTTTTGGAATAAATAAGGATGTCATCAATAAAGAGCGACCACAAAGTGATCCAAATATTCCTTGAATACTCGGTTCATCATATCCATGAAAGCGGCGAGGAGCATTAGTCAATCCAAAAGACATGACTAGGAATTCATAATAAATGCATCGAGTTCGAAAGCCTTCTTTGGAATGTCATCGGTTCTAATCTTCAATTGGTGATATTCGGAATGAAGATCAATCTTTGAAAAGAATTTGGCTCCTTGCTTAATCGGGTCAAACAGTCATCAATACGTGGCAATGGGTACCTATTTTTTTTGATGGTGACATGATTCAACTCCCGATAATCAATACAAAGTCGCATACTCCCATCTTTCGTCTTCATGAATAGAACAGAGCACCCCAAGGAGTACTAGGGACGAATAAAGCCAATGTCTAACAATTCCTGCGATTGGGTCTTTAACTCCACGAAGTTCAATAGGAGCCATTCGATATGGGGCTTTGGAAATGGGTTTTGTCTTAGGGTTTAAAGTCGATACAAAATTCAATTTCACGTCTGGGTGAGGTAAGCGGGAAGTTCTTTGAGGAATATGTCAGGAAATTTATTAACAATAGAAATATCATTCAAAACTGACGTATTTTTGTTTAGATCCGTGACATGAGCTAAGAAAGCTTGACATCCGTTTTTTAATAAACGAATAACTTTATGGTTTGAGATGACAGTGATTGATTTTAATAGTTTGGTTTCTTGAATTCGCATAATAGGTTGGATACGAATATGAAAGCTAACAACCTTACAAAAAAATCAATTTTTGCATGATAAGTAGTTAACCAATCAGTCCCTAGAATCACATTAAATGCAAGTATTTTCAAAGAAATAAGATTGATAGGTAACTTGCGGGTGCCGATTTGAACTAAACAAGACTTATAAATAGTGGATGTAATGAAGGTTTCTCCCAACGGAGTTTCAACAGATAAGTCAAAGTCTAATTTCTCCGGAGTCAAATTTAAACGTTGAGCACAAGTAGGAGAAATAAAAGAATGGATAGAACCGGTATCAAATAAGGTATAGACTTCCCTAGAATTTATGATAAGCTTACCTGTGATGACCTCGTTCGGGTTCCTTGCTTTCTGGGAGGTCACAACAAACGCTCTCCCTTGCACTACCGGCTTTGACTTTTTTGGTACGGCCTTTGGTGCCTCCATCCTAGCTGAACTTGTCTTTGGTGAACGACAAAATCAGGCTAGGTGACCTTCTCTTCCATAATTATAACATGCTTTGGACGACATCGCTGATTTGATCGATGTGTCCTCCCTCCTACGCATTTTGAAGCATATGATAGGTGGTCGTTCTCCTTCCTTAACAACGGGTGATGGTTGTAAGACCCCAACTTATTGTTAATGAAATTTAATTTTCTCTATTTATTATTTTGAAATAGTAAGGGTTGATTTGATTAATGTGGATAGTTAGGGGTAAGATACGCAAATATTTCAAAATAAGCAAGTGGTTATAAAATATTCATTGTTGTCGGGGAATATTCGTTTGGTCGTGGAATATTCATCTTTGTCGGGGAATATTTAAATACGACTGACAGAGCCTATGTGTGGGCCCCATAACGGAAAGCGATTGGATGAAGAAAATGACAAATATAAGTTGTTTAAAAATAATCTACAGAAGTTGTTACCGTTATTATCTTTGTTAAAATACCGGTGGTTAAAACACAAGGTAGATTACCGGTATTGCACCAATTATTGATTCTTACGAAGAAGGCACTACTCAATAATGGTTATGATAATTACCGCTCAAATATTTTATTGAGTTAATAATTCTTTGCGTTGATATTTTATATCATTGTTGTTTCAATAATTGTCATTACACAAGATTTTCATTATCAAGCAATAATTCATATTATCCTGAATAATATTATTAGATAACATTATTGGCAATGTCTAGAAAGTTACATCTAAGGAGAGGTTTGGTCACCTAATTGCGGCGCCATGAAGAAGAAATTCTTATTGGAAAGCCCCTCTTTCACAGGAACCTACTGGTTGTCAATAATGTGATTCTATAATATTATTTATGAATAATTAATTATTGATTTATATGATGAGGAAAATATTGATTTTATGAGGATATAGATGGAGAAAATTTTAATGTGACAATTGTTGAAAATTAATATTTTATCTTTTTACGATAAAATAATTCATTTAAATATATTATTTTAATAATATATTAACGATGATATTTTTACAATGAATGTGGGATATATGAGTATATGAGGAGGAAGAGTATTTTTGTGGCATTAAATGTTTAACACATGTTTTGTGTGTTGGTGGACACAATTATCGATAGAAATTTGATTATAACTTTGTAAAATTGCCCGTTTGTGGATTTCAGTCAATTTCTATTTGGAATTTGGAAAAACTTTCTTACGCAAAGTTGTAGAGAATTGAATTTCCTATAAAAACTCGCGAGATTCGAATTTTTCTGATGAAAGGGCTATTATTATGAATTATTGAAGTTTCAAGTCTCAAATAATTGATTTTGGAAGTTTAAAATATTTAAAATTAGAAAAATGTTTTTCTTACTTTTTCTAGAATGTGGCATGTGTTTGATGGCTGAAATCAGATTCTAGGCATGTGTAGGAAATTTATATAATTATATTATTAATTTATTAAATTTTTCGCTTTGGTGTTCTAAGCAATTTCTATAAATAGGTGCTTAGGTTAGAATTGAAAATCACAATTAAACTCAAGTTTTCTCTCTATATTATCGAGCGTATTCTTGTGAGTATTTTGAGTATACTTTGAGTATTGCTATACGGTGCAAGTCCAAGTCATAGCCTATATCCGGTGTTTTAGGTTAGAAGTCTCGATCTTTCGAGGTAAGGATGTTATTTTCTTCTCAAATGATATTATTTCTTCAATATCATTATCTTTGAAATATTGGTTGGAACTTTTATCAAATTTGGAACTTTTTCATGTGGGGGGTTACTATTCATGAGTTACTATTCACGAGTTACTATTCATGAGTTACTATTCACGAGTTCTTATTCACGAGTACTATTCATGAAACGTGAAGATTTTTTTTGTGGAATTCTATCTTTGGTGTTCTGAGTTATTATTCACGATATCGTGACTATTCACATATATCTGCACTATTCAATTGAAAAATAAAATTTCTTCTTTTTGTCCAAAATATCTATTCTCGGATACTAGCTTTGATTGTATCCATGTTTTGATCATTCTTGAATTTTACACCACTATGATTATTTTTGAGGTATCTTTTGAACATGGATAAAACAAAGTACGAATCCTTAATCCTTAATCCTTGTCATTTTGTTTCAATTGGATTCGTTTCTTTAAAAATATTTTCATCATCCTCGTCTTAAATGATGATATTATGGAATATCTTTGGCCTGTAGTCAAAAGATGAATGATTTCGAAGAATATCTTTGGCCCGTAATGCAAAGATGAGCAATGTGTTTAGATGAACATGACTAAGTGATGAATATCTTTGTCAGTAGTGCAAAGATGAGCAGTGTTTAGATGAACATGATTAAGTGATGAATATCTTTGGCTCGTAGTGCAAAGATGAATATTTGATTCGGATGTATATTGATTGATGTTCTGGGGATAAAAGATGAGCGATGAACTTTTAAATTCATACATAGAAGGTAGTAGTTTGCATTCTCTACTTAACTCTTCTAATGAATTATTATTTCCGTTCATGAATATTGATTTAAAATTTGTTGTCTATTGTATTCTATTAGATTTTTCCCGTTGAAGACTAACGGTAATTTGTTGTATATTATCTTAGTCATAATATTCTTTTCTTGGGCTAGTTGAGCTCACCTTTTCCTTTTTGTTCCATTTTTCTTCTCGGGAGGCGAGAATATAGCGAGAAATACTAGTGGGGTATGGAATGAAGGTTTTAGAAAGGATTGTTTAGTAGTCCTCACCATTTTTGTAAAATAATGTATCAATAAATGTGATGAGGATTTATTTGAGTATAGATATTGTCTAGAAGATAATATTTGTATTCAAACTCACGCTTTCTTGTTCTAATAATAAAAGTTGTAGTTGTTTACGTACCATGTATTGACAACTCGAATAGGTGATGTATACCTATTTTGGGGGCGCCACAATGGTGCTTCCGCTCTTTCCATCATTGTTGAATCTCCTCTTCTTGAAATGTCCATTCTTATTGTTTTAGCCCTGATTACCACCTAAGTGGTTACCATTTTGGCCTATTGATTCCCTCCACACTTGTTGTCACCGCTTCGATGACTGTTATCACTGGTATTATCATTTTGCCGACTGCTCTCTTTTGGTTGGGTTGACTCATTATCGCACTCCAATAACTGAGCCCTATTAACAACATCTAAATACAAACACAGTTTATGAGAGATAAGATATTGACGTATCTCGTGTTTCAAACCTCTTAGAAACATTCGTGTCATTCTCTCCTCATTATCAACCAAATGGGATGAAAACCGGGACAACTCAACAAACTTGGCTTCGTACTGCGACACGGTCATGTTGTTTTGCTCCAGCTTGATGAACTCTACCTCTTTCATGTGACGAATACTTTCAGGAAAGTACTTGTCATTAAACAGTTCTTGGAACTTCTCCCAAGACATCTTCAAAGGCGGCGGAGTTGAGTACGCTTCTGATTCTCACCAAGAATCGCCTCCGCTCTGCAACATGGAGGTGGCAAAGGGAACCTTTTGCTCTTCGGAGCATCTCAAGACATCAAATATCTTGTTGATCTACTAAATCCACGTCTCCGCCTTAAGTGGTTTTGGCTCTCTAAAAAACTCTGGTGGTCCCAGTTCCTTGAACTGCTTAGCGGTGACCGTCCGAGAGTTGCCAGTGTTTCCACCTGCATTTTGGATAGGAGCCGCTCTTGCCTGATGTTACATGAATTGTATAAAGCCTCTGAACATTCCATCATTCATCATCTGGTCCGTGTTGTTGTTTGCCTGAGGATTGTCGCCTTCCTGATGCACATTATCTTGTTTATTGATCTGTGGAGACTCAACAGTCTCCTGTGCTCCATTGATATTCTCAACATTATCGGATGTCATTTTCAAATACTGCCACAAAACAAGGGTTAATTAACATATCACATATTATCCCTATACTCTGACCAACCAATTAAATACCAAATAAACTTAGGTAGGTCATACTAGTGAAGGAATTTCCCTTCTCTCCCCTCCTAGTTCTTCTCTCACATCTTAGCCATGGATCATATCCCTAAGCTTTGATACCAACTGTGACGCCCCCAAAATAGATATACATCACCTATTCTGAGTCGCCAAATACATGGTACAAAATTCAAATACAACTTAATAATACAGATGTTGTGTAAAATACGACAAAACGTAAACTAAGAGTTTTAATAAGAATATTGTCATATAGACAATATCCACACTCAAAAGAGTCCTCATTCCATTTATTTTCACACTATTTAACAGAATAGTGAGGACTACTAATACTATCCTCTGGACCGTCACTTCGTTCCTCGACTAGTCCCGGCTACGTTCTCATTTCCTGAAGAGAACAGTGAAAGAAATGGTGAGCCCAACTAGCCCAGTAAGAAATATTATAACTAAGATAATACAGAATAAATTATCATTAGCCTTCAACAATGTTAAACTGATAAAATATAACAAACATCAAGTTTAACTGCAGCGAAACAAGCAATCCGTTAAAAGAGTCAAGTAGAGAATAAAATCTACTATCTTTTATGATTTAAAAGGTTTTTCATCACTTTTATCGCTAAGACTCAGCTTAATAAATAATGGTCATCCCTGCACTACGACCAAGGATATTCATTAGTATCACAACCACAAATTATCCATGCACTACGACCAAGGATATTCGTGTATTCATCAATGGTCATGATCATGCCAACAACTTTCCATCAATGCACTACGGCCAATGAGGACTTTTTCCACATCATTTGTAACATTACGGTCATGATTACACCAAATAATCCCTGGTCATAATCATACCAAGTCCATCTATGCACTACATGCCACAGATGACTTTCAACATAATATAAACATGAGGATGATGACAATGATATAAGAATTCAATAAAACAAGTTCAAGAATTAATTTATCTAGGAACAAATAACGTCCAAATTGTCAACATGATACTTCTTTGTAGAGTAAAACTTAAGAATGCTCAGAAGAATATTTTCATGAAAAGATACTAGATGAAGCGCAAATATCAAGGACATTCCACTAATTTCATGGAGTATAGAAGTCAAAACTTTAACCAACTGAGTATAATAAAGAATGGAATAACAAAAGAAATCACCAGGCATGCGATAGACCGCACAGACAGGTTATTCAAACAGAATAATAAATAACGGAACTAGGTCATGTGTAAACGCACAAACATGATATTCTAACAGAATAATAAATAATGGAACCAGGTCATGCGTAAATGCACAGACATGATATTCCAACAGAATAATAAACAACTGAACTAGGTCATGCGTAAACGCACAGACAGGATGTTCCAACAAAATAATAAATAACGTAACTAGGTCATGCGTAACGTACAGACAGGATGTTCCAACAGAATAATAAAAAATGAAATAACAGAAGAATTTCACCATATATGCGGTACTTCGCATAGACAGGTTATTCCAACGTAATGATAAAGAATGGAATAACAGAAGTTCTCTTCATGAATAAGAAAGAATTAATACCCCTTACCTTTGAAAGAAGAGTACTTGATATAGGAGCAATGAAGTAGCAGAATAATTTTCTTCTTTCTCTCTATAGTTTCTCTCTCTAGAGTTTCAGTGAATTCGTAAGAAATAATGAAGGAATGAGTTCTATTTATAGAAGAATGGACTGCATAGTAACTAATTCATGAACGATCCAGATTGATTTACTTTTAAAAGGACGGTCCAAATTTAAAATAAAATCTTTTAAATAAAATATAATATATTCTATTTATAATCTAATAAAACGAATAACTTTATAAAAGTATTCTGTTTTATATAAAAAAGAATTTACTATGCAAAACACTATGAAGGCACTATGCAACACTATGCATAATAAAATATAATATATTCTAATTATTGTCTAATAAAACAAATAACTTTATAAAAGTATTCTATTTTATATAAAAAGATTTTACTATGCAGAACACTATGCATAATAGAATATTATATATTCTATTTATAGTCTAATAAAACGAATAACTTTATAAAAGTATTCTGTTTTATATAAAAAGGTTTTATGTTTTATTACATTAACAATACTAATAAAACAAAACTCATCATCATTATTATTATTCACACTATTAATCGACCAGGTCGTTCCCAGGAAAGAGGGGGCTTTCCAATAAGGATTTCTCTTTATTGCGCGCATGATTAGGTGACCAAACCTCTCCTCGCGTAACTTCTAGACATCGTTAATATTGCAAATAATAATATTAATAACTTTGTTATCTCAATTTTTGATTTAATAATATATAAAAATATCGACAATAATTGAATCAAAATTGAGTGACTTCTCACGTAAGCATCAATAATCAATACTGTGTGCTACTATGCAACCACGCGTATTACTGTACTTTTAACACCGGGTGTTTCAACAGATAATGATAAAACTTCCGCCGTTATTTTCATAAAATATTTTTGTAGTTTACTCAATTCGACAATAATTTCGTTGTGGGGTCCTCCAATGATTGTGCCGTTGCACGAATATTCCCTGTTAAAACGAATATTTCCCGACCAATCGAATATTATATAACAACTTGCGTACTTTGCAAAATTTATAAATATTACCCACAACTATAACATTATATCAAATTCATTCCATAATATTCAAAAATGATATTTATAGAAAAATTATCTTTATTAAAAAAAAGTTGGGGTCTTACAACAGGGCTTTTGATAGATGATTTATGTTTTGAACTTCAATTATTCATAGACCTATAGGAGTAATGTTTGTGCACTTCATGAGTGTATTGCAACTATTAGTATACTACCTATACTAATGTATATGGTATTGAAACTTAGGAATTGAATGCATGTTAGTAATTTATGAATAAAGAACACAAAGTGTTGTCAATGAACTCTTGTCAGGGAAATAACGTTGGTACTTCACCAACAATGTTTCGGGTTAATGACGTAAGTTGTTGAATAAGCCGGGACGAAGGGTAATAAGTCGAGTAGACTATATTAATGATATTACGTTAACTAAAACATAGAAGAGAAAGAAGTTGGTAGGAACAATGTGAACAATTGTGTGATAGCTAATTGCAGTGTGCTATGTGAATATATCATGTAGAATCTGTAAAGGCTATGGTCAGTCGATTAAGTTATTTGAAGACGCTGAAAGGCAAGTTTTCTTAACGCTTGTCTGACTTTCAAGTTAGCCAAGTTTTATGTAATTCACTGTACTGAATTGCATGACTGATTTTAAAGAAAGGGTCAATGCCAGATTTAACTCGGCTAGACTACTCATAAGATATAGATTGATGATATTCATATCTTTCTATATAGAAATGTTAACGCTATCCTATGCCAAGAAATTGGTACGGACGTGAAGGTAAGGTTTGTCTGTGAACAAACAAAAATATTTTTCATCGATATATCGATGGGCACGCGAGTTTGCCAAATGTTAAGCGTAAATACGTTTAACGAATGAGTGTTGATCACCATAGAGTACTATAGGATGATCACCTAGAAGTGCTCGTAAGTAATGCGGATGTACAGACTTAGTGCTGTGATATCCTTTTTATGAAAACAGAAAGCTACTGTTCATGGTCTATCGACCAGTTCAGAATTCCTAATCTATTCTATACTTTGGGAATTGATGATATGAAATGGTAAAGTATTATTGTTTCATAATACTTCATAACTACTTGTTCAGTTATATAAGAATTATTATATAATTCACGAATGTGGTATTACTGTTATCTTTAGATAAACTTGCTGAGCTTGTTATGCTCACTTCTTGCGTGAATTTTATGACAGCAGTTAAGGATGAACGTACTTTGAATGCTAAAAGAGATAAGGGCAAAGCTAAGATGGATGTTTGACCATCGTGTAATAGACTAGTATGTTTGTATGTACTATACATTATGAACAACAAACAATGTAATTGGGTTATGAACCTGGGAAGGATTATACTTTGATTGTAATAAGAAGATAGTAATTACATTCATTATGTTGGATTTCAATGGAATGATTGTATAGTTATGAGTACAGTGTAGCACCATCTATCGGGTTGGAAGATACCCGAATTTGGGGGCGTCACAGGAAAAACTTAAAGCTATAAAGTTGTAGAGAATTGAATTTCCCATGGAATGGACATAAGATTCGAATTTTTCTGATAAAAGGGCTATTTATTATGAATTATTGAAGTTCCGGAATAATTAATTTTTGGAGTTATAAATGTTTTATTTAAGAAAAACTTTTTTTTATTTTTTGTGGGGTGGGTGGCTGATGTTTTGGACTGGTGCTGTGCATAGGAAGAAAATTTTGAAAATATTATTTTATTAAATTTTCTACTTTGGTGTTCGAAGCATTTTCCTATAAATGGGGAGCTTAGGTTAGAATTAAAAATCACACCAGAATCTGAAGTTTTCTCTCTCTATATTATTGAGCGTATTTTTGTGAGTATTTTGATACTTTGAGTATTGCTATACGGTGCAAGTTCCCTTCAGCATTATATCTGATATTCCAGCCAGAAGTACTATTCTTTTGAGTTAAGGGATGTTATTTTTTTTATAAATGATATTATTTCTTTCAATATCATTATGCCAAAATATTAGTATAATTTTTCTTGTGAAATTTCTACCTTTTTGTGTCGGGGTTACTATTCACATATACGTCACTATTCACGGATATGACACTATTTATAGAAAAATTAAATTTTTGTTCTTTGTCCAAGATGTCTATTATGGGTACTATCTTTGATTGTATCCATGTTTTGATCTTCATTCTTGAATTTTACTCCACTATGGTTTATTATGGAGTATTTTTGAACTTGGATTGCCTAAAGTACGAATCCCTAATATTTGTTCTTTTGTCTCACTAGATTCGTTTTCTTTAAAATATTTTTCATCATCCTCAATCCTAAATGATGATATGACTTAATATCTTTGGCCTGTATTGCAAAGATGAATGATTTTCTGATGAATATCTTTGGCCCGTAGTGCAAAGATGAACATGTGTTGAGATGAACATGACCAACTGATGAATATCTTTGGCCTGTAGTGCAAAGATGGATATTTGATTCAAGATGTATATTGATTGATGTTATAGGAATAAAATATTGATGATTGATTTTTAAATAATAGAAGATAGTAGATTTCATTCTCTACTTAACTCTTCTAATGATTTGTTATTTCCGCTGTGAATATTGATCTAAAACTTGTTGTTTATTATATTCTATCAGATTTTTCCCTATTGAGGACTAATAATAATTTGTTCTATATTATCTTAGTCATAATATTCTTTATTGGGCTAGTAGAGCTCACCTTTTCCTTTTTGTTTCATTTTTCTTCTTAGGAAGCGAGAATGTAGCGAGAAGTAGTCGGGGTGTGGAATGATGATTCTAGAAAGTTATTTTAGTAGTCTTCACTATTTTGTAAAATAGTGTATCAATAATTGTAATGAGGACTTATTTGAGTGTGGATATTGTCTAGAAGACAATATTTGTATTTAAACTCACAGTTTATGTTTTGTCGTATTTTGCACGACAATTGTATTAATAAAGTTGTATTTATTTCTATACCATGTATTTGACGACTCAGAATGGGTGATGTATACCTATTTTGGGGGCATCACACTGATCACCTGGAAGTGCTCATAAGAAATGTCGGATGTACGACCTTAGTGCTGTGATGTCCTTTTCATGTATGAAAACGGAAAGATTATGTTCATGGTCTTTCGACCGGTTCAGCATTCCTAAGCTATTATATACTTTGGAATTGATGTTATAAGTTGATAAGTACTAGTCAATGTTTCGTTGTACTTCATGACTATTTATTCAGTTATGGAAGATAATCATATAATTCTCGAATGTGGTATTGATATTATACTTTGTTAGACTTGCTGAGCTATTCATGCTCACTTCTTGCTTGAATTATATGATTGCAGCTAAAGCCGAACGTACTGAGAGTTCTAACAGAGATAAAGGAAAGGCTAAGATGGATAGTTAAATATCATGTAATAGACTAGTATGGTTGTATGTTTTATACTTATGAACATCAAATGATGTAATCGGTTTATGAACCTGGGAAAGGATTTTACTATGACTGTAATAAGAAAATAGTTAATACGTTCATGGTGTTGTGGTTTCAATGGAATGAATGTATGATTATGAGTACCATGTAGCACCATATGTCAGGTTGGAAGATACCCAAATTTGGGGACGTCACAGGTTGGTATCAAAGCATTAGGTTATAAAACTTAAGGGGGGAGAGAACCTTAGGCTAATAACCTCGTAAGAAAGGTAAAGTCCAAAGGATGTAAATTTGAGTTGAATGAGTTAATAAGGTATTGAAAAAACTCAGTACCGAAAGATTTAAAAGATGAAAATTAATCCTAAATAAATTAAATGTGATTTGTTCTTATACTATTGTGTATTATGTACTAATCAACATGTTATTTGTTATTGTAGATGTCGAACGATAGCTTGATGTATAGAGACATACACATGGTGAGCGAAGAGTCTGTGAACAAATTAGAGCATGTACCTATGCCGGTGGCAGTGGTACCGTTAGTAATTCTGGAAGATTCAGATCCAAGGGAGTACATTTCCGAGGAGGATTACTCCAAGGAAACTATGGGAATAGCATCATACCTTGATATGATGATAGACGTGGAAGAGGATATGGAGGTAACATTGATTAATACGGTGGTACCTACTCAGGAGTCAACACCTCCAGATGTAATGAGATCATTGTATCTGGAACTTCTTGATAGGAATGTGCAACTGCGCACAGTGGTGCAGACATAGAATGAAGAGATTACCGCTCTTTATGAGGCGAAGGAGTTTGTAGAGGCAGATTTTGAGTCAGAGCACGATGAGAAGGTGCTGATGATGGATAAGGCAAGGGATTTTAAGGAAGAGACCGTAGAGCTTCGAAAGAAACTGGTTGTAAAAGACCAGAAGATAGCACAGATATCTTACATCCATAATTGTGCTCATGAGGATTTCAAGTTGAAAATTGCTTCTTATACTATTGAGTCAGGGCAGACTCGACATACGATTAGTCGAGATATTGCTTTGATTTTAGCAAATCAGAAACATGAGAATGCCGTAAGGCAGTGTTAGTAGATCGGTAGATCTTTTTGGTATATGTGTAGTGACATAAAACCCTTTTTTGTATAATTAAAGGGTAGTCTTTTTGTAAATCCCAATTTTTGTAGAAGTCAACCGTGGGATAGTAATGTAATAGCTTTTGGCTATGAAAGCAAAGTGTAAATACTTTTGAACTATGAAAAGCATATTAATATAATGAAGTTTTTATTAAATGTGCTTGTTGTGGTATGAGTTGTTATTGTCGAATGATAACTAAGTAAGTAAATAGATAATGATGAAACTTTATTTATTTAATCAGAATAATGCCGCCAAGAAGAAGACAACGTAATTAAGAGGCTGAGTCACATAATGATAACCAGGGGGTCTAAATAACCCTATGCAAGAGTTTGTTAATTTATTAATGTTAACATTTAACCAAGCTAGGGGTAAAGCTCCCGCAGCACCTAGGGTAGCTAGAATGACTACCTTTAAAGAATTTAAAAGTGTTGGTCCGCCAGTGTTCAAAGGAACGACGGACCCATTAAAGGCCCAGATATGGGTGAAAGAGATAGAGAAGGCGTTTGCTATCACAAACGTAGGTGAAGAGCAAAAGACTTCTTTTGCGACTTACATGATTAAAGGGGAAGCCAATTATTGGTGGGAGGCTCACCAGGGTGGGGCTAGAACGGATGCGGTTACGTGGGAATAGTTCAAGAAGGTATTCTTCAAGAACTACTTTCCTACTAACATGCAAGGGCAGATGGAGATTAAGTTCTTAGAACTTAAACAAGGGGACATGATGATTCCCCAGTACGCAGCCAAATTCAATGAATTGACAAGATTTGCTCCACATCAAGTGGACACAGAAGAGAAGAACGCTCATAGGTTTGAGCAGGGCCTAAAAACCTAGCTCTACAATAGGATTTTGGGGTTCCAGAGTGCTTCCTACGGGACCATTCTGGAAAAGGCGATTATAGCCGAAGGTGGTAGTGAGGCATTGACTCAATACCACAAGGAAAGAAAGAATAAGAATAAGGGAGAAGGAGG
Organism: Panax quinquefolius; assembly: GCA_020205615.1. Taxonomy (NCBI): domain Eukaryota; kingdom Viridiplantae; phylum Streptophyta; class Magnoliopsida; order Apiales; family Araliaceae; genus Panax; species Panax quinquefolius. The sequence goes on along the minus strand of CM035158.1, from coordinate 69,672,077 downwards.
AACCAAGGCAGAGGTTGCCAGTGGTAGTGGCAGTATGCCAAAAAAGAAAAGTTTTAACCCCGGGAATACTGGGGTAAAACAAGGGGATCCTAAATATAGGATGGAGGCATGCAAGATATGTGGAAAGACTCATTTGGGAATCTATCTGAAGGGAAAATAAGTTTATTATAACTGTGTGCAGGAGGGACATTTATCACCCAACTGTCCTAATCTTAAGAAAAATCATGGTTGTTTTGTCTGTGGATCGTTGGACCACGTGGCAAGAAATTTCCCGAAGAAGGGGTTAGAGGGTAATAAGGGCTCTGGTAGTGGTAAGTTAGCCATTACTGGACCAACACCATTGGCGGGTAGACCCTCAGCCCGTACTTTTAATATGACTATCTAAGATGCGGTTACATCATCAAATGTGGTAACAAGTATCATTCCAGTAAATGAAATAAATGCTTATGTGTTATTTGACTCGGGTGCTACTTGTTCTTTTATAGCATGTGGATTTACTAAGCAATTAGGTTTAATCCCTGAAAAGTTAGCAATACCTTTAGACGTTAAGGTAGCAAACAAGGAGATAATCCCCATTGAACATATTCATAGGGATTGTTGCGTAGATATTAGAGGTCATAAGTTATCGGTAGATTTGGTACCGATAAGGCTAAAAGAATTCGATGTAATTCTTGGTATGAATTGGTTGATTAACCATAAGGCTATAATAGATTGTCATAGGAAAAGTGTGAACCTTCGGCTTTCCAAGAAAACTAAGGTAGTGTTCTTCGATAGTAAATCACCGAGACACTCTTGTTGTTTAACGATGATACAAGCTAGGAAGATGTTGAGAAAGGGGTGTGTAGGTTATCTGTGCCATGTTGTGGATACCCAAAGAGTGGGAGCATCATTGGAACAGATACCTAAAGTTCAAGAGTTCGCGAATGTATTTCCGGAGGAATTACCGGGTATTCTGCCGGATAGAGAGGTTGAATTTGTGAATGATCTGTTACCGGGTACGACACCAGTTTCAAGGGCACCATATAGGATGACGCTAGTTGAGATGAAGGAGTTAGTGGTTCAACTACAGGAACTATTAGATAGGAAGTACATTCAACCGAGTGTATCTCCTTGGGGAGAACCGATATTGTTTGTAAAGAAAAAGGATGGGTCGTTACTGTTAGGTTTGTAATATTCATAACGCAATCAAATTGCATAAAATTAGCGGAAGCATGGTAAAATCAGAGTTTAAAAAATTTATAAACCATATACCCGGATCATCCTTTATGCACAATTATTAATTAAACGAAAAGATAAAGAATAAATCATACCCTTGAAGATCGAGCTTCCTCAGGTACAAGTTCACCTCCAAATCCTTTCGCGTTCAATCTTGAATCCACCGGGTTTGGTTCCTTCCTTTGATCAACGTTAGCCACCCAAATGTTTGGCCTCTAGAGGTGATCCACCAAGGAAGAATAAAATTCAAGAAGATGGGTGTTATGGCTAACCCTAGTTTTCTATCTCTATAGAAAAGGCATACTCCCAACAAATTGGAATTATTACGTTGTAAAAGTCAACAACCCATCACACCCATAATAAGACTCCTCTTATTTATAGATGTGGGCAACCCACCTTAACAATTAAGGAATTGGGTTTTAATTAATTAAATTCTTTTAATTAATTAAGCTCCCTAATCTTATTAGGGATAATTAATTAAACTCTTTTAACTAATTTTCCTTCCTAATCCAATTAGGAATAAATGAGAGTACTTATATTAAATTAATTCCTAAACTCTTTTAGAAATTAAAATAATAATAATTGTAATAATATTAATAAGACTCCTCTTATTAATTTATATTTAATATTTCTAAAATATTAAATAATAAATATTAAGCTATTTAATTTATTCTATCACCATAGATTAAATTAAATATACTTAATATATTATTACGATTATGCCATTAACTTCTTAAATAATTATTCTTCCTTTTATGGTGTGACCCTTTAGGTTCTCCATATTAAATAGGTTGTGAATAAATCAATTAGAACAATTCTAATCTTATTTAAATAAATAAATTAAACAATTAATTTATTTAAATAAATAATATTTATTCTACAATAGGGATAAGCCTCCCTAGCGATCAACGACTTTCCGGATAATATAGATTTCAACATTAATCATAAAAGAACCTTTGAGTAAATAGTTCTTAAAGTACAATTCAATCCTTCCACCATACAATGTCCCAATTAAATATAAGACATGGAATTCTTGTCAAGTCTTATTTTATTTAATTATATGTATTTCGATCCTTAAATGCACAACTCCAAATAATGCAAATTAGAAACTCCTTTCTAATTTCATTCTGCCTTGGCCAAGGACTACTGGGTTGTCATTTATCGAATCACATAGGACATTTCTCTTCTTTTATTAGAAGTGGTAGATTCTTTATTGATCATACATTATCTCCATGTACAACTTATTATACCCAAGCATACCCTTTGATATACCCTAAGGGTCTTAAGGAATAAGTCAAAGTATAACTCATCATACACAAGATACTATGATAATCTCAAGTCCAAGGATCACTTGTACTACTATCACTACAGGAATTCCTATTATGACAGCAAATAAAACTCCATTAGGTATTCCTTAGCGAGCCACGTTCAAATGAACTTATTCTCTAATAAGCACCTACATACTTGCTTTAGTGTCTCCACACAAATGATCATGAGATCAATCATCCTCATCCAATGAGCAAGCAACGTATGTACCAATCTATCCGGATTCACTAATCCCCAATTTAGTAATCCAATGATTGGGAACTATTTTAGTTTTAAGCTTTCTAAGAATTTAGATCTCATTAGAATGATCATCATCATTATTCTAAAAGCATTGCTTAAAACTATGGGTTTATCACATATTATAAAACAAAGATCATGTAGATAATTAAAAGCCTTTAATAAATTAATACTTTTATTAATAAATGAATAAGATTGTTACAAAGTATATGCTTTATCATCAAACATGATTGGCTTGTGTGCATACTACTTTCAATCTCCCACTTGCACTAAAGCCAATCGTCATGGTATCTTATACTCTTCTTCTCTAAGTGGCGATTATCCTGTTTGTTGGATAAGCTTTAGTTAATGGATATGTAATGTTGTTCATGAGAGTCCACTATCTCTATAGTGATTTCCCATCTTCGGTGATTCTATTAATCAAATGAAAGTGCCACAACACATGTTTAGATCCAAGATGAGACTTAGGAACTATTCCTAGTTACGTAATGAACTTTTAATCCAAACAATCAACTTGCAGCCTTCATTTATAGCTATATACTTTGTCTTTATCACTAAACCAAAGCAACTCTTTCTTTGTTTGGAACCTTTCCAATTCACTACACACCTTTGTTCAAGGTAACACTTTACCTTAAAGTGGATTTTTGATAAATCTTAGTGCATCGAAAAACTTGAGTCGTAAAGCCCTCTAGTTTTAATTCAGACCCACCATATATGCTCACATCCTTAGTGCTGGTTATGAACTTTAAGATGTTTTTCACTGTCTTACAGTGATCTTCTCCAGAATATGACCGATCAACATCAGGTCTCGTATATTTCATTGCATACATGATTGTCACTCATGCGATCTCTCTTCTTTGGAGTCTATGGGGACTATTAAAAGAGATACACTCCATGGCTCATCAACATGAGACATCTCTTGGAGTTTGCCATGCTAAACGACTTTAGCATCAAATGAATATACGTTCCTTGGGTTAAGTCGAGCATCCTCTTAAATCTATCTATATAGATTTATATCCCCAATTAAGATACTCTTCCCAAATCATTCATGGAGGAATGTTTAGACAACTTTATCTTTACTGATTGTAGCATTGGTATGTCATTCCTTATCCGTAGTATATCAACATATAATATTAGGAATGTCACGACGCTCCAATCGACCCTTTTGTACACACTAGAAGTCTTACCTCATCGAATGTAACTCGGATCATCATCTTCTATGATGCGTACCTCATCATCATCATCCATGATGAACCCATACCTCCTAGGTATCTTGGTACTATTCGATTTACGATTGGTTTGTGGTACAACAGTCTATCTACTGAGTTCCTCTTATTTGACTTATAGTGTTTTGTGGTTCTTGAACTTTTCAAGATCTATTATCCTCCCACTAGCCCCTTCAATGATAAACACCTTTATCTTAGAAGGCAGCGTGTTTCGTAACAAACACCTTTTGCTAAGTAGAATTATAGAACATATGCCCTAAACTTACTTTAGGATGTCCCACAAATCTGTACATGTCAAATTTTGTCCCAAGCTTATCCTTTGAAACCTTTTCACATAAGTTGGACAACCCTTATCTTAACATACTTAAGATTAGGAATCCTCCCTGTCCATAACTTTTATGGAGTCTTGGGGCCGAATTTTGAGGTTACCTTTTCGTAGATATGCAGCCATTTCTAGGACATGATCCTAGAAGGATACTGGAATGTCGATAAAATCATTATGGACCGCACCATGTCCAACAAGGTACGATTTTTCATTCAGATACATCAATCAATTATTGCGTATCAGGATGTGTCCATTATGAGAAAACCATTTGAGATGATCTAGAAACTTATTGCACAAGTATTTATTCCTTGATCTAATCAAAGAATCTTAATACTTTGCCAATTTGTTTCACTTCTGAATTCTTTGAACCTTTCAAATAATTCACACTTGTATTTCAACAAATACACACATTCAACTCTTTGAATGATCATCTCCTTTTCTTATACTAATTTGTTCAATATGCAAAATTATTTTCATGTAAGTCAAGTATACAAAATTTATTAAGTAATATTCCAGTTCTATACAAAACATTATTATTATAAATAGAACAACAATTGTTCTTAATTATAATACCAAAGTTTTCATTGTCCAACAATAAAATGGAAATAATATTTTTAACAAGAAGCTGGAATACAATAACAACTTATTGACTTAATAGATTTGCCCTAGTAAGCGATGCTAAACTATAAGTTTCTATAGCTAATGCAAAGCAACCTTTGCTTCATTTTCCACACATAGGATTACTTATCTTTGTTTAACTTTCTACGCTTGGTCCTTCATAAATCTATATTTATGATAACCAAAGTCGGTATCCAATACCCAGTAGAACCTTGACTTAAAGAAAAATTTATTTTAATCATGAACAAAAGCGTATTATAAAGAAACTTCACTAAGCTTCTTTGGTTAGCCTCTGCAAGATGCTTCTCATGATTTCTTTCCAAGTGTCCGGGCTTATTGCAGTGGAAGCAAACTCCTTTTGCTATCCATATCGGTTTTGTTCTTATTATCCTTTGTTTATGCCTTTCTATTTACCTTCTTTGAATCGTTCTTCTTTTCGGAAGATCCTTTGGCCCCTTCCAAAGAAGACTTGGTCTTTCTTGGTTGGAAAGTGACTCTCAATATTTTTCAACATGTTAAGCAAATCGGTGAGGGCGATATCTAGCTTGTTTATATGAAAAATTCACAATTTTTGTGAAAGGAGTCCTAGGGAGTGAGTGCAAGATCAAATCTTGGCTCAACTCTCCATCCATGACAAAACCAGTTGTCCTAATTAATCAATCATATTGATTATGTTAAGAACCTTTTGTCTGTACTATAGTGCCATTGGCCATTCTAGATCGAAAGAGCTCTTTAGATATCTGATATCTATCAGTCCTACTTTCTCACCATCAACTACTTGATGTGTAGGAATATAGTAGGAGCATCCATAGTTTCATGCTGACGCTGAAGCTCGTTACTCATGGATGCGAGCATGATGCATTGAGCCAACTGTGCATCATCTTGCCACTTTCTAAAAGTAGCAATGTCTTCCTCAGAGGCATTGTCTGCAACCATTGCAAGAGATAGGCGTATTAAGGACATAAGATAGCTTTTCACCATGAGAACTATTCTCAAATTCCTTAACCAATCCATTTAATTCGGTCTGGTTAATTTAGCATCTAATATGCTTTGCAGTGATAGTAATTTAGACATTTGTAAAATTCTATAAATGAATTTGTAATTAACAACATTTTAACATACATTCTTTTATTAATTACCAAAATAATTTAGGTCTTGTTTTAAATTGGTATCTCCCACTATTTTCTTCAAACTATATTACCCTTACTTATATAGTTCGGCAAAATCTAATTAAAGATTTGCTAGTGAGAATAAGGATCCCATTTCAAATGTATATAGCCTTGTGGTGACACAACAAACTATATATAAATAAATAGGTAGACAACTTTTGTCAATTACATCAACTATGCAACTCCTTGTATTTTGCCTCTTAGATTATTTTGATCAAGTGGTGGCACATCCGAATCAAAATTATCCAAGTTAAGTCCGACCTAGCACTCCATATATTCAAAAAAGAAAAATATCATCCTTGTGGTGACACAACAAAACAATATTGTTCAATTTTCTTTATAAGCATCAAATGTGATAAATTAACATCTTAAATACTTAATACTTGCCTTGTGGTGACACAACAAACTCATATTAAATATTTAATACTCTATTAATTTTATCATGCTAGAAAGCTGACGTTCGATATTCCAAATATCTTTGAAGCGCTTAGGACTTAATATAAAAAATTGAGGGGTTTGTTATTAATTTGTCTCATCTTGTTTAGTAGCATGCACATATATATATAAAATACGCGTCATATTAATGAACATGCGAAGCATGTTTGCATAATATATATATATATATATAGTATAAGCATGCACATATAGAATACTATATTCTACGGATTGATTATAGACTTTTATTCTAGTTTGGTTCACTAGAGCCACCAAGTGAACCAAAAGGTCAAACTCCCAAGGGGTGCAAGAAATAATATTTAAATATAACTATTACATTTAAACAGGGCTCCATTACAAATGGGTCTTCAAGCGCTCCTTACTCCTTGATCTCTAATTTTTCAAAATTAATTCTAACTATTCCTATTACAAAACTATTTAAAATAAATAGAAACCTTGATCGATCGAGGAAAGTACATAGGAGGAGATAGAATTTACATTAAGAAAAATTAGAGAAGACGAAATCTGTGAGACCCCATTTAATAAAACCCATACATTCATGCATCCAACTAAAATAAAATCCAATCACACATTGGTCAATAGTCATAATCAATCTCATTTATTATCATACACATCATCATATGCATCAATAAATAACATTCATCTCATGAATAATAAACATTTAATATATATATTGATATCATTTAATGGGCAAATTTAGTTAGTATAAAATTTAATTTTGAATTAAAAATAAACTCCTTTATTTAAATTCAAATTTAAATCAAAATAAAACTATTTTATTTTAATTTATCCAATTTTGAATAAAATAAACTATTTTATTTTAATCAAAATATTTAATCAAAATAAACTCCTTTATTTTAATTAATTATGGAATCCAATTCCACGTAATAAAAAAAAATCTTTAATTAAAATAAACCCTTTTATTTTAATTAATTATGGAATCCAATTCCATGTATATAAAAATCTTTAATTAAAATAAACTCTTTTATTTTAATTAATTATGGAATCCAATTCCATGTAAAAAAAAAAATATTAAAGGAAACACGGATTATATTTCCTATTCACAAAAAAACTCTTTTATTTTGAATAATATGAAATCTATTTCATATCTAAATAAACTCCTTTATTTAAGGAAATACGGATTTTCTTTCCTATTCACAAATAAACTCTTTTATTTTGAATAATATGAAATCTATTTTATATCTAAATAAACTCCTTTATTTAAGGAAAGATCAATTTCAACTCCAATTAGTTATCATGGAATCCAATTCCAACTCTAATTAGTTAGCATGAAATTCTAATTTTAAAATTAAAATAAACTTTATATTTTAATATTAAAATAAACCTTTTATTTTAAAATTAAAATAACTTTTATTTTAATAATAAAATTATTAAAATTAAAATAAAACTTTATATTTTAATATTAAAATAAACCTTTTATTTTAAAATTAAAATAAACTTTTATTTTAATTATATAATAATTAATAATATATATATTCTTTTGAAATCCGTCTTTGCTCTTTTGAAAAATAAGACAATCGATTCTTAAAAGCCGTGATTTAAAATGTAACATGACACCTTGATTTAGTGACTACAATCATCGATGACCAATCATGCAATCGTAATCATCACCAATCATCACCATGATTTCCGTGCCTGTAATCATCATTAATAATCACGATTGTAATCATTACATGATAATAAATCCTCGATTTCCAAATGTATACCGTATGGTCATTGTTTTTCATTCAATCTCGATTTCCGTGCTTGTATGTAACAGCCTTGAAATCCGTGCCAGCCATATTTTGTGACTTTGATTTCCGGAAAAAAATACTACACGGAATTTTAAAATAACGCGAACAGTTTCGCAAATTTATTTATTTATTTAATTTTTTTTTATTTTAAATTTTATACAATAAAATTATGCCCAATTAAATTGTTCTAAACACATATCAATATATAAATTAAATTTGACAATTAATAATTCGCATAAAGGTTTGGCTCTGATACCACTGTTAGGTTTGTAATATTCATAACGCAATCAAATTGCATAAAATTAGCGGAAGCATGGTAAAATCAGAGTTTAAAAAATTTACAAACCATATACCCGGATCATCCTTTATGCACAATTATTAATTAAACGAAAAGATAAAGAATAAATCATACCCTTGAAGATCGAGCTTCCTCAGGTACAAGTTCACCTCCAAATCCTTTCGCGTTCAATCTTGAATCCACCGGGTTTGGTTCCTTCCTTTGATCAACGTTAGCCACCCAAATGTTTGGCCTCTAGAGGTGATCCACCAAGGAAGAATAAAATTCAAGAAGATGGGTGTTATGGCTAACCCTAGTTTTCTATCTCTATAGAAAAGGCATACTCCCAACAAATTGGAATTATTACGTTGTAAAAATCAACAACCCATCACACCCATAATAAGACTCCTCTTATTTATAGATGTGGGCAACCCACCTTAACAATTAAGGAATTGGGTTTTAATTAATTAAATTCTTTTAATTAATTAAGCTCCATAATCTTATTAGGGATAATTAATTAAACTCTTTTAACTAATTTTCCTTCCTAATCCAATTAGGAATAAATGAGAGTACTTATATTAAATTAATTCCTAAACTCTTTTAGAAATTAAAATAATAATAATTGTAATAATATTAATAAGACTCCTCTTATTAATTTATATTTAATATTTCTAAAATATTAAATAATAAATATTAAGCTATTTAATTTATTCTATCACCATAGATTAAATTAAATATACTTAATATATTATTACGATTATGCCATTAACTTCTTAAATAATTATTCTTCCTTTTATGGTGTGACCCTTTAGGTTCTCCATATTAAACCTAGGTTGTGAATAAATCAATTAGAACAATTCTAATCTTATTTAAATAAATAAATTAAACAATTAATTTATTTAAATAAATAATATTTATTCTACAATAGGATAAGCCTCCCTAGCGATCAACGACTTTCCGGATAATATAGATTTCAACATTAATCATAAAAGAACCTTTGAGTAAATAATTCTAGTATAATTCAATCCTTCCACCATACAATGTCCCAATTAAATATAAGACATGGAATTCTTGTCAAGTCTTATTTTATTTAATTATATGTATTTCGATCCTTAAATGCACAACTCCAAATAATGCAAATTAGAAACTCCTTTCTAATTTCATTACGCTGCCAAGGACTACTTTGGGTTGTCATTTATCGAATCACATAGGACATTTCTCTTCTTTTATTAGAAGTGGTAGATTCTTTATTGATCATACATTATCTCCATGTACAACTTATTATACCCAAGCATACCCTTTGATATACCCTAAGGGTCTTAAGGAATAAGTCAAAGTATAACTCATCATACACAAGATACTATGATAATCTCAAGTCCAAGGATCACTTGTACTACTATCACTACTGAGAATTCCTATTGACAGCAAATAAAACTCCATTAGGTATTCCTTAGCGAGCCACGTTCGATGAACTTATTCTCTAATAAGCACCTACATACTTGCTTTAGTGTCTCCACACAAATGATCATGAGATCAATCATCCTCATCCAATGAAAAGCAACGTATGTACCAATCTATCCGGATTCACTAATCCCCAATTTAGTAATCCAATGATTGGGAACTATTTTAGTTTTAAGCTTTCTAAGAATTTAGATCTCATTAGAATGATCATCATCATTATTCTAAAAGCATTGCTTAAAACTATGGGTTTATCACATATTATAAAAACAAAGATCATGTAGATAATTAAAAGCCTTTAATAAATTAATACTTTTTATTAATAAATGAATAAGATTGTTACAAAGTATATGCTTTATCATCAAACATGATTGGCTTGTGTGCATACTACTTTCAGTTACGACTTTGTATTGACTATCGAGAGTTGAACAAGTTAACGATCAAGAATAAATACCCGTTGCCCAGGATCGACGATTTATTTGATCAGTTGAAAGGGGCAAAGTATTTTTCTAAGATAGATTTGAGTACGGGGTATCATCAGTTAAAAGTGAGGAAGGAGGATGTACCTAAGACGGCGTTCAGGAATCGTTATGGTCATTACGAGTTTCTGGTTATGTCGTTTGGGTGCGCCATCCGCATTCATGGATATGATGAACAGAGTGTTCAAACAGTATTTGGACAAGTTTGTTGTAGTGTTCATTGATGATATTCTAGTCTATTCTAAGATGCTAGAAGATCATGCTGAACATTTAAGGATAGTGTTGGAGAAACTACAAAAGGAGAAGTTGTATGCGAAATTCACAAAGTGTGAATTTTGGCTTGAACTAGTGCAGTTTCTGGGACATGTTATTGATAAAGATGGCATTTCCGTGGATCCAGCAAAGGTAGAAGCAATTAATGAGTGGGAAGAACTGAAAATGCCAATTGAGGTTCGGAGTTTTCTGGGGTTAGCGGGATACTATAGAAGGTTCATCCAAGACTTTTCTAAAATAGCTACTTTGCTGAGAAATTTGACTAGGAAGTCGGTGAAGTATGTGTGGACTGAAAAATGTGAGAATAGTTTTCAAGAACTAAAGAAGAGGTTAAGTGAGGCACCTGTATTATCTTTTCTAGATGATACGGGGAATTTTGTAGTGTATAGTGATGCTTCTCATTGAGGGCTGGGTTGCGTGCTCATGCAACATTGCAAGATCATTGCGTATGTGTCACGTCAATTAAAGGATTATGAGAAAACCTATCCTACTCATGACCTAGAATTGATAGTTGTAGTTTTTGCTTTAAAAATATAGAGGCATTATTTATACGGTGAGAAGTGTGAGATATACATGGACCATAAAATTCTGAAATATATCTTCACACAGATAGAGTTGAATATGAGGCAGAGAAGGTGGTTAGAACTAATAAAAGATTACGATTGTGATATTTTATACCATCTGGGGAAAACAAATGTAGTAGCCGATGCGCTAAGTAGGAATGGTAGAGAAAAGTTGTCAATGTTAACGACTCAGAATGAGTTAGTAACAGAGATGGCGAGAATGGAGTTAGAAGTTAAATCATCGGATGAAGCAATGGAAATGTTATTTTCAATGGAGACTCAACCGACCATAGTGGAACGGGTTAAGGAAGTGCAATTAAACAATGAGGAATGCGAAAATATGAAGAAGAGAATGGAAGATTAAGAAAAGACTAAATATAATCTCGATAAGGAGGGATTGCTTCGTTTTGAAAGAAGAATTTGGGTTCCAAATAATTCTAAATAAAAAGAGGAGATAATGAGTGAGGCCCATAGTTTGAGGTACTCGATACATCTCGGTAGTACGAAGATGTAACAAGACCTTTGTTAGAACTTTTGGTGGCCAAACATGAAAATGGAGATAGCAGAATATGTTAGTAAGTGCTTAAATTTTCAGAAGGTTAAGGCTAAACACCAACGACCTAGTGGACTGTTATAATCATTAGAAATTCCATTGTGGAAATGGGAGCATATCATAATGGATTTTGTGGTGGGACTTCCAACAACAAGAAAATGATACAATGCTATTTGGGTAATAGTGGATCGATTGACAAAATTGGCTCACTTTCTACCAATAGAAGTAAAGTATAACCTAGAACAATTAGCTAAACTGTATGTCAAAGAAATTATTTCAAGACATGGAGTACCTGTTTCGATTGTGTCAGATCGTGATCCACGATTCACATCGAACTTTTGGAGGAGTTTGCAAGAGCAAATGGGAACGCAGTTGAGATTGATTACAGCGTATCATCCTCAAACGGATGGACAAAGTGAGCGGATAATTCAAACGCTTGAAGATATGTTAAGATCTTGCGTTATTGATTTCAAAGGGAGTTGGGATGAACATCTACCGTTGGTAGAATTTGCGTACAACAATAGTTTTCAAGCTAGTATAGGCATGCCGCCTTACAAAGCGTTGTATAGGAGGAAGTGTAGAACTCCACTATGTTGGGTTGAAGTAGGTGAACGTCAGATGTTGGGACCTGGGATGGTACAACAGATGACAGACATGGTAAAGCTAATACGTACTCGATTGGTAGCGGCTCAAGATAGGCAGAAGAAGTATGCTGATCCTCATAGGGAGAAGTGGGAATTTGAAGTAGGGTCTTATGTATTTCTAAAAGTATCGCCTTGAAAAGGAAAGACACGTTTTGGGAAGAAAGGGAAGTTAAGTCCAAGGTTTATAGGACCTTTTAAAATTTTAAGAAGGGTAGGAGATGTAGCTTATGAAGTAGCTTTAACTCCAGAAATGGAACGTATACACAATGTGTTTCACGTGTCTGTGTTACGTCCCTATAAACCAAACTATAAACACGTAATAGAGTATGAATCTATTCAGATAGAGAAAGATTTAATGTATGAAGATCTTCCAGTTCAAATTGTTGATAGGAAGGAACAAGTTTTGAGAAATAAGATAATACCTTCGGTGAAGGTGATCTGGAGGAACAACAATGTTGAAGAAGCAACGTGGGAACTCAAAAGTAAAATGAGGGAAAATTTTCCTCATTTGTTTATGTAATTATAGCGAGATTCTGGGGACAGAATCCTTATAAGGGGGGGGGGAGAATGTAACGCCCGAGAAAATTAGATTTATATGAGAATTAAATTTTTATTTGATTATGTGAATTAAATGAATTTAATTGATTCTTTATGTGAATAAGCTATGTGAAGGTCGTTGTATGACCTAGGATATGCAGATGTGGTTAGGATTCTGGCTATGTGTTAGAATTAATTATTTTGAATTTCCAAGATGAAAATAAAAGTTTTTCGAGAAATTTTCGTAAAAAAACTATTCATCTATTTCTGCTCAAGAATTAAGGTTAAAATTCTGAGAAACGCGTAATGATAGAATACGAAGATGAGATGGAATATCCAATAATATTTCAGTTATGGCAAATGAAGTTTTCGCCTGCGGACTTAAAACCTAAGTGTTAGAAAAATAATTTCTAAAAAGGAAATGAAATTCGAATAATGATTAAGATTATTATGTGTACGATATACGAGTATGATACTATTTAGTATACAAGTATAGTACAAAGATTTAATACGACATACAATACAAATATCGTACGAGTACTATACGAAGAGAATATATGAGTTATACGCGTGGAATATGATTAGTTCTTAATGGACTTAGAGTTTAAGGACTCTGTATAATCCAATTGGAATTGGATTTTATCAAGCCCAATGAATTATGTAATCAAGCCCAAGTTAAGGCCTGATGTTAAGTGTAATTCAGCCTAATCCAAGAAATCGAACTGTAGATCGAACCGATGGGTCATCGGTTGGGTAAAACCCATGGGGAAACCCATGGGGATGACCCATGGACCTTGTGGGCTGTCCACTTGGCCACCAAGTAAAGTTATTACTTGGTGTCTAAGACTTGAATAGTAAGAAGGTTGGGGAGGATGACCATTATGCCCTCCATTTGGTTTTCCTATAAAAGAAAGCTTAGGTTGTTCATTAGTTGTTTTACAAACTTTGTCTAACTTATATTAAGAGAGAGAGAGAGAGAGCTAGAAACAAGTAATCATCCTACTTTGAAGCAAAACATAAGGAGTTTTACCAAGAACGTGAAGAATGAAGAAGTAAAATTTTGTAAACTTTAACTTTCCATCTTTTCAATTTCTTTTTCGTAGAGAATCGTCGATTGGTGGAGCATGCCTCTTATGGAGGAATAAGGATGGATTTTATTGATTAAAACATTTATAAGTCATGTTTAAGTAGAAATCGTAAGGGTTTACGTAAATTTGAACTGGAGAAACCATTAAACATTAACTTGGTTGTTGATAGACAAATTAAAAACCATCTTTGATAGGGTATGTGCATCTTGCTTGGTTAGGATATAGATAAGGAATCAATGGAGTTGTTCCATTTAATTTGTCATATAGAACACGGGTAACGAAGTTATGACAAATTTTACGGAATTAGACGTTAAACGTCGAAAGCGTATAAATCTCGGATTAGTAGTCAAAAGTTGTCGTGTGACTTGAAAATGTTGGTTTTCAATGTCAACATGTGAGATAAGGTATTCAAGAGTTGTGGACTCAAGAATCGTTGAATTCTGACTAAGAACGAATAAAATGAGTATTGAACGCTCATAAATGATAAACGAACGCTTGATAATAAACTTAAAAGTAAATTCTGAGTTAATGGATTTAGAAATGTAAAATTCTTACATGAACACTTAGAGTATGTAAAATTAGAGCTAAGGGCCTTTGAACGGACCAATTCGGTCTTATAACAAAGAAGTTATGAGCCTAGGAAGTTCATTGAAAATTTAATGTCAAAAATTTTCTGGGACTGAGGTCTGGCATCGCAGCGCCAGACAGAGTTATACATGTCGCGCCGCAGCACTATGCACAGTACGGGTAGTCACTGAAGTGTGGCGCCGCATCGCCACTCATACATATAAGTTCAAATGTGCAGCTGTGCACGGGGACGAGAGGGTCCGGGCTATTGTGGTTGGCGCTCTGGCGCTTGATGTTTAAAGTAAGGTGGCGCGCCACGGCCTTTCTTTCAGAGGAATTAGTTGATCAAGTTGGTTTTGTAATTCCAAGTTATTGGTAATAAATAGTAGAATGTTTGTGTACTTAATATACACATAAATGCTCAATCTTAAATCACTTATATAGTGATAACATTAAAAAATTAAGGATGGTTTAATAAAAATTAAACAAAGAATGCAAAGTGGAAGTAAGTAAACTATAAATGGTGTTCGACATTGGTATTTCACCAATAATGATCGAGTCTCGGTTAATAACGTAAGAACGTTAATAAGCCGTGATGAAGGGGTAGTAAATCAGATTGATATTATTAATGAAATAATTTCAATTAAGACATAGAAGAGAAAGAAGCTGGTAATAACAATGTGATGAGATTGTTTAGTATCTAATTATAGTGTGCTATATGAATATATCATGCAGAAACTGTAAAGACTGAGAACTGTTGAATATTTTATTCGAAGACGTTTGAAGGAAAGTTTTCTTAATGCTTGTCTAACCTTTGTGTTAGCCGAGTTTTCTGTGATTCATGTGATGAGTTGCATGAATGATTTTAAAGAAAGGGTTGATGCCAATTTCAACTCGGCTAGATTATTCTTAAGAGTTAGATTGACTTGTGTACATGTCTTTCTATATAGAAATGATAACACTATCCTATGCCAAGTATTTGGTACGGATTCAAAGGTAAGTTTGTCTGTGAACAAACAAAATTATTTTTCATCGTTTATTCGATGGGCACGCGAGTTTGCCAAATCTTAAACGTAAATACGTTTAACGAAAGAATTTTGATCAACATAGAGTACTATATGCTGATCACCTAGAAGTACTCTTAAGAAATGTCGGATGTACGGAATTTCTTTCATATAAAACTTAAAGAAAATTATATTAGACTAGGTTTTAGGATTACCTTTCTTCTTTAATCTTCTTCCGCTGAACAAAGTTTTCACTCGGGCTAGCTTTTCCTCTTCCTTTTTCTCCTTATCCAACTTCTCTCCCTCTCTCAAGTGTTGGTGATTTTTTTTAAAATCACCAACAAATAAGATAAGGCTCTCTTATATAGAAATCCAAAGCTAGGGGTATTTTGGTCATTTGGCAAACTTCTTTACTATTCACACCTCCTTACTATTCACACCTCCTTACTATTCACAAAGATTTTCTTGGAATCTTCCTGCTTCCGTCTTTTGGGATTCGTTCGACAGTTTGAAAAACTGCGATTCTTAGAATCCAAATATTTTTGGATATCTTGTCTTTCTTTTACAGATTAACTTTTACGCATTCTTTGGATCTTTAAAAAACTAAAAAACACTTTTTAATGATAAGATTTTTCCTTCATGTTTTCCTCTAACGCAGTTAAACGAATGAAAAGTATATAACAGTACTTTTCATCGTTTTTATTTCGTCCGATTTCTACACATTTTTTGAAAAAAACTTTTATCGGTTAACTTAACTTTTCACAACATTTTATCATCAAATCATTCAATAGAATGTCATTTCGACATACCGAACTCTCAGAAAGGCTTAGGTTATTCAAACCCTAACCCTTAGGGTTTTGTCGGGTGAATAATACTTATTTCCTCTTTTTCCTCGGAAATATTTTTGTTCCCAGAAAATTTTTATTTTTGTCTTGAAAGTTCTTATTCGTTTAGTCTAACTCGTAGCCAGAATCTTCCCATATTATAATCATCCTAGGTTCTAGAACTATAAATGAACACATAGCACAAAATATTATTAATAAAAATTCATTTTATTAATAACTAATTCTTTAAACTTAAATTCTGGACAATCCGGTTCTCTGGGTTGTCACAAATCGACTTAGTGGGGACTATTATAATCTACTGAGATGAACAACCCTCTTAAAAGAGGAAATTTTACATTGTCGGGGAACCACCATGCGCACATAAGTATGATTAAATGTTATGCATAACGTAGGGTACTTTAGGCTGATCACCTGTTGTACTCGTTTATATTGGATTTGCAGTATAATACTATTAATTCTAGAAAGAGTTCTTAGTCCTTAGTGACTGCTCAGTGTTCATTCTTATTGAATCTTGAAATGAATAAACCTTGAAATTATGTTCATATCCTTCAGTCTATAGCGATAGTTATTGAAAACTCTTTATACTTCTTGATGTCCTTGAACTATCAATTATTGTTATACCATTGAAGATTCAAACGTTATAACTACTTATTCTTATTGCTATATTACATGCTGGGCAAACATGTTGCTCATTCTTGCTTCCCTAAAAATATTACAGTTAAGGGGGAGCAAGGCGTTACATCAAGAAAGGACAAAGGAAAGGGTAAGGCTACAGGATAACTTAGTTCTTTAAGTGTAGAAGTATTATTATTATTATTATGCTTATAATGATGTATTAAGGATGATAAATTATGTTTAAGTTTAATCACTGGATTGTTGTATTAATGGTTACGGTACCTTGGGATGTGAATATTTATATTATATCAATGTAAATTATTCTATTATTTTTGTTGTTGATGATTTTAGTATGAAATTAGAATTAGCATGTGATGAACCAAATTCGAGATATGAGTGTCTAAATTTGGGGGCGTCACATTCACATTGTAGCGTTGTGGTATGCATACTTTGCTAATTATGTCGCTTGTAATGTGCTACCTCCTAACATGAACTATCAGCAGAGGAAGAAATTCCTGAATGATGTGAAACATTATCTTTGGGACTACCAATTCCTGTTCAAATAATGTGCAGACCAAATCTTGCGGCGATGTCTGCCCGAGGGAGAAATCGAGGGTGTGCTCTATCATTTCCATTCATCTAACTATGGAGGACATTTTGGTGGGCAAAGAACACCAGCTAAGGTGCTCCAATTAGGTTTCTATTGCCCGGCTCTGTTTAAGGATGCTCATCTATATCAATCACGATGCGATAATTGCCAGAGAGTAGGAACCATTTCAAAAAAAGCAAGAAATGCCTTTATAGAATATTCTTGAGGTAGAGTTGTTTGATGTCTAAGGTATAGATTCATGGGCCCATTTTCGTCCTCTTACAACAATCTGTATATATTAGTCGTTGTGGACTATGTATCCAAATGGGTGGAAGCCGTAGCTTTGTCTACTAACGATGCCAAGGTAGTGCTTAATTTCTTGAGAAATAATATTTTTACCTGATTTGGCTCTATTTTTACCTGATTTGGCTCACCTCGGGCAATTATTAGTGATGAGGGCTCACATTTCTACAACAAGTACTTTGAAGCCCTTCTTACTAAATATAGGGTTTCCCATAAAATTGCCACTGCATATCATCTGCAAATAAGTGGACAAGCAGAGGTATCAAATTGGGAAGTCAAGCGGATTTTAGAGAAGATTGTGAACCCTAACCGGAAGGACTGGTCTAAGAAGCTGGATGATGCATTGTGGGCGTATCACACTGCCTACAAAATGCCTATCAGAATGTCTCTGTATAGTCTTATTTATGGTAAGGCGTGCCATCTCCCCGTTGAGTTGGAGCACAATGCATATTGGGTGATTCAAAAGCTAAAATTTGATTTGGATGTAGCGGGTGAGAAAAGATTGTTACAACTTAATGAATCAGACTAGTTTTGGCTCCAAGCATATGAAAATGCCAAGTTGTACAAGGAGAAAACGAAGCGGTGGCATAATAAAAAGATAGTTGAAAGAGAGTTTGAACCGGGACAGAAAGTGTTTCTCTTTAACTCCCGACTGAAACTTTTTCCAGGGAAATTGAAGTCCCGATGGTCGAGGTCTTTCTAAATAGCAAAGGTATATCCACATGGTGCGATTGAGGTTGAAGACCCAAACTTTGACTGTAATAATCCGAAAATTTAAATTGTAATTTTAAATATTTATTGAATTATATAAATATTTAATTAATGTGTTTATTGTAGAATAAATATTTGTTTAATTTGATTTGATTTGATTATTTATTTGTTGAATAAATAATTAATGAGTTAAGGAAATTAATTGTTATGAGATAATATTCTAATTCAATAATTAAGTTAGAGAGTTGATAGGGATTAAATGGATTATTATAATGTTCTTAATTTAATTTGGAAATAAAAGTGTGACAATAAACTATGCTACAAATGAGTTATTAAAATAAATTAAAGAAGTTTAATTTAGTTTTTGCCAAACAAGGCTTAATGAATGTAAGTCTTTAATTTAAATATGTTTTACCAAACAAGACATAAGGATTAATTGGTTAATTTTAAAGTAGTAAAGCCTTATGGCTTTTGATTTTCAAAAATAAAAATAACTGATGTCAGTTATAGATATATTTATATTATATAATTAATACCTATATTATTATTTACGTTATAATTTTAGTACGTAAGATTAGAATAGAGAGGGAGAACACAGAAGAAAAAAAATAAGAAAAATTGAGAGAGAGTTGGGAGAATTCTAGAGAGATTTTTGAGAGAGGAATTGTGGGAAGGAATCTTGACAATCAAAGGGTAGCTATCATCTTCTAGAAAACAAAGGTATCATCTTACTCTTTTATTTTTCAAAAATTGTAGTTTTCTTCTATTCAAAAATCCTTTGTAAAACTTTGTGAAGGTTGAATTATTCGTTACATATAGTTTTTATATGATAATTGGTTGTTATAAAGTTGTTTTCATAAGTTTATAGATAAGTTATAGTAAATTAATTCATGATATGTATTTATTTATGAAGGAAATCATATTACAGTGAATTGATATGAATATATGTGAATAGGGCTTAGTTTAAAGTAAAATTGAGGTTTAATTCTTTGTATAACATATAATTTGACTATTGATTTTGAAAGAAGATGAAGAAACTAAAACATAATATGTTGAATTAACTGTTTTGGTTGAAAAATAAAATCACAATGATGATTTTCACAGAAACTTTCAAAAAGTGAAGTTTTAGCAAAAATAGCAAAAATCAAAGGTTGTAATCTTGATGTTTATGTTGTTAGAAAACATTAGTTTATGTTTCTGTAAACATATTACACCTCGGGTAGGTTTGTATGGTTGTTAGAAAGGAGTTTGTAGGCCTAATATGGCTTTTCGTAGTGTTCTAGAGCATAAATCGCAAAATTGCAGAAGGGACCCCCGCCCCGGCGGCCCCCCCTAGTACAAAAACCCCTGCCCAGGGGAGGAGGGGGGGGGGGGGGGTAGTCTACCTAGCCGAATTTTAGAAAAAAAATTGACCTGACATGTTTTACTAAAATGAGCATAACAGTTTCACACGAACTCCGATTGATGCGATTCAAGATGATCTGGAACGAGGACGAGTAGACCTATAACTTTTATTCTTTAAGTTGTTCAATTTGAAATCGTTATCAAGGGTCAAAATGGCTATCTTTAGGACTGTTGTGCATTTAGAGGCAATCGGAGGGCGTCAAAATGCGCGAATGCAAGTGTAATCCTTTGTTTATTAGTATAACCTAATGATAACATGTTGGACATGTAATACGATGTGTATCAAGTTGTTAATGTGTATATGGTGCAATGACATGATCACTTAAGTAGTTGTAATAATGCTAAAATATGATGCTCATGAAAAGATCTGATGTTGTTTAAACTTAAACTTAGTTAGTGAGCTATATTAAAAGTGAGAAAGAAACTCATGAAGCTAATATTAGTGTAACTAATGTGTATTGTCAATATATATGGTATATGTAAGACTTGTGGTAAATGTGAGTAGTGATTGTTTAACCTACGCACAAGGCAAGTTTTCTAACTCTAAGCTTTCTTTGTGCAAGTTTCTTAACCCTAATTATATCGTGCAAGCTCCTAAACCTTATCTCTTGATATTGAGCCAACCTTTAACTTGTTATTTAGCATGCAAATTTTTACATTCTGATACACTAATGTTGAGCAAGTTTTATCGTTTAACTTACTATTTGTTATGTAACGAATAAATTTTTTGATTTTTCGAGTTGTAATCCTGGGGACAGAATCCTTTTAAGGAGGGAAGGATGTAACGATCGAGAAATTTGTAATTTAATTTAAATATTTATTGAATTAAATAAATATTTTAAATAATCTATTTATTGAGAAAAATGAATAATTGATGAGTTGTGGTGAATTAATTTAGTAACTAAATTAATTAATGTTAATTGAATTGAATAATGATAATTTTATTTGAAGGATTTAATCTAAGGAAATAATTAAATTAAATCAATTGCTTAATATTTAAGAAGATAATTAAATTAAATTAATTGTTTAATTTAAAGGAAATAAATAAATTAAACAAAGTGATGTATCTAATTTATTAATTAAATTAGATATATAATTATTTATTAATTATAAAGTGTAATGATAATAAGATTTTTATTATAAGTTATTTAAATTAACTAAACTAAAGTTATTTAAAATTAACTAAAGTAAGGTGTGACACTTGTAACTATATAATATAAATATTATTGGAATAATCTAGTTGGGGGTTTAAGTGGTAGCCAAACAAGGCCTTGTGGCCTTTGACTTATTCTAACGTACGCCCATTGGTTTTTTTAACTGATAACCACGATTATCAGTTAGGTTATTCTACTTCGCGTCTTATTTCTTCTAAGGCCAAAATATCAGAGTTTAGAGAGGGAACTTGGGAACAAGAGAGAAAAAAACAAAGAGAATTTGAGAAGGAGGAATCACAGTGGTTTTGAGAGAGGGTCGCCATCTTGTGCTAGCCTATAATCAAGAGGATTAAGGTATAATTCATTCTTAAATTTCCAAGTTGTAGTTTTTATTTAAGTTCTCTGTAAATTGATTTTGTGGATTTGTTGTTCAAACATTGATTATAGGATGTGGGTTATGTTGTAGAATCTATTAATTATCATATATGAGTGTTGTTTAAAGCATCAAATTCGTGTAAATTGGGTGTAGGAAGAAAAGGAAAATCACAGTGTTTACATGAAAATTGGCTTTAGAAAGTACAAAAGTTGACGCCTTATATGTGTTGAATCTGCAAATTGAAGTTGGATTGTGTTAATATATGAAGAAACGAAAGCGGCGTAGTTCGAATCGTGTCAAATGATTAAGAAACAAATTCGTGGCAATCAAATTCGTTAAAAGTATAAAAATGAAGAAATTAGGAAAATTATAGTTTTGATTCTTCAAATTCATGTATATGTGATGTTTTTATATATAGAATGATGAATAGCATGTGTAGCTATGTTAGTACAAAGTTTTAGATGTTGAAGTTTGGTGAATTTCTATAGAATTGGGATTTTTGGCCAAAGCAAAGTTTGATTTCGAGTTTCTACAAAAATTGGAACCGAGGGCATCATGATGGGCCCGCCGCTATCGCCATGACCTTGGTATGACGCACTCTTCTTGCCGCGATGGGTGCATCGTTACCTAGTGTAAAATTGGCGCGACTGCACTAGTGGTCAGTCAGACCCAATGTTGAGCTGTTAAGAGCATAGCTCAGAAATTGTTAACCTAACGTATTTGATGATTGCAGAGGAACCTAAAATACGTTATAAGATGTAACAACATGTTGTAATCACAACGTTGAAACTATCGATTATGAATTGGTGAGTTATGTGATGAACCAAATGTGATGTTTTCAAAAGTTGAAAATAAATGATAAGGTATATGTTAGTTTGTAGTGAGATTTCGGATTCATTAAGGATTATAGACTTGATTAAAATGAAAACGAAAATAATGAAATGGGTGTTAATGTAACTAATTGTTGTTGCGATTTCAATGATATATGTAGGGTAATTGGCGAATATTATTACTTGTGTAGCTTACATACAAGGCAAGTTTCTTACCCTAAACTTTTATTGAGCAAGTTTATTTACCCTATCTCAATTACAATTACGCCTGTTTCATAGCTATGCTATCTTTAAGTCGAGCAATCTATTTATTCCTAAATTTTGCATTGAAGTTAAGCAAGCCTTTTGATTCTATCTAGTGTATGATTGTACAAGTTCTTGTAACCTAATTTGTTACATCGAGCGAGCTTTACTTTCCTTATTATCATTCGAAGCATATGATTGTTCTAATACATTGATTCAAAAGGGATTGTTCTAACTCTTTTGAATAAAGCACTTTGCATGTATACCATGTTTACTCAATTATATATTACTGTTATTCAATCTTTGACCTTGATAACATTGTTCAATTCTGTATTGATTACATTAAGCCTCCAAGTAATAAGCAAACTCTTATTGATTGAACTAGTCTATTATGGAATAGTGTTCTAAAATTCTAGAACCACTGATAAGTTAGTTTCGAGCTAAACTTTCTTTAGCGTGGAAATTCTAAATTCAAACTGAGACGAACAACCCTAACATAGGAGATTTTTGTACGTGTAATGTTTAGATGTTTGTGCACAATACATGGTACAAAGGGCTGATCCCCCTAAGTATGTAAGAAGGGTTTGTATAGTCTAAAAGACTGTTAAGGTTAATGTAATAATACCTAAATACCAGAGACATAGTTCGTGGTCTTAAGACCTTCAGATATTGATTTTGAACTTGTTTTCTATTTTGATTCGTAGAACAAGTTCATCGTTGTTCACTCTCATGTTGTTGTTATTACTATCTTCTATATCAGTTAGCATTAGTTTGCTCACTCTTGCAATTAACACTGCAGCTAAAGTGGAGAAAGTTGATGAGCCGTCTACTAGCAAAGGAATGGGCAAATTGTCTAAGTGCTAAAGACTTACGAGAAATTATTTAAATGTTTTATGTTTCAAGACTTGTTTAATTTTATGATGTATTCCGCAAACTGATGTAATAAATTTAAGGTTAGATTACCTGGGATTATTTTGGGATGATGATGTAACCCTTTAATGGGAGAGATTATTGTTTAAGTTATTTAAATTATGTCTTTATCCTTTATTATGGGTAGTTAGATGTAATGGTTTTGGATAGTGAACACCAAATTCTGTGAGAATAGAGTACCTAGATTTTGGGGTGTCACATGTTATGCATGCTTAAGACTCAACTCTAAATAAGGTTTTAACCTTAGCTTAACATTGTTCAAGCAAAGTATGTTACGTTATTCAATACTTATGCTCTTGGATTACTCCTAAAGCATGACCTTAATATACAATTTTGATTCATTTATGATTTATTCCATAGCACATTGTTACTACACTTTATTCAAATAATCCTTAGTTGATGTTCGTTACACCTAAATTTCCTTGAAACTTATCCAAACCAAACTTACTTTGGTGCGGACTTGTATTCTAAATACTGAGATGAACAACCCTACTACAGGGGATAATTTACGAATAGCATTGAAATATTTGTACACAATACATTGTACGAAGGGCTGATCCCCCTAAGTACGAGGAGTCCTTATAGTCTTACGACTGTTAAAGTTTAATTTTAAAGAATACTTATAACTATGGACATAGTTCGTGGCCTTTTGACACTCAGTTATATATTTCAGATTTTGTTCCTGATTATTATAATTGATGAAATACCTTATTCGTTTTCTATCGAGCCTATTCATTTGGCAATTGATATGATATTTATTCATTGTCATTTTAAGTGAGCTTTGTTTGCTCACTCTTGCTTATATAAACATTAAAACTAAAGTTGAGAAGGTTGATGAACCTACAACCAGTAGAGGGAAAGGGAAGATAAGCAAGTTTTGAAGACTTGTAAAATTGTTGACTATTATATTGTTGAACTTTATTTTAATTTGATGATGTATTTATTTAATTTTCCGTATATGATGTTTGTAATTAAATGTTAGATAACCTGGGAGATTTCGTTGGATTTATTGATGTAACCCTTTAATGGGAAAGTTTATTATTAAACTTTATTATGTTTGGGTAGTTAGATATGCATGTTTTTATCAAGTGAACACCAAATTTGGTGGAAATGAAGTACCCGGATTTGGGGGTGTCATAAGTTGGTATCAAAGCCTTAGGTTATGAACCTTAGGTGGGGAAAAGCCTTAGGAAGTAACCTTTGAAAAGATAGTGGTGATAAACTATTATCGAGTTTTAAGAAAGAAGTAATAAAACACTTATGTGCTTATGTGGTTGTAACCTATATGGTCGAGTAGTAATGATTAGTAATTAAAATTTAAAATTTTGCTGTCAGGATGGCTAATATAGGAGAATCCAATCAGGCTAGGGAGGAAGGATCCCAGACGCCTAGAGAGGATGAGCCTCAAGATATTCAGGTTGTTTGGGAACAACTACTGCCACGGGAAACATCTCTGTTGGTCATAGTGGTTGACCAGGAGGGTTTGCCTGATGAGGATGATGAGATAGAGATGGACAAGGAGGACCCCGTTGAGCTGCCACAGTCGAATGAGGATGACGAGGAACAAGAGCTTCCACTTAACTCGATCGCCGCCCGTATTTACGATGAAGTATACGACCGCAATGTGGAACTTCATGATATCGTCGAGGAGTTGAGAGAGATAGAAGCTGAACAACAGACCTTAATGGCGCAGAAGGACAACGAGATCCATGATGGGGATAAACGTCTGAATAATGTTAAAGGGAAGTTGGTCCACACTGAAGGAGAGAATGAACAAATGACAGAGGAGATTGTAGAGCTGAATAACAAGTTGAAAAAAGAATCTTCTAAGAGGGCAAGAGCCGAAGATGCCTACGAGGAAGCTTATCAATGAGCCGGGATAGCAGAGAGAGAGAGAGGCACAAGAAAAGAGGATCAAGATGGAAGAGATGAATAACGTATTCAACACCGTGATTAATCGAGCTCAAGATCGGGTCATGGGTTATCCGATTCAGTTCGAGACGCTGCCATCATACATATTAGATCGCCGAACAATGTTCCGAATTATGGAGGAAGAGCGTCGTAAGGCTACACAGTATCTTAGTAGGACATCGTAGGGAATGTACCTGATATGCGATTAATGATATGATAAATAAAATATAAATCGCAGGTGTTATGTAACCTATGGGATATGATGATGATGTTATCATGGAACTTTAGTAGTTCAGGAAAGTAATGTAAATAGCAGTGATGTTATCGCTCTTATGTTTTCAAAAAGATTATGAAAGAATAAAAGTTATTTTTTTATTCAAAGTGTTATGTGTTATGTTAAGATCTGTTATGGGGTGCAAGTTAAGCAAAAAATACTTAAAGGAATTGAGTAATAATCTAATAAGTATATTTTAACAGAAAATGCCTCCAAGACGTCAACCCCGACAAAGAACCCCTGAGGGATCTACCAATAACAACAATGCTGAGGCTATTCTAGTTCAGCAGCTAGTGACATTACTAACAGGTACATTACAGAATCAACCGTAGAATCAAGCTGTGACATTTAAGAACTTAAAGGAGGTTGGACCACTAGAATTTTGTGGGTCCGTGAATCCAGTTGAGGCACAGACCTGGATCATGGAGATAGAGAAGGTGTTTGATGTAGCTAGGGTAGGGGAGAATCAGAAGACTGCTTTTGCAACATTCATGTTGAAAGAAGAGGCTAGTTATTTGTGGCAAGCCAATAGAACTCGAGGAGGACAAGGGGTGATGACGTGGGATAGGTTTAAGGAGATATTCTTCGAGCCCTATTTCCCAGAGAGTTTGAAGAATCAGATGGAGGGGCAGTTTCGAATCGAAGAAGCGAGGAACAACAGGACTAAAGCCCACAAAATTTATCTGAAGAGAGTCTCCACATTCCAACTGAAGACATCCGGAGCGGTGCTTGAGAAGGCAATTCTCGCTGAGGGTGGAGGCGAGGCTGTGACAAAGTTTAATCAAGAACAGAGAAAGAAGAAGAATGAGGGTGAAGGTAAGAATGGTGGTGGTAGTGGTGGAAATGGAAACAATAACCTGAAGAGAAAGTGGAATGGAAATGTGGGTTCAGGAAACCAGCAGGGTAATCAGCTGAAGAAGAAGTTCGAAGCATGTGCTATATGCGGGAAGTTTCACGCAGATGTGTGCTTAAGGGGGAAGCGTGTATGCTTTAGCTGTGGCCAGGAGGGTCACATTGCCCAAAATTGAAGTCAACCCAAGAAGAATGTTTGTTACACGTGCGAGTTAAAGGATAATTATGCTCGTGAGTGCCCTAAGAAGAAAGCTGAAGAGACGACTGGAAACAAGGGAAGTAGTAGTGGAGGCACATTGACCATTGCGGGACCAACGTCATCCAACAGTCCCATATCCAGAATCTTCAATATGACGGTGTAGGATGCAGTGTAATCAAAAGATGTTGTGTCAGGTATTATCCCAATCATTGATATTGATGCTTATGTATTATTTGATTCGGGTGCTACTTGCTCATTTATATCTGATGAATTTGCTAAGAGGTTAGGATTGCCTAGCGAAGAATTGAATTTCCCTTTAAACATAGAAATTGCGAATATGGAGGTAATTCTTGTTAGGTTCATATATAAGAATTGTAGGGTGAACATTAAGGTAAATGTCATGATGATAGATTTAATTCTAATAAATCTGGGAGAGTTTGATGTTATTTTGGGAATGGATTGGCTGTTCAATTATGGAGCGATAATTGATTGCCAAAAGAAATGTGTAAACCTTTGACTCATCAAAGGTAGTTTTCTTTAGTAAGCAGATCGCTAGACATACGAGAGATGTCGACGCGATTATCGCGAGCGCGAAGAAGTTATTGAGTCAAGGCTGTGTGGGTTATTTAGCTTACATAGTCGATACTCAGAGGAAGGGGGTGAAAGTGGAAGCGATACCAGTGGTTAGGGAATTTGTAGATGTGTTTCTGGAGGATTTGCCAGGACTTTCGCCTGACCGAGAAAATGAGTTCGTGATCGAATTAGCGCCAGGAACCGCTCCAATATCGAAGGCCCCATACAGAATGGCTCTGATAGAGATGAAGGAACTGATGGTACAATTGCAGGAGTTGTTAGACAAGAAGTACATTCAGCCGAGTGTGTCACCGTGGGGAGCACCAGTGTTATTCATGAAGAAGAAGGATGGGTCAATACGTCTTTGCATTGATTATAGGGAATTAAACAAAGTCACTATTAAGAATAAATATCCATTGCCAAGAATAGATGACTTCTTTAACCAATTGAAGGGTGCAAGATATTTCTCAAAAATAGATTTGAGAAATGGGTATCACCGATTGAAAGTAAGAAATGAGGATATACCAAATACGACATTCAGAAATAGGTATGAAAATTACGAGTTTCTGGTGATGTCTTTTAGATT
The DNA here is from genome assembly GCA_020205615.1 of Panax quinquefolius. NCBI lineage: Eukaryota > Viridiplantae > Streptophyta > Magnoliopsida > Apiales > Araliaceae > Panax > Panax quinquefolius. The sequence continues at coordinate 69,643,913 of CM035158.1, read as the reverse complement.
GAGAAATGCCCCTACTGCATTCATGGATATGATGAACATGGTGTTTAAACCATTCTTAGACAAGTTTGTGGTGGTATTCATTGATGACATTCTAGTGTACTCCAAATCTCAAGAAGAACACGTGGAACATTTACATTTGACGTTGGAGACACTAAGAAAGGAAAAATTGTACGCGAAATTCTCTAAGTATGAGTTTTGGCTAGAACATGTACAATTTCTTGGGCATGTAATTGACAAAGATGGAATTTCAGTGGATCCATCAAAAGTTGAGATCGTAATCAATTGGGAACAATCAAGAACACCTTCGGAGGTGAGGAGTTTCTTGGGACTGGCCAGCTATTATAGAAGGTTTATTCATGACTTTTCCAAGATTGCCACTCCACTAACAAATTTGACAAGGAAATCTGTAAAATTTGTTTGGACGAAGAAGTGTGAAGAAAGGTTTCCAGAATTGAAAAAGAAGTTTAGTGTGGCACCTGTGTTGTCATTACCAGATAATATAAGAAACTTTGTGGTGTATAGTGATGCCTCACATAAAGGATTAGGTTGTGCTCTTATGCAGAACAATAAAGTCATTGCGTATGCATCAAGGCAATTGAAAGACTATGAGAAAGGGTATTCGACTTATGACTTAGAGTTGGTTGCGGTGGTGTTTGCTCTGAAGATATGGAGACATTATCTCTATAGAGAGAAGTGTGAGATATACACAGATCATAAGAGTCTGAAGTATATTTTCACACAAAAGGACCTAAACATGCGTCAAAAGAGATGGATGGAATTAATAAAAGATTATGATTGCGAGATCTTTTATCATCCAGGAAAAGCAAACGTGGTTGCGGATGCCTTGAGTAGGAAAGGTCGTGAGAAGTTGATGTTATTAACCAACCAGGAGGAACTTATTTCAGCAATGGCAAGGCTAGAGTTGGAAATCAAATTTCCAAAAGAAAATGATGAAAAATTATACCAGATGGAAGCTAGTTCAACTTTGGTGGAAAAGGTGAAGAATGCTCAACTACAGGACGAAGAATGCAGAAAAATAAAGGAAAGTGTGGTCGAGGGTAAAGAGGTGAAGTATAAAGTTGATACTGAAGGAATGCTAAGATTCGAGGGAAGAATTTGGATTCCAGCAGTACCAGATATTAAAGAAGAAATCTTGACCGAAGCTCATAGCTCAAGATATTCGATACACCCAGGAAGTACGAAGATGTATCAAGATTTACGACGACGCTTTTGGTGGCCAAACATGAAAAGAGATGTCGCAGAATGTGTTGCAAAATGCTTGAGATGTCAAAGAGTCAAGGTCGAGCATCAAAGACCAAGCGGATTACTTTAACTGTTGGAAATACCGGAATGGAAGTGGGAACACATCACAATAGATTTTGTGGTGGGTCTTCCAACTACATAGAAAGGATACGATACGATTTGGGTGATAGTGGATAGATTAACAAAATCATCACACTTTTAGCTAATAAAGATTAGATTTAATCTTGATCAGCTGGAAAAACTGTATATTAAGGAGATCGTCTCAAGACATGGAGTTCCAATATGAATTGTATCAGACAGAGATCCGAGGTTCACATCAAACTTCTAGAAGAAACTACACGAATGCATGGGAACACAGTTGAGAATGAGTATGGCATATCATCCGCAAACAGATGGTTAATGCGAACAAACAATCCAGACGTTGGAAGATATTCTTAGAGCATGCATCATGGATTTCAAAGGGAGCTAGGATGAACATTTACCATTGGTGGAATTTGCCTACAACAACAGTTACCACGCAAGCATCGGCATGCCGCCTTATAAAGCATTATACGGCATGAAGTGCAGAACTCCACTGTGCTGGGATGAAGTCGATGAACGTCAACTATTAGGACCAGAACTAGTACAGCAAACTACTGAGGTTGTTAAACGCATCAGGACAAGATTGGTAGCTGCTCAAGACCGATAGAAGAAGTATGTTGATCAACACAGTCAAGATCGTGAATTCAATGTAGGAAATTTTGTGTTCTTAAAAGTTTCTCCTTGGAAGGGGAAAATCCGTTTTGGTAAAAAGGGAAATCTGAGCCCAAGATTTATTGGACTTTTCGAGGTGCTGCAAAAAGTAGGAGAAGTGGCTTATGAGGTAGCTCTACCTCCAGAGTTGGAACACGTTCATAATATTTTTCATGTTTTGGTATTACGATCGTATAAACCCGATTACAAGCATGTGATAGAGTACGAACCTTTACAGTTCGATAAAGACTTGTCTTATGAAGAGGTTCCTATCCAGATAGTCGACAGGAAAGAACAAGTGCTCAGGAATAAGGTGATACCTTCTGTGAAGGTAATATGGAGGAACCACAATGTCGAAGAGGCTATGTGGGAACTCGAATCTGAAATGATGAAGAATTACCTTGAGTTATTTATTTAATCTATGTCTTCGATTATGGGGATAGAATCTTTGTAAGGAGGGAAGAATGTGACGAATGATTTGCTTGAGTTGTGATTCTGGGGACAGAATCCTTGTAAGGAGGGAAGGATGTAACAATCCAAAATTTTAAATTGTAATTTTAAATATTTATTGAATTATATAAATATTTAATTAATGTGTTTATTGTAGAATAAATATTTGTTTAATTTGATTTGATTTGACTATTTATTTGTTGAATAAATAATTAATGAGTTAAGGAAATTATTTATTATGAGATACTATTCTAATTCAATAGTTAAGTTAGAGAGTTGATAGGGATTAAATGGATTATTATAATGTTCTTAATTTAATTTGGTAATAAAAGTGTGACAATAAACTATGGTACAAATGAGTTATTAAAATAAATTAAAGAAGTTCAATTCAGTTTTTGCCAAACAAGGCTTAATGAATGTAAGTCTTTAATTTAAATATGTTTTACCAAACAAGACATAAGGATTAATTGGTTAATTTTAAAGTAGTAAAGCCTTATGGCTTTTGATTTTCAAAAATAAAAATAACTGATGTCAGTTATAGATATATTTATATTATATAATTAATACCTATATTATTATTTAAGTTATAATTTTAGTACGTGACATTAGAATAGAGAGGAAGAACACAGAAGAAGAAAAATAAGAAAAATTGAGATAGAGTTGGGATAATTCTAGAGAGATTTTTGGGAGCAAAATTATGGGAAGGAAGCTTGACAATCAAAGGGTAGCTATCATCTTCTAGAAAACAAAGGTATCATCTTACTCTTTTATTTTTCAAAAATTGTAGTTTTCTTTTATTCAAAAATCCTTTGTAAAACTTTGCGAGGGTTGAATTATTTGTTACATGTAGTTTTTATATGATAATTGGTTGTTATAAAGTTATTTTCATAAGTTTATAGATGAGTTATAGTAAATTGATTCATGATATGTATTTATTTATGAAGGAAATCATATTACAGTGAATTGGTATAAATATATGTGAATAAGGCTTAGTTTAAAGTAAAATTGAGGTTTAATTCTTTGTATAACATATAATTTGACTATTGATTTTGAAAGAAGATGACGAAACTGTGACGACCCGAGAATTTAGAAAATTAATTAAATCTTAAATAATGGATTAAAGGTTGAATAATAAACCTAGACAGAAAATAAGTGAATGGCTTTGACATTTCTGGAAAGAATTTTTATGAATTTAAAAATTTTTGTGGGGAATTAATCAGGATTAAGGGTATAAGTGTATATGTTCTATGTATATGGTTGTATATGCGATTAAAATATGGTTTAGGGTCAAGGGTTGACCAGATAAATTATATTAGTGTCCAAACCCTAATATTATATTACGAACCCCGACGTTCAGTTAGAAAACCCTAACAATTAATAATAAACCCTAAAACTGGCTCTAGAAACCCTAATTTTAGTTTCGGGATTCCGAAACCCTAATTTGGATTGTCAAAATCCTAATTTGGGAATTTAAATGCTATGTATAAAGCATTTGTGTATTAATTACAAATCTAATTAGGGATAACCCTAATTGTAAATTAGAAATCTTAATTTTAAAGTTTGAAACCCTTATTGTTTGTTAGAAACCCTAATGTATAATTATAAACCTAATTGCTAAATTATCAATTTTAATTAGGATAAATTAATCCTAATTAGCAAGCTTGAATTTATGATTAGGAAATTTAAGTATAATTATAGAATCCTAATTATAATTTAGAAATATTAAATTTCTATTTTAAGACCAAAATTAGAAATCCTAGAAAAATAGATTTTTTAAAACTTTAGGTTTTAACCATAAGGGTTAAACCCTAAGGGTTAGATCAAAAGATAATTGTGCCATTAAATTTAAAAGCCAATTGACCAATTTGCCCTTTTATGCATTATTGGAGGAAACTTGTGAATCTTGCCAAGATATTGGGTTTTTGACCAAATCTAGCTACCCCATATGACTGAATTTAGCAAATATCAGCCCCTCATACCAGCCATTACATTTCATCTAACATTTATATGGATTAAAGAGAGAGAAAAGGCCCACATTACTTCTCATTTTCTCCAAGACCCTTCTCTCTCTAAAAATTCGGAAATGTAGAGTGAGAGTGTGTAAAAGATAATCTAAGATCATGTGTTAGCTCTCTAAAAACAAACATCAATGATCAGATTCTAGATCAAGGCTCAAAAAAGGTATTCAAACAAAGCTAAATAGGTTGTGTAACTGTAATCAACGGTACAGACAAGTTTATCTTGACTCGACCTCGAGTTGTTTCATTTAAATATACTTGTAGTTAATCATTACAGATTGCCATGTCTATGAATTATTTATTCGCACTATGTGCATATTGCATATATTCATCAGGTATGAAAGGTTGATCACCTTCATTACCATTTGGTCCAGATATAATTGCTATGTTCATGTTCAATGTTCGTTCAGCTATGAAAGTTTGTTCATGCTAGTTCACAATTATATAATTTGAATGTTAGCCATCTATTATTCAAATTCTTTCCATCATGATATATCCTTAAATAAACTTATACTTGCTGGGAAAACTTATGCTCACCCTTGTTATATCATGATAAACATTGCATATTAAGACGAATGCGTCGGATACATGGAAAAGTCAAAGCCAAGTTTAGCTTGAAATTATATGTGCAGATAAAGTTTGTAACAGTATTGTATAATAATAACATTGTATGTTAAATAGGATATTGATTCAGGTTTTATGTGAAGGTTTTCGACCTTGGGGTAATGTATAAAGTTTATTGTATAAACAATTTATATTTATATTTTTCGCAACAATTATAGAATTAGTATATCAGATCCGTGGTGATTTGGGACCCAGATTTGGGGATGCTACAGTTGGTATCAAAGCTATTAGTTATGAACCTTAGGTAGGAATACTTGAGACCAATAACCATAGTGATTAGGATAAGATCTAACTCACATAGAGTTAGTTGGTCGGTAAGATTCAAAGACGGATCTCGGTAAGTTGTAAAGATACGGAGTTCCCTAACTCTGATAATAAAGTTGAACAGTAGTGGTGAATAGATAGAGTCTAAAAGACTAAAAGAATCGGAATAGGAGATCGTAAAATAAAACGATCATAGTATAGAAATGAATCATAATATATACGATGAGATCACCCCATGATCGGATAAGGTTATGGCAGTCAGAAGGATCAATCGAATGATGGAAAAGTTTACAGCAAAGATTGCTTTATATCAGTTGTACTATGAATTGGTACAGATTCAGGAAAGGATTATGAATACGAGTTGAATGAAATTCGTATTGAGAAGGGAGTTAGTATTAGGTGGGGATTTCAATTGAGGACTCATGTCAGTAGCGGAGTTGTATGATTCCTTGTTATGGGCGGGGAATTGTACTTGGTGTAAAAACCACTTAGTTTCTGGCATTGATAATCATTGAAATGTTTGTGTCGCGCTATTTGCTATATACATGTTAAGAGGGTGATTCCTTTCTCATGTGTATAACAAATAAATAGGTTATAGGTAGAGAATATAAGGTTAATTACGAGTTCTTAAAACTCATACTTATGGTACGTTCGTGACTCATGATTATATGAAATGTTTATGAATCCCTCAACGAATGGACGACAAATATCTGACTAGGACAAGTTCTTAAACTCATATGATTGTGGAAAGTTCCTGAACTCATAAGTTTGGTAAGTTCGATGAACTGGGTATAGTTTTATGTGAATGGAGTATTGAGGATTATAGGAATAGATAGATTACTAAGCAATGGATTATTAGTGGATACATAGATTTCCCAAATCTGCTAGCTATGCTAGACTTCGAAATTTTGACATCAAGCTAAATACACACTATGTGCTTTTGAAAAATGAATTTTTATTCTCAACTCTTGGTGACTATTGTCTATGCGTGGACTGGGCCACCGACACCTCATTACCTATTAAGATGATAGAACAGATTTGTAATGATTTTTGAACGGTTTAAAGTATAGTCTATGCTACTTGTTTCAGCTAGACGATAACGGTTTGAAATGTCAAAAAATATTTTTTTTATTTATCACTCATGTACCATGTAACTTGGTGCAGAGATGATAAAAGTTGATGGAGTTGTAAATACAAGAATACATAGTGTTGAATTTGATCTAAAATCGTTGTTCCACTATTGTATGATGTGTTATGACAGAGTCACTCAATGACAGCATCCTCAAATGGGTTGTTAATACAGTACGACATCATGATGTCATTCTCAAATATATTTTCAAAATTTTAATTTGCCAATTGGGTTTGGCTATACCTAAATATTTTGATTGAATTGAATTATTGATATGAATCTATGCTATTTGATTCGGCTAGACCAACGTTTATAAAAAGTTTTAAGCGTTCTTTGAAAATTTTCCCGAACCAAATTATTTTAGTGCGGAATTCGATAAGACTGAGGTAAGAAAATTTTATGCGCCCAAGGTGGATAAGAGGAACAAGAAAATGGTTCACCAAAGAAGATTGATGATCGATCAGGCATACCAGCTAATCACCCACTATGTAAAGTAAGTTATGATGGTTTTATGGGCTAATTTCTATATAACCTTTTCGAAAATGAAAGTTCGTTGTGACGCCCCGAAATTCAGGTACTTGAAACCCGAACTCGGTGCTTCATGATACCATTTCTATGAGCGGAATAATACTAATAATAATAACAATAATATAAAGATCAAACTTAATTTACATAAATATCAGAGTCTATTCCCAAGTAGGTAACCTTTAATACATTCATTACATGATACCTGATAGATAATATATATCATCCTTAATAAAGTTAAACTATTACATAAAATAGCACCAACTTATTCTGAAACCTTCCATTTCCCTTTGTTCTTAGCCGAGCCTTTTGTTGTTCACACTTAGCTGAAAATATTTTAAATTAAGCAAGGATGAGCATTTGAGTGCTCAGCAAGTAATAACAATTATAAATATTAGCTGAAAGGATTAAATGTTTTCTTTGTACGACACTTTTACAACGAATCAATAGTTGTGAAGTAAACTGAACCAATAATAATATATTAATTCTACATCAAAATTTTTGAAACTACGTACTGACTATATCAGGGGATTATTCGATAGATTATGAACATTATTTTCTATTTTCGAAAAGGTTAAACAAAACTTCATCTGCAAACCGTCATAACTTAAGGTCACGGGAGGGGGGGTGATCAACCCGTTATGCTCTGTATTGATCAATACTACATGCAAGAACGATATTATCGTTCATCTATCCGCCTTTAGAGTACAAAAAGTTTTTCCATGTACGAGATGTTCATACTTAGTCGGGATTCCAAACCAAAACAATTTGGTTGGATAATAGTAAGGTTTTATCTTGTTCAACAATAATCTATAAGTTTGTGTCTAGCCAAATCAATTAGTTTAGACGGCTTTTAAGTTAACATATACAAACTGGAAATTTAAAAATGTGTATCAACATGTGATTAAATACAATGATTACCGAAGTGAGGACACTTGTATAACCATATATAGAAATTAACGAACAGAATAAATATTTAAATTATAATATAATACTATGTTGATAAACAATGATCGGATATAATGTAAATAACAATAGGGTTAATAATCTGGCACAATAATAATATAATCACTACAAAAAAATGGGGCTTCAGCAACAACCGATTTTCGTTGCTAAAGGTGCCAAATTTCATAGCTAAAGGGTTTTGGCAACGACTTTATTGTCGTTGCGTCTTTCGTTGCACAATGAGCATTGCTAATTGCTCCGCAATGAACGTATTTTTTTCGTTGCCAAAAGTAATACATTTTGCAATGAAATTTGGCTTTCGTACAGAGACATCGATCCTTTAGCAACAAAATGTATTGTTGCAGAATAATTAAAATGTCGTTGCCAAAAACCCCATTTTGTTGCAAAAGCCTGCTAATTGGCAATGAAATGAACTCTTTTTTTTTGCAACAACCATGCATTTTCGTTGCAATTGATACCATTTTGCAACGACATTTTTTCGTTGCAGTAAATTATGAAAAATGTTGCCTAAGATTGCTTTCGTTGCGGAATGTAAACTTTTTAGCAACGATTTTCGTTGCTGATTATATTATTTGACAATGACATTATGCTGAATCAGCAACGAAAATGTTTGTTGCTGGTTATTTTTCAATAGCAATGAAAGTCGTCGATTAGCAATGACATTATATGTTGCCGTTTCTTTATATGTGCAACGAAAGTTGATATAATTTGCAACGATAAAAAATGTTGCCTTTTATTTTAGTATTAGCAACAATATCCTCTCCGTTGTTATTAGGTTAATTTTTTGTTGCCAAATATTATATTTTTAATGTCATTAGCAACGAAAATTTATTTCTAACTGTATAAAAAATTGCTGCTATATTAAAACTTGTTCAATGCTTTGGTAACGAATTATATTGTTGCCAAATCAAAATTTGACATTCTTTTTGTGTACCTGGCTGGCTCAATGCCCCCATAGCAAATAATGGCAAAAATACAACAAACTAAAATATTATTAACTTAATAAAATCATCCACTACATAATCATTAATTGTCTTTACAATTAACCATCTAAAGCTACCACAGTTCTTCAATCAAAGTATATATCTACATATATAGAGAGAGTACACTTCATAATTTCGTCCCTTGTCTTCCGTAAAAGTAGCACAAAAATTTGATACCCAGTATTGTAAGGCAGGTCGTAGAAGCAGTCTTCCTACACATTTAAAAATAATAGCAAGTCAGGAAAATGAAGAAAATAGGTCACCAGAGGCACTTAGTGCCAAAATCAATACATAAAGACAATAGAGTTGCTATGTGGTACAATGTCAAGGCTTGGCTCCTTTTTCATAATACTTTAGAATACCACCAATTTCTTGTTCAATTTGAGTGACTAAATAATAAATATGGTTGGCACATCAATGCATAATCACTCTCTAACCCGGTTATAGCATAAGTTAGAACAAGTACTCCACTTTCTATTGCCAAAAATATTTCCCATCATTGCATTCAATTTAATAAAGGGATGGGTTATCTTTAAAAAGCATGCAAAAATACTTGAAACATGATATCTTGTGAAAAGAATTTATGAGCTGAAGATTGAGACTACATACCATACATGCGAATCATAGCCGTTGTTGTGATTATCACCCATCATAAAAACTAAGTTTTCTGGTACACGCTGCACCACAGTATAAAAGCATCAGTTTCATAATCAATATTGGTTAGCCAAGAATAGCTCATTCATTATAAAATCATCTACATCATGCTTCCCTTTGGTGCTTGCCCTTTTACAACATACATAGGCTTAAATCGTAGGCCACTTATAATTTATAAAGTTTTATGTATGCACATTTTCCAAATTTTGAGACAGAATAGAAAAAGAACAAGAAAATAAATGGGGAGTTAGAAGTATAGTGAAAGTGCACATACAGCTGGTGTCATTTTATATTTAGGTGCTCCGAGAATGAAATCTTCTTCCTTCATGAACCTCATTTTTACTCTCTGCATAGCTTCTACATATGTTTATAAGTGTAAACAATAAAGAATCACAGAAGTTTTGGGTTAAATCTCACTAAAAATAGTGAGTTTCTGGTGAGTTCATTCATGGAGGATAATCAGATATATGATTGATCTTTTTAGGTTGTTTTAAACTATAAAACCTACTGGGCTAGGTAGCAGAAGGGAGGAAAATGAAGTGATCCACAGAGAAAACCCTAATTAGTTATTTTTCATTTGCATGAAGCATAAGACCCATCATGATTGCCCTGTCAAATTAATATCAAAGTGTTTCAGAAAAAATAAATAATAATGCCATTACCCCGTCGACCTCGCTTATGTTAGGTGTTGGGAGGAGTAGAATAAATAAGGATCCAACTCCTTGAAAAAGAATGACATTTTAACCTTCAATCACTTTAATAACAATGTAGTTGAGAACTGATACATTTCCATACCTTTGATCAGCTTTTGGATCCCAATCGCACTTTCTTTCCGCTCGATTCTCCGACTCCAGATTTAAGTCTTCAATCTGGTAAGGAACCATCAGCATGTCTCTTGGCCGATGATGTGGCGTGCAGACTGTCAATTTAGTGTCAACGAGAGAGGTCTGTAGTAAGTTTCCTATATGGTCATGCAAAATATAAAAGAACTATAGAAAAACTAAGTCAAAAAATCACCTGGCTACAAGGGAAACATGGTGAAGTTATAGCAGAATGGGCTACTTCATACCAGACATCTAAAACTCTTTCCCATAGAAAAAAATAGGAAAAAGAATTTCACAAAAATAGATAATAACAAAAATTAAAAAGAAGAAACCACTAGATACGAGGAAGCAAAATGATATCAAATGCAACATCTAAAGGAAACATAAACTGGCAAGTTCAAAGAAAATAGTTATAACATACATGTTCTTCATCACACCAAGATTCCCAGCTATTATTAATAGTTGTTAGTGAACCAAAATTGACCATTAAAAAAATAATTATGCGACTTTTTAATTTATTTATGATGTTAGAAATTAATTAATTAAAATGTTACGTAACTAATTTTTTGAGAGTCGACCGTTGTCATTTTTAACTAATTTTTTTTAATTTTGATGAGTTTTAGAATTTATCAAGATTCATATATATCATATACTATATCTGTGACGCCCCCAAAACAGGTATACATCACCCGTCTTGAGTCGCCAGATACATGGTACATAAATTCAAATACAACTTAATTATACAACAGTCGTGTAAAATACGACAAAACATAGCTGAGAGTTTAAACAAGAATATTGTCATCTAGACAATATCCACACTCAATGGAGTCCTCGTTATAATTATTATCACATTATTCCGTAGAATAGTGAGGACTACTAAAGCCACTTATCCTGGACCATCACTCCATTCCCCGACTCATCCCAGCGATATTATCATTTCCTGAAGAGAACAATGAAAGAAAGGGTGAGCTCAACTAGCCTAGTAAGAAATATTATGACTAAGATAACGCAAAATAAATTATCCTTAGCCTTCAACAGTGTTAAACTGATAAAATAAAATAAACATCAAGTTTAACTGCAGCGGAATAAGCAATCCATTAGAAGAGTAAAGTAGAACATAATGTCTACTATCTCTTCTAGATTAAAAGTCCATCATTAATATTTCATTCCTGTAATACTCAACAACAGTTTTTTGTTATACCGAAGACAAAAAGAACTATCATCACCTGTCTTCACCTAAACCACCAAAGATTATAGTAAATCCACAATTCATATTTATAATCATGTAAATCAACAGTTTCTCCTTGCCATAAAGGCTTAATATAACGTTTACTCAATATCTTTACCCCAAAGGCTAAAGATATTCAAATGTAATAACAATGATCATACCAATTAGTTGTCTACCTATGCACTACGGGCCAAAGATATTCAACTATAAAACCAATGGTCATGATCATACCAATCAATTGTAATCATCGATGCACACTACTACCAAAGACATTCAACTATTAACTAATGGTCATGATCCTGCCAATCACATCATCGAATTATCCATGTATTACGGGCCAAGGATATTCGTTATTATCACTAGTGGTTATGATCAAGTCATACACCTGTCCATCTTTGCATGTAAGCCAAAGATATACAACTATAAAACCAATAATCAACTGTCCATCTTTGCACATAAGCCAAAGATATACAACTATAAAAATAATAATCAACAGTCCATCTATGCACGTAAGCCAAATATGACTTTCATCACAATATAAGCATGAAGATGATGGCAATGATATAAGCATTAATCAAACGAAATCAAGGATAAATATTAAAGACTTTAAATTTATCCAGAGTTTAAAAATATCCAAATTGTCAACATGATACTGCTTTATGGAGTAAAATTCAAGAATAATATTCATGCACCAAAAATAATTTGGACATAAAAGAAATATATTTTTTGGGTAAATAGTACCTCGTGAATAGTACTTCGAGAATAGTACCTCGTGAATAGTACCCCAACATGAAAAGTACCCCAAATACCCGAGCGAATAATATTCGGGTGAATAGTAATTTGGGTAAATAGTAACCTATGAATAGTAACTCATGAATAGTACTCCGACACAAAAAGTGCCCCGAATACCCGAGTGAGTAATACTAGAGTGAATAGTAACTGGGTGAATAGTAACCTGTGAATAGTAACTCATAAATAAAATACCAAATAAAATGATATTTCATGACGAGTACAAAAGAAATGATATCTCATACGAGTATAATAGAATATACAAAACTACAAATGGATTTTCATCTGCCATGCAGTAATCTACATAGACAGATCATTTCCATAATTTAATAAAGAATGAATACGAAAGGTCATTCACCATGCATGCAGTAGTCCGCGTAGACATGTTATTCCAACAGAATAATAAAGAATGGAATAACAAAAGAATTCACCAGGCATGCGATAAACCGCATGTATATATGTTATTCCCAATGTAATAATAAAGAATGGAATATGAGAAGAATTCACAAGGCACGCGATGTAACCGCATAGCTTAGGTTACTCCCAATGAATACTAAATAATGGAACGTGTCATGCGTAATACGCATGCATGATGTGATATTCCAATAGAATAATAAATAATGGAACTGTGTCATGCGTAATCCGCATGATATGATATTCCAATGTAATAATATAGAATGGAATAATGAAGAATTTCACCATGTATATGGTACTTGCGATAGATAAAAGTTATTCTAACATAATAATAAATAATAGAATAACAGAAGCTCTCTTCATGAATATGAAAGAAATAATACCCATTACCTCAGAAGAAAACTGGATACAGGAATAGTGAGGTAGCAGACTTCTCTTCTTCTTTCTCTCTATAATTTCTCTCTATAATAATTGCTCTTGTGAGACTTAGTGAATTGGTGAGAAATGAAGGAAGAATGAGCTTCTATTTATAGGAAAATATAGTTTCAATAATTGCACATTTTGGGGCTTAAAATATTACAGTATAATACCTTCCTCTTTTTCTTCATTTTTAATTTAGTCCTACAAGTATTATCAAACTTGCACCACCTCCCCTAATAGTAAATCATGTGAATCAATAGTAAATCATGTGAATCAATAGTTCTAGACATGTAAAAAAATTAATTATAGTATAGTACCTTCAACTATACCTCCATTTTTAACTTAGTCATGTAAGTATTATCAATCTTAAACAAACTCCCCTAATAGTAAATGAATGTGAATCAATAGTACACACATGTGAATAAATAGTTATAATCATGTGAATCAATAGCAATTAATTGCTCATTTATCCGGTTAATTAGCCGATTGGTCAATATAACCTCCAGACATCAATTATTATCGAAATAAATGTATATTTTCACCAACACTAATAATTCCAACACAATGGAACTATCAATTTCATCTTTAATCAACACGAACTTATTCATCATTAATATTATAACTCAATATTTAACAACTAGGTCGTTCCCAGGAAAGAGGGGGCTTTCCAATAAGGATTTCTCCTTATTGGCGCGCAATTAGGTGACCAAACCTCTCCTTGACAGAACTTCTAAACATTGTCAATATTGCAAATAATAATATGAATAACTTTGTCGTCTCAATTATTGATTTAATAATATAAAATATTGTGATAATAATTGAATAAAACCAAGTGACTTCTCACGTAAGCATCAATAATCAATACAGTGTGCTACTATGCAACCACACGTATTACTGTACTTTTATCACCGATTATTTTATAGCAACTTGCTTATTTTGAAAAAATTTCAAATATCACCCTTAACTTTAACCTTTTATCAATTTAACCATTTACTAAATAGAATAATTATAAAAAAATTGAATACTTTTATTTTATAAAATTCGGTGTCTCACAATATCTATAATATATATATATAATATTAAAATCAAAATTTCATCGTTTGTTTTTTCAAAGTCATAATGAGATTTTCCTATAATAAAAGTTTGTGTACTTTATCGAATTTTTAATAAATTTAGTAAAAAAATATAAATGGTTTATAATTTTAATAATTATATTTTCTAAAATTAGATTAATTTATATTCATTTTAAGTTAAAAATTTACCGCAGAGTTTTGCGACTTTTGAATTTTCCATAAAATCTCTCTGCAATTTTTTTACTGGCGATTTGAATTTTTATCTTTGTGTTTAATATTTGGAAGTCTTTAGAGATGAGGTCAGATTTTGGATATGAGTTGATAGATATAATTTTTTTTTCTAAAGTCTGCCAAACACTTCCGTTTGATAGAAATCTGAAAAATCAATGACTTTTTGAATACCAAAATACTTTTATAGACTCAATTCAATATCACCTAACTTTTAAAGATAATACAAAAATTGTAATTGAATACCAGTAAATTTTTATAAACTCTTTAAATGTCTTGATTGAATACAACCAAACTTTAAAAGTCTTTAAAAGTCTTAATTGAATACACCCTCCTAAAGTCAGATTCCAAATTTTGTTGTCGACTGGGTTGGGTTGGAGACAAAAGTGAGAAAGAATAGGGAAAGGTAGGATCTGGAGTATATTTTCAGAATTGGTTAAATTATATTCAATTTTTTTAATTATATTCATTTTATTCAAATTTTCTTAGAATAGGCTCTTCTCTTAACCAAATTAATTAATTTAAGAACAATTTTTATAAATAAAAAAAACCTTATTTTTTAAAAAAAAAGCTTTAATATTTTTTTTAAAAAATTTATTTTTAAACAAATATTTTTTAAAAAATAAAAACTTCAACGACTGTCGTTGGGAGTAAAGGCTCTCACATCTAATTTGGAAAAAACTACTAAACACCATTTGAAATGGCGTTGAATTTTTGGATTTTTTTTTGGCTAAAAATCAGAAAGGCAACCAATGCCACTTTAAAAAAAATACTTTTTAAAAAAATGAATTTAAAAAAAAATTATCTTAATTTTTTTTAAAAGGATTTAATTTATTTAAAAAAATTGAAAAAATAAAAATGTGATCCAATGCCAAACTAATCGGCATTATAACTTTTTTTTAAATTTTTTTTTATAAAGTTAATATGTAAAAAAGAAGAGTAAGATGTAATATCACTTTAACTGACGTTGGAATCTCTTTTTTTTAAAAAAAATAAAATTCTTTGATCTCTTGTACTTGTTTACAAACATCAATATTTTTTTATGTTTATTCTCTGTCATCGACGTTGGAAATAAAGGAGTATATAAGACTTCAGCTATAAAAAATAAAAATAAAAATTCTAATGCCAATTAAAGTGACGTTGCTTCTTACTCTTCTTTTTAATGAATTCATTTTTTTTTAAAAAAATTAAAAAAATAGGGATAAAAATGATATTACATTATATGGGTCAAACTAACTTATTAGGAATGACTTATAAGTTATTTTTAAATAACTTTATTCTGCATTTTAGTTTATAAAACATAATAAATTTTTCTTCATCTTTTATGTTTTCTCTTATAAGCGATAGTATTATAATTTAGTTTTATAATATATTTGGAAAAAGATAAAAGGAGAACTAGGAATAGCTAGGGTATACCATTACTATTCTTCTTTTTATATTTTATTTTTGACTTAAAAATATGTTCATGATTTAAGTTACTCCCTCCGCTCTAAGAATAAAAGTTCTTATTATTTTATGTAATCTCAAGTTAAATATTTACTTATAAAGTAACTATGAATATTTTAATATATATATAAACTAAATATATATAAAGTAAATATGAATATTTATATAACGTAACTATGAATATTTTAATATATATATATATATATATATATATATATATAAATTTATATCTAAATATTCATATAAATATTTATAAACAAATATTTATTTATAAATTTATAAATATTTCATCTAAACTTTAGATATGAATATTTTTATAAATATTTATATGAATAGTTGTTTATATATATATATATATATATATATTCATATTTACTTTATATATATTTAGTTTAATGTTGAGATTTGTTTAGTTTTTTATTTAGTTTGACAAGAAATTTTGAAAAGAATATATATGTATGTATGTATATATATACATATCAGTAGAATAAATTTAAAAATATTGGAGACTACAAGTTATGACGTTAGTTTAGTTAACTAATAAATTAGAATGGCTCAATTGTAGCATAATGGCCCAATAACCCATAGGTCTTAGGTTCAAAACCTAATTGTGATATTTTTGCTTCTTATGTTATATTTTTTGTGTATTAGATAAATTCTATTATCATCTATATATATATATATAAAAATTTATCTCTAAATATTCATATAAATATTTATGCATGAAATACAAATATATTATCTTATAATAATAACATACTAATTTGTCGTTTTATTCTGTGATATATAAGATCGTTAGTATGGAAAGACCTGTTTGACATCTTTTTTTTCCTTTTTTTCCACAAGTGCTAATTATTATATCAATTCTTTTTTTTTTTTTGCAAAGTAAAAAAGTAGTAAATTTTCGGAAACAATAGCATTAAATATTCCTTATTTTAAAATGTCTAATATTATAAAATTAATTAATTAACTTGGCTATTAATTTACGTTATAAACTTCTATATATTGATCGTGTATGATCATCGATATGTCATTTAATTATTTCATTACTAATTTCCATCAAAAAGTGTTCGATCGCCCATTAATTATTTGTTGCAAAAGAAGAAGATAATAGAAAAAATAACTTATACTATATTCCAAGGCAAAATAAATAAATTAAAGAACATGTAAGATAAATATCATAATTTTGTAAGTATTTGACATATATAAGCGAAATTATAGTGTTATTATTTTTTTATTATTATTATTATTATTATTATTATTATTATTATTATTATTATTATTATTATTATTGTAGTATATAACTTCCTGAGATTATATTAATGGTATGTAGTGAAGGAGAAGAAAGGAATATGGGGGAAATATCATGTTTTGATATAAATATTAATCCTTGCAAGATATTAACAGATAACTTGTGTTGCTCCAGCTGTCAAATGACCAAAGTTCCAAATGATAGGTCACAGGTTCGAATATGTTCCGCATTTGGACATAATTTTTAAATACTAAATACGAATATTTTTTTGACAATTCTTCGAATACCGAATATGGTCTTACAAAAACATTCTTATTGGGATTATCTTAATTTAAGGCAACATTTTAATAGTCGTTGCAAAAAGTTGTATAAAATATGCAATGAAAATAAAAATTGTTGCCAATGAATGTGGTCCATATTAGGCAACGAAATATAGCAACAAAAAACTTTTGTTGCCTACGATGAGGAGAAATCAAGTTGTTAGAAATTTTGCAACGAATTTCTAACTAATTTTGTTTCCAAATTTTGTAACGACTTATGAATTTCGTTGCAAAAAGTGAAAGTCTAACACAATCTGCAACAAAGGACAAGTTTCGTTGCTAAACATACACTTTTAGCAACGACTTATAAAGTCGTGGCCTGAAAAATCGTTGCTAAAGCCCCATTTTTAGCAATAAAAAAATTTTTGTTGCCCACGATGACAGAAAATCAAGTGGCCGAAAATTTTGCAACGAATTTCTAACGAACTTTTTTCACGCCAATGAATTAGCAACGAAATTTTGCAACGACTTATGAATTTCGTTGCAAAAAGTGAAAGTTCGACACAATCAAGAACGGCGACAACTTTCGTTGCTAAACATATACTTTTAGCAACGACTTATAAAGTCGTTGCCCGAAAAATCGTTGCTAAAGGCTTATTTTTTTGTAGTGAATTCGGAAACTTTCTTATTTATGTCCATTACATAAAGTAAATGCAAAGGTAGGATACTTGCCTGGTCTGCTACTTACAGTTATGCAATCTAGTTTTATCTTTTATATAACAACCTATCAGTAATAAGATCCTTTTACTGATTAGAATAATATATCGTAACACATATTACTGCTTATTAAAGTCAGAACATAACCTAATCACATTGTCACACATGTTTAACAGTCATTGGATCACAAACAAACACATATCTAATCAAATTATCTAAATCCAGATCAATTTCTAAAACATGTCGGTGCACCGACGGCTTTATCGGGTAATTATCGAGTCTAAGACTCTATCCTGTAATTCAATAACTATAAATATTAGTCATATTATTTTTAAATGACTTATAACAATTTTTAATTAATTATTATAATTTATCATAAGTTTTCAAGCACTTTGGAATCATTATTAGATGATTTAAATGTTAAATAATTTTTTATCATTAATATTTAATTAATATTAAACTATAATGAAACCATTGCCAAAATATCAAAGTTATTTATAATAACTTAACCTATTTTTAAAGTACTACTATTACCCTTAAATGATTTTTAAAATATTTAAAGTCATTTTTCAATAATTACCATTAATATTTAAATATTAATGTACTATTTATCAAAATATTAAAAGTCATTAATTATAACTTAAAATATTTTTAATTCATTTATATCCTTTTTAAATGATTAATAAAATAATTTTTAAACTATTTATTTAATATAATTATTAAATAAATTTAATATCATTAATATTAAATTATTAAATTAATTATCCTTTAAATATTAAAAGTTATATTTTATAACTTAAAATATTTTTAAACATTTTATTTTCATTTAAAATGATTTTTATAATATTAAAATCATTTTAAACTAATTTATTTAATATAAATATTAAATAAGTCTAATATCATTAATATTAAATATTAATATTTTTCATGAAAAATATCAAAAGTTATATTTTATAACTTCAAATATTTTTATAATACTTAAATAATTTTTATATGATTTTTAAATCATTAATTCTATTTTTTCACAATTTATTTAATATATTTATTAAATAACTTAATTATCATTAATATTAATTTATGAATAAAATTCATCACAAAATATTAAAAGTCATTAAAAATAACTTAAAATATTTTCTTATATCGTATTATAATTTTAAATGATTTTTCAAGTATTAAAATAATTTTTAAATAATATATTTAATATAATAATTAAATAAATTAAATACTTTTAATATTTCAAAAATATTAAATATTTATGAAATATATTAAAACTTATTAAAAACTAATTTTTAGACTTTAATTTTTTTTTAATAATTAAAAACTAATTTTCTCTAATTATTAAATAAAATAATTAATTTTAGAAATAAAGTGTCGCTAAAGACTGCATATAGCGACAAAACCGTCACTATAGGTGTTCTTCATGTTTTTGGCAAAATTCAGAACATTCATGTCAGTTTTCGAGTGGCCTACTTTGACCAAGATTGTTGACCAAACCATGATGTTTATGGGGGCTATCTATTGATCACTGTTTGTAGAACTAATGTAATACTACATGATACATCAACAATTATGATCATACAATACATAACAAAGGAGATCTGGGCATCTAAAGTGGCTGTCAGAGTTGTTCTTCATTTTTGGGTTACCCAGAAATGAAAAACAGTTCGACTGCCCTTCTTTGGGCTTCCACAACTTGTGATTTGCGTGATAGTTTTGTGATTTAAAACTTTCAGTGTGTAGCCAACATGTAAGAGAGTAAATCTATAAAATAAAACCGATCTAACAACAACATATTTAACTGTTATGATCCGGTCAAACCATGTCAGTCGACATGTTCATATGTTTTCTGGGTTTCCCGAGAAAATGAGAGAACACGCTTTCGACTACCGCCTAGTTGAATGCTCATAATAATCAACCAGTTTAATGTTTAGGAGATTTTAAGGCATAAACATGTAGTCCATATACAAGACTACAACATGGATGCAACAAAAAAACAAACAAACAACAACTAGTAAGATCAAAGGCCATGAACTCGCTATCAGACCGACCTGGGGAAATCTGGGTTACCCAGAAATCTCCTGGTCAATGCTGGTCAACGTGGTTTGACCACGAATAACATGAGATCTGTTCATGTTCTGACCTTGATACAAGTTCCAGTTTAAAGACCTCACAGCATACTATAGGAGCAAAGCTTAAAACAACAAAAATACATAACATACAAAGATTTACAAGGTCTAACATTACATTGTCAGACACAAAAAAAATTTCCTAGATTTTTGAAAATTTCAATTTTGAGCACTTAGGTTTTATGGATCTACAAGATACCAACCCAGATCACTTAAATAGACTACAAACAACATGTTTTAACATAAAATGATAACATCTAACATAGCAACTGAGATCAGATTTCAAGTTAGGGTTTATACTTTCTATGATCAAATTCTGATTCAAGGCTACTTATTTGATTATGGGTGTTAGTGGGGCTGGTTTTAGGACTGAAATGCTAGTAGAATTCGTGGGTTTGAGCTTGAGAGAGTTGAGTTGAGTGTTGTCGATGTTGGGATTTTTAGTGTCCCTTTTTGTTACTTGTTCTTTGGTGTTCTCATGTTAATGTGAGATTTGTTTGAAAAAACAAGTAAAAAAGGTCCGACATGTATAATGTCGATGATTTGACTTTAAGAGTCGCCAGTTGGTGTATTTAACTGGTTGCACCAACGCAATCGAAAAAGGTTTGCACATTGACCCAGTGATGTGACACTGCAAAACGGGTCTGTGAAATCGAGATTCATTTGGGTCCGGGGGCTTGATTATGCGGAGGGAAGGTGTGACGCCCCCAAAATAGGTCCATTCCATCCAACCCATTCTGAGTCGCCAAATACCTGGTACAGAAATAACTACAACTTTATTATTACAACATATAAACTGTGAGTTTAAATACAGATATTGCCATCTAGACAATATCCACACGCAAATAAATCCCCATCATAATTATTGATACATTATTTTACAAAAATGGTGAGGACTACTAAACAACTCTCTCTAGAACCTTCATTCCATACCCCGACTAGTACTCGCTACATTCTCGCCTCCTGAGAAGAAAAATGGAACAACAAGGAAAAGGGTGAGCTCAACTAGCCCAAGAAGAATATTATGACTAAGATAATATACAACAAATTATCGTTAGTCTCCAACAGGAAAAATCTAATAGAATACAATAGACAACAAATTTTAAATCAATATTCGCAGCGGAAATAATAATTCATTAGAAGAGTTAAGTAGAGAATGCAAACTACTATCTTCTATGTATGAATTTAAAAGTTCCTCATCTATCTTTTTATCCCTGTAACATCAATCAACATACATCCGGAATCAAAAATTCATCTTTGCACTCTGAGCCAAAGATATTCATCGATTGGTCATGTTCATCTAAACACTGTTCATCTTTGCACTACGGGCCAAAGATATTCTTAGAAATCATTCATCTTTTGACTGAGCCAAAGATATTCCATAATATCATCATTTAAGATCAAGATTATGAAAAATATTTTTAAAAAACGAATCCAATTGAAAGAAAATGACAAGGATTAAGGATTAAAGATTCGTACTTTGTTTTATCCACGCCCAAAAATACCTCAAAAATAATCATAGGGTGTAAAATTCAAGAATGATCAAAACATGGATACAATCAAAGCTAGTATCCGAATAGATATTTTAGACGAAAAGAAAAATTTTCATTTTTCTATGAATAGTCCATGATTCGTGAATAGTGTCAGATATCGTGAATAGTGCTTATACACGTGAATAGTAACTCAGACACCAAAAGATAGAAATTCTACAAAAAACATCTTCACGCTTCATGAATAGTACTCGTGAATAGTAACTTTCGTGAATAGTAACTCATGAATAGTAACTCGTGAATAAGAACTCATGAATAGTAACCCGACATGAAAAAGTTCCAAATTTGATAAAAAGTTCCAACCAATATTTCAAAGATAATGATATTGAAGAAATAATATCATTTGAGAAGAAAATAACATCCTTACCTCGAAAGACAAGATTTCTAGTTGAAACACCAGGATATAGGCTATGACTTGAACTTTCACAGTATAGCAATACTCAAAGTATACTCAAAATACTCACAAGAATACGCTAGATAATATAGAGAGAAAACTTGAGTTTCGGTGTGATTTTCAATTCTAACCTAAGCACCCTATTTATAGGAAATTGCTTAGAACACCAAAGCAGAAAATTTAATATAATAATATATATATATATATATATATATATATATATATATATATATATTCACGCCAACCAAGACTCTCGAAATCAAAGCATGTTTACAACACATGGGGGCCAACCAAAACAATAAAAACGTTTTTGTTGATATAAATAATTAAAACTTCCAAAAATCAATTATTTCGGAACTTTGGAACTTCAATAATTCATAATAAATAGCCCTTTTATCAGAAAATTTGAATCTCGCGAATTTTTATAGGAAATTCAATTCTCTACAACTTTGCAGTAAGAAAATTTTTCCAAATTCCAAATGAAATTGGACCGAAATCCACATACGGACAATTTACTGCTATAATCAAATTTCAATCAAGAAATGGGGTCCACCGACATGTTTAACATGTTTTAAACATTTATTGCAACAAAAATACTCTTCCTCCTCAGATACTCATATATCCCACATTCGTTGTAAAATATCACCAATTAATATATTATTAAAATAATATATTTAAATGAATTATTTTATCGTAAAAAGATAAAATATTAATTTTCAACAATTGTCACATTAAAAATTTTCTCCATCTATATCCACATAAAATCAATATTTTCCTCATCATATGAATCAATAATTAATTATTCACAAATAATATTACGAGAATCACAATATTGACAACTGCATAGGTTCAGGAAAGAGGGGCTTTCAATAAGAATTTCTTCATCGGCGCCGCAATTAGGTGACCAAACCTCTCCTTGAGATGTAACTTTCTAGACATTGCCAATAATGTTATCTAATAATATTATTCAGATAATATGAATTATTGCTTCGATAATGAAAAATCTTGTGTAATGACAATTATTGAAACAACAACAATATAAAATATCAACGCAAAGCAATTATTAAATCAATAAAATAATTGAACAAATTAATTATCGTAACAATTATTGAGTAGTGCCTTCTTACGTAAGAATCCATAAATGGTGCAATACCGTGTCTTTCTTGTTCAACAACGCGTATTAGTGTGTTTTAACCACCGGGTATTCCAACAAGATAACGGTAATAACTACGTGAATTATTTATAAACAACTTATATTTGTCGTTTTCTTCATCCAATCGCTTTCAAGTTATGGGGCCCCAAAAGATCGCTACTGGCCGCATTTAATATTCCCGAAGCAGTAAGAATATTCCACGACCAAACGAATATTCCCCGACAATAATGAATATTTTATAACCACTTGCTTATTTGAAATATTTGCGTATTTTACCCATAACTATCCACATTAATCAAATCAACCCTTACTATTTCAAAAAAATAATAAATAGAGGAAATTCCTTTTTATTTAAAAAAATTTCGGGGTCTTTACAGAAGGTGTTAGGCACCCCCTGACATCCGTGTTGCCACTATGACCGCCACTTTTCAAATAAATTATTGTATGAATGTGTGTGTGTGTGTGTGTGTGTGTGTGGATCAATGTGCAATTATTTGGAAGTAGTGCTACACCTCAATCGCACCTATATACGAAGGGTTTGAATTTGTAGAAAAATTCAGTTTTACGCAAAATATAGCAGTGAAGTTTTATAAATGAGGTTTTTCAAACTATGTGCTCAATAGTAATTGAGGCCTTTGATACTTCCATTTTATTATTAAATGTTCGGCTTGTTTGCTTTTATTTTCGAGATGCGAAGCATCTTCAAGAAAATAATTTACAGCAGTGCCGAACTCCTCATGGGCATACAGCCATCCAAGAAAATTCAGACATTGTAAATTAATGTACAAGTGCAAGACAACCTGAAAAAAGGTCCATCATGGGAACCAAATCTAGATTGAGAAATCGAATCTGTGATCACATGATTCCTAAGCTCACATGATCTCGCAATTTGTATGGAAAGCGATGGCAGATTATATATATAAAAGTCAGTATATATATATATATATATATATATATATATATATATATATATATATATATGACATGATCAACCACCACGTAAGTAAACTCTGTGGGACAAAATGTAAATAAAAATTTAAAAGCGATAAATTGCCAATAAGTAAACTCAAAAGTGAGGATGAAATGTAAATAAAAGTTTGTAAAAGGCCATGAAGTAAACTCCAGGCCTGACAAAAATGTAAATATATATATGTACAAATATATATATATATATATATATATATATATATATATAAAGCAAAGAAACGCATAGGATATAAATCCGGTGCTCATCGAATATGTTCGACAACAATTATATATATATATATATATATATATATATATATATATATATATATATATATATATATATAAAAGTAAGTAAATGCTAGGATGTAAAATCCGGGCTCATCGAGATATGTCCGACAACAATTATATATATATATATATATATATATATATATATATATATATAAGCAAAAAACGCTCGCACATGAGTTCAGGCTCAATCGAGGCATAACTCGATAATGTTAGTCCATATATATAAAATATATACATATATAAGTATATATATACTGATGTAAATGAAAACCATGCACAAGAAGTCCGCAAACGCACACAACACGACTCTCAATGTGTATAACAAAGTGTGTGCTAATATGAGAAGAAGGCTTTATAGAATGTGAGAAGGCTTACGGTGAAACGCCAATGTAGACTTCTATGACTCTATATGGATAAAAACTCAGCTCCCGCCAGATAAAAAGATAGCTATATGTGAGCTAACAGATGTTTACAGATGAGGAAACACTCAATATGGGTGTGTACAGAGTAAATTGGACATGGCTTCCTCGCCTTTCTCTCTCCTTCTCTCTCCAAAATGGCTGACCCCAAGGTCTATATTTATTGACTGATGGCCGCAGGTGTACCTGCGACAGCCGCAGTTACACCTGCGGCTGGTCGAGGTGTCCCCGGGCTTAGCGGGTCTCGTTGTCTCGAAGTACGTGCACTTGTGCACTGTAATGTCCGCTCGAACTTGCAGAACTTCAATCTAAGAATCCGAACGAGGTATATGTGAACTTCTTCGGACCGCTTGTGTCAAGAGTTACACAATGACATGGATTAGAGGTTGTACGAAGTCAGGAAGAGGGGTCCATGCCCATGGTCTTCAAGCTTCAAATTCTATCCAAGGGTACTGTCACATGTAATAGTCACTCAGGATTATAACTCTTCGGTTCTTGTGGGACATCGTTGGATGTATGTATGTATGAAGTGTTGAGACGACGCGCAGGTGTTGAAGGGGGCAATATGACGTTTGACTCTTCGTCGGGGTTATCGCCAGTTTGAGTTGAAAGCAGACGTTGCTCAGGGTTACATCTGAGATTGGACTACTTGTTTGTATGTCGCAATGTCATCCTGTTAGAGTGCCTGTCTACCCGGTGTTAGCTCTAGGTCTAAGGTATGAGTGCCTCGGCAGGAGGTCTGAGCTTGAAGCTGATAGCATGTATTTGAAACAAACATTTCTGGAGTTATCGCCAGAACTGCAACAGCACTCCTTCCGGTGATCGCCAAGGACAAAACTCAGGGTTTTCTCCTCATATTGTGGAGTTCCCTTGGAGGGGAGTGGATGGAATTTCCATGAATCTGGCATTGATAGCACCTCTTGACGTGATCATCACAGTCAGCTTTGAGTGTAAGCCAATAATGCACTGTTCTAAGGATTTTCTTGACAAGGAAGGGTCTGCTCATATGAGGGCCACATACTCCACCATGGATCTCATCCATGAGTCTCTGAGCTTGGTCTTTATCCAGACATCTGAGGAGACCTAATCCTGCATCTCTTTTGTAGAGTGCATCTCCGCTCAGGTAGAATTTCATAGTAAGTCGATGAATCCGCCTCTTCTCAGTTAGGCTAGCCTCAGCGGGTGTAGATCCATCTCGTAGATACCCCTTGATGTGCTGATACCAAGGGTTGTGGATGGGAGGTAGTTCATTCGATACTTCTCCAACATAGTTCCCATAGACTGGGGCTTTTTGTAGAGCAAACATGATGCTTGGCATGTTTTCCTTGTCAGGTATGTGAACCAAGGAGGCCAACGTTGCTAATGCATCTAAAAAATCATTCCTATTGCGAGGAATGTGTAGAAAGGAGATTTCTTTGAACTCTAAAGCCATCTGTAGAACCTGTTGATGGTAAGGCAACAAATGTAATTCTTTAGTTTGATAGATTCCAGAACAGGTGCTGAAATGAGTCTTCTTTTGAGTTCTTAAAAACTCTTCTCACATTCCTCTCGCTCCAACCGAACTATGTATCTTTTCGAGTTAGCTGAGTTAATGGAGTAGCGATTCGAGAAAATCCTTCCATGAATCTCCGATAATAACTAGTTAAGCCAAGAAAGCTACGTACTTCGGTCACTGATTTTGGTTGCTCCTAGCTTTGAATTGCTTCAATCTTTGCTGGGTCAATAGATATTCCATGATTTGATATCACGTGCCCAACGAATGCAACTTCCTCAAGCCAGAACTCACATTTCTTTAACTTGGCATATAACTTGTTTTCACGAAGCTTTTGGAGTATCAGCCTCAAGTGTTGCTCATGGTCTTCACGGATTTTGGAGTATATGAGTATGTAATCAATAAAGACGACCACAAAGTGATCCAAATATTCCTTGAATACTCGGTTCATCATGTCCATGAAGGCAGCAGGAGCATTAGTCAATCCAAAAGACATGACTAGGAATTCATAATGCCCGTACCGAGTTCTGAAAGCAGTCTTTGGAATATCATCAGTTTTAATCTTCAACTGATGGTATCCGGAACAAAGATCAATCTTTGAAAAGAATTTGGCCCCATGTAACTGGTCAAATATGTCATCGATGCGAGGTAATGGGTACCTATTTTTGATGGTAACATGATTCAACTCCTGATAATCAATACAAAGTCGCATACTTCCATCTTTCTTCTTCACTAATAGATTAGGAGCACCCCAAGGAGACGTACTAGGACGAATGAAACCAATGTCTAACAATTCCTGCAATTGGGTCTTTAACTCTTGAAGTTCAATAGGAGCCATTCGATATAGGGATTTGGAAAGGGGTTTTGTACCAGGTTCAAGGTCGATACAAAATTCAATTTCTCGCTCTGGGGGTAGGCCATGAAGTTCTTTAGGGAATACATCAGGAAATTCATTAACAATAGAAATATCATTCAAAATTGACGTATTTTTGTTTAAATTCGTAACATGAGCTAAGAAAGCTTGACATCCATTTTTCCATAAACGAATAGCTTTATGGCTTGAGATGATAGTGATTGATTTTAATGGTTTGGTTTCTTGAATTCGCATAATAGGTTTGTTAGGAATATGAAAGCTAACAACCTTACGAAAATAATCAATTCTTGCATGATGAGTAGTTAACTAATCAATCACTAGAATTACGTTAAATGCAAGTATTTTCAATGAAATAAGATCGACAGGTAATGTGAGGGTATTAATTTGAACCAAACAAGACTTATAAACAGTGGATGTAATGAAGGTTTCTCCTAACGAAGTTTCAACAGATAAGTCAAAGTCTAATTTCTCCGGAGTCAAATTTAAACGTTGAGCGCAAGTAGGAGAAATAAAAGAATGGGTAGAACCGGTATCAAATAAGGTATAGACTTCGCTAGAGTTTATGATAAGCTTACCCGTGATGACCTCGTTCGGGTTCCTTGATTTCTGGGAGGTCACGACAAACGCTCTCCCTTGCACTATCGGCTTTGACTTTTCTAGTATGGCCTTTGGTGCCTCCTTCCCAGCTGGACTTGTCTTTGGTGAATGACAAAATCAGGCTAGGTGACTTTCTCTTCCACAATTGTAACACGCTTTGGATGGCATTGCGCAGTTTGGACTGATGTGTCCCTCCCCTCCGCATTTGAAGCATATGATAGGTGGTCGTTCTCCTTCCTTAACAACGGGTGATGGTGCTTACGTCTTTCCATCATTGTTGAATCTCCTCTTCTTGAAATGTCCATTATTATTGTTTTGGCCATGATTAGCACCGAAGTGGTTACCATTTCTGGCATGTTGATTCCCTTCACGCTTATTGTCACCGCTTCGATGACTGCTATCACTGGTATTATCATTTTGCCGGCTGCTCTCTTTTGGTTGGGTTGACTCATTATCGCACTCCAATAACTGAGCCCTATTAACGACATCTGAATACAAACACAGTTTATGAGAGATAAGATATTAACGTATCTCGGGTTTCAAGCCTCTTAGAAACATTCACGTCATTCTCTCCTCATTATCAACCAAATGGGACGCAAACCAGGACAACTCGACAAACTTGGCTTCGTACTACGACACGGTCATGTTTATTTGCTCAAGCTTGATGAACTCTACCTCTTTCATGTGACAAATACTTTCGGGAAAGTATTTGTCGTTGAACAATTCTTGGAACTTCTCCCAAGTCATCTTCAGTGCGGCAGGTTGAGTACGCTTTACAAATTCCCACCAGTAATCTACCTCTGCTTGCAACATGAAGGTGGCAAAGGGAACCTTTTGCTCCTCGGAGCATCCCAAGACATCAAATATCTTGCAGATCGCTTTATCCACTCTCTCTCTTTTAAGTGGTTTTGGCTCTCCAAAAAACTCCGGTGGTCCCAATTCCTTGAACTGCTTAGCGATGACCGTCCGAGAGTTGCCAGTGTTTCCACCTGCATTTTGGACACGAGCCGCTCTTGCCTGATGTTTCATGAATTGTATAAAGCCTCTGAACATTCCATCGTTCATCATTTGGTCAGTGTTGTTGTTTGTATGAGGATTGTCGCCTTCATGATGCACATTATCCTGATTATTGATCTGTGGTGACTCAATGGTCTCCTGTGCTCCATTGCTATTCTCAACATTCTCGGATGTCATTTTCAAATACCACCACAAAACAAGGGTTAATTAACATATAACATATTACCCTTATACTCTGACCGACCAATTAAATACCAAATAAACTTAGGTAGGTCATACTAGCGAAAGAATTCCCCGGTCTCCCCTCCTAGTTCTTATCTCACATCTCAGCCAGGGATCATATCCCTAAGCTTTGACACCAACTGTGACGCCCCCAAAACAGGTATACGTTACCCATCTTGAGTCACCAAATACACGGTACAAAATTCAAATACAACTTAATTATACAACAGTCGTGTAAAATACGATAAAACATAATCTAAGAGTTTTAATAAGAATATTGTCATCTAGACAATATCCACATTGAATGGAAGCCTCATTACATTTATTGTCATACTATTTAACAGAATAGTGAGGACTACTAATGCTATCATCTGGACCGTCACTCCGTTCCCCGACTAGTCCCAGCTACGTTCTCATTTCCTGAAGAGAACAATGAAAGCAAAAGGGTGAGCTCAACTAGCACAACAAGAAATATTATGACTAAGATAATGCAGAATAAATTATCGTTAGCCTACAACAGTGTTAAACTGATACAATATAACAAACATCAAGTTTAACTGCAGTGGAACAAGCAATCTATTAGACGAGTCAAGTAGAGAATAAAATCTACTATCTTATATGAATTAAAAGGTTTTTCATCACTTTTATCACTGAGACTCAGCTTAATAAATAATCCACATCATCGAATCACCCCTGCACTATGACCAAGGATATTCTTTAGTATCACGACCACAAATTATCCATGCACTACGGGCCAAGGATATTTGTGTATTAATTAATGGTCATGATCATACCAACAACTGTCCATCAATGCAATAAGGGGCAATGAGGACTTTTACCACATCATTCGTCACATTACAGTCATGATTGTACCGAATAATCCCTGGTCATAATCATACCAAGTCCATCTATGCACATAAGCCAAAGATGACTTTAATCACAATATAAGCATGAGGATGATGACAATGACATAATAATTCAATAAAACAAATTCAAGGATAAATTTTAAAGATTTATAATTTAATTTATCTAGAAATCAATAACGTCCAAATTGTCAACATGATACTTCTTTGTAGAGTAAAATTCAAGAATGCTCAGAAGAATATTTCCATGAAAAGATACTGGATGAAACGCAAATATGAAGGATATTCCACTAATTTCATTGAGTATAAAAGCCAAAACTTTAACCAACTGAGTATAATAAAGAATGGAATAACAAAAGAATTCATCAGGCATGCGATAGACCGCACAGACAGGTTATTCCAACAGAATAATAAATAATGGAGTTGTGTCGTGCGTAAACCTTACGAGCATGTGATATTCCAAATGTAATAATAAAGAATGGAATAATGAGAAGAATTTACCATGCATGCGATATAGACCAGCACAGATAAGTTATTCCAATGAATAATAAATAATGGAATCAGTCACGCCAGAACGCGACCGATAGGATATTCCAACAGAATAATAAAGAATGGAATAATAGAAGAATTCACCATGCATGTGATAGAGAGGTTATTCCAACAGAATAGTAAATAATAAAACCAGGTCATGCGTAAATGCGTAAGCACGAGACAAGATATTCCAATGAATAATAAGTAATGGAACTGAATGTCATGCATAATACGCATGCATGTGATGTTCCAATGTAATAATAAAGAATGGAATAATGTAAGAATTTCACCATGTATGCGTAGATTGCCGCGCATGTATAAAAGTTATTCCAACATGAAAATAAAGAATGGAATAACAGAAGAATTTCACTATATATACGGTAGTCTACGTATATAGGTTATTCAACCAGAATAATAAGGGATGGAATAACAATAGCTCTCATCAAGAACACGAAAGAAATAATACCCCTTACCTTAGAAAGAAACTGTATATTGGAGTAGAGAGGTAACAGACTCCTCTTCTTCTTTCTCTCTATAATTTCTCTCTATAATAATTGCTCTATTGCTTAAGTGAATTGGTGAAGAATAATGAAGAAATGAGCTTCTATTTATAGGAAAATATAATTTTGATAATTGCACATTTTGGGGCTCAAAATATTATAGTATAATACCTTCCTCTTTTCCTTTATTTTTAATTTAGTCCTACAAGTATTATCAAACTTGCACCACCTCCCCTAATAGTAAATAATGTGAATCAATAGTAAATCATTTGACTTAATAGTTCTAGACATGTGAAAATATGAATTACAGTATAGTACCTCCATCTATACCTTCATTTTTAACTTAGTTATGCAAGTATTATCAATCTTGCACCAACTCCCCTAATAGTAACAAGAATGTGAATCAATAGTACACACATATGAACAAATAGTTACAATCATGTGAATTAATAGCAATTAATTGCTCATTTATCCGATTAATTACCCAACTGGTCAGTATAACTTCTAGACATCCATTAATACCGAAATAAATGTCGATTTCCACTAACACTAATAATTCCAACACAATGGTACTATCAATTTCATCTATAATCAACACGAACTTATTCATCATTAATATTATAACTCACAATATTTAACATCCAGGTCGTTCCCGTGAAAGAGGGGCTTTTCGATAAGGATTTCTTCTTATTCAAGCCGCAATTAGATGACCAAACCTCTCCTCGATGTAACTTCTGACATTGTAAATATTGCAATTTAATAATATGAATAACTTTATCGTCTCAATTATTGATTTAATAACATAAAATGCAGATGATACTGTGATAATAATTGAATCAATAATATGAGAGATATGATGCAGCAATTACTATAACAATAATTGAGTGACTTCTCACGTAAGCATCAATAACTAATATCGTGTGCTACTATGCAACCACACGACATCTTGTACTTTTACTACTACGGGTAGTTCAACGGTTTTAACGGTAAAACTTTCGTCGTTATTTTAATAAAAAGATAATTCTGTCGTTTTCTAACTACGACAATACTTCCGTTGTGGGGTCCACCAATGATTGTGTCGTCATATGAATATTCCCTGTTAAAACAAATATTCCCCAGCCAATCGAATAGTATATAACCACTAGCTTACTTTGCAAAATTTGTAAATATTACCCACAACTATAACATTATATCAAATCCACACAATAATATTCCAAAAATATATTTCGAGAAAATATTCTTTATTCATAAAAGTTGGGGTCTTACAATATATCGTACTGATGTTGTTGCTGAACTGTCATTATCCCTTCATCGAGGAAGTATGTTTGCAAGGGTTTGTAGTCCCCTGCAGGTGCGGCAGCCATTTGATCTGCAATTCCTTGACCGTCGACAGACTTTTGCGTCACGTAGATGATGACAAATTGTTTTAGGATCAACTGCCATCTAGACAGTCGACAATTCAGTATGGGCTTACTGAACACATACTTAAGAGGATCCACGCAGAATATGAGATGGGTTGTGTGACTGTGGAGGTAATGTTGTAACCTCATGGAAGCCCATGCTAAAGCACAACAAGTTTTCTCAATCAGAGCGTACATG
Organism: Panax quinquefolius; assembly: GCA_020205615.1. Taxonomy (NCBI): domain Eukaryota; kingdom Viridiplantae; phylum Streptophyta; class Magnoliopsida; order Apiales; family Araliaceae; genus Panax; species Panax quinquefolius. The sequence goes on along the minus strand of CM035158.1, from coordinate 69,611,057 downwards.
TGTTCACTGGTGCTGAATCTTTTGTTGAGGTAATAGATAGCTCGTTCATGGCCTCTATTATCTTTTTACCCTAGCATACAACCCATGGCATTGTCATTTATGGACAGGTACATGAATAGGGGAACATCATCCCTGGGAGGTACCAAAATAGGAGTGTTAATCAGTTGATCTTTAATGGTAAGGAAGGCTTTCTGACACTCATCGTTCCATTTCATGGAGGAGTTCTTCCTTAACAGCTTGAAGATTCGCTCACAAGTTGCTGTGAGTTGAGAAATGAACCTACTAATGAAGTTGATTCTTCCCAAAAATCTCCGTATTTCCTTCTCTGTCTGAGGAATGGGCATTTCCTTGATGGCCTGGATTTTGGTAGGATCCAGTTCAATCCCTTTGTGGCTGACTAGGAAACCTAGCAACTTGCAAAACTTGACACCAAAGGCACACTTGGCTAGATTCAACTTCAAGTTGTACTTACGCAACCTATTGAAAAGCTTTCTGAGATGGTCTAAGTGGTCATCCTCTTTTTGGGATTTGACAATGATGTCATCCACGTAGATCTCTATCTCCTTATGCATTAAATCGTGGAAAAGAGCCATCATAGCTCACTAATAGGTTGCCCCTGCATTGATGTGGCCGAATGACAACCGTCTATAGCCAAAAGTTCCCCAAGGCGTGATAAAAGCAGTTTTCTCACGATCTTCCTCAGTGACCATAATTTGATGGTACCCCACAAAGTAATCAACAAAGGAGTATATGTCGTATTGAGCAGTGTTGTCAATAAGAATGTGGATAAAAGGCACATGAAAGCTATATTTAAGGCAAACTTTGTTCAAATCCCGGTAATCCACGCAGACTCGCACCTTTCCTCCTGGTTTAGGAACGAGAACAATGTTGGATATCCACTCTGGATATGTAGACACAATGATAATGCCAACTTGAAATTGTTTTACAATTTCTTCTTTAACTTTCAAACTCCACTCAGGTTTCAATCGCCTGAGTTTTTGTCTAACTGACTTGAATCCTTTTTTAATGGGAAGGCGATGAAGAACAATGTCAGTGGACAAACCCAACATGTCTTCATGAGACCATGCAAACACATCCTAGAATTGGGTTAATAGTGCAACCATGTCATTCTGCTAATTTGTGGTAAGGTCTGAACCAATTTGGATGAACTTAGGGTTGTCTAAGGTTGAAAGATTGAAAGAAGTGGTTTGATTAAGATTGGGTTTGGGTTTATCTGTGACCCATTCCTTAATCTCCTGAGGTGTCTCAATGTCCTCTTGCATGTCCATCAAGTCTGAGTCCAACTTTGCATCAAAGTTACAGCCCTTGTGAAGAGAAGGCACCTCATCAGCAAGTACATACACATCTAAATTCAGTATCCTGAAACAAAATATGCTTTCACTTAATATATGAAACTATTCGATCATACAAAAGTGTTAGCATGTACTTGATAAAATAACCGCTAGTACTGTAAAGAAAAGCAAGTAGTCAAAGTTATCTACAAGGCGGAGGAATTTTTCTGCCCATTTTACCCTCGTCGACCAATGCATGGATTGCTGCTCCAATTATCGAGGGAAAAGTCCTGATGGACAACAATGATGGAAGGATCGTCATTGTCTTCCTTCTCCCGAATGATAACCATGACATCTGGGCAATCATCGTCTGGGGTATATCTGTTTGTATGTTCATCATGAACAATAACGCGTATGCCTGCCATCATCAAGGCAATGTCATGTTTACGTTTTCGTTCCTTTTCTTCCACTTCGGGATCAGGAATCAGCACTTCTTTTGCTTTGATTGGCACAGGTTTAGGAAATAGCATGGCCACAACATGGGTTGGCACCTTTACCGGAGACTGTATCAGCTCATGTGGTGCAGATGGAATAAATCGCCGTGCGGTGGAAGCTTGAGGAACTTGCTTGTGCTTATGAGGGTTCCTGTGACTGGAACTGGCAGAATAGCCTAGTCTGGCTATTCCAATTTGACTGGACACTTGAATAGGGTGCTTAATTGTGACGCCCCCAAAATAGGTATACACAACACCCATTCTGAGTCGCCAAATACATGGTACAGAAACAACTACAACTTTATTATTACAACAGTAAAACTGTGAGTTTGAATACAAATATTATCTTCTAGACAATATCTATACTCAAATAAATCCTCATCACATTATTGATTCATTATTTTACAAAAATGGTGAGGACTACTAAACAACTCTCTCTAGAATCTTCATTCCATACCCCGACTAGTACTCGCTACATTTCTCGCCCCCGAGAAGAAAAATGGAACAACAAGGAAAAGGGTGAGCTCAACTAGCCCAAGAAGAATATTATGACTAAGATAATATACAACAAATTATCGTTAGTCTTCAACAGGAAAAATCGATAGAATACAATAGACAACAAGTTTCAGATCAATATTCGCAATGAAATAATAATTCATAGAAGAGTTACGTAGAGAATGAAATCTACTATAATCTATGAATTTAATACCCATCATCAATATTTTATCCCCGTAACATCAATCAATATACATCCGAATCAAATATTCATCTTTGCACTACAAAGCCAAAGATATTCATCATTGGTCATGTTCATTTAAACACTGCTCATCTTTGCACTACATGTGCCAAAGATATTAATCAATTCCACATGTTCATCTCAACACTGCTCATCTTTGCACTACAAAGCCAAAGATATTCTTCAGAAATCATTCATCTTTGCACTACGTGCCAAAGATATTCAATAATATCATCATTTAAGATCGAGGATGATGAAAAATATTTTTAAAGAAACGAATCCAAAGGAAACAAAATGACAAGGATTAAGGATTAAGGATTCGTACTTGGTTTTATCCACGCCCAAAAATACCTCAAAAATAATCATAGTGGTGTAAAATTCAAGAATGATCAAAACATGGATACAATCGTAGAGTTAGTATCCGTAATAGATGTTTTGGATTTAAAAGAAGAAATTTTATTTTTGGTGAATATAGTACCAGATACGTGAATAGTGTCAGATACGTGAAATAGGCCGATACGTGAATAGTAACTCCGACACCAAAAGATAGAAATTCCACAAAAATATCTTCACGCTTCACTTAATAGTACTCGTGAATAAGAACTCGTGAATAGTAACTCATGAATAGTAACTCGTGAATAGTAACTCGTGAATAGTAACCCCGACATGAAAAAGTTCTAAATTTGATAAAACTTCAGATCAACATTTCAAAGATAATGATATTGAAGAAATAATATCATTACAAAAAAAATAATATCCCTTACCTCGAAAGATCAAGATTTCTAGCTAGAATATACGGTATAGTCTTTCAAGGAACTTGCACCGCCTAGCAATACTCAAAGTATACTCAAAATACTCACAAGAATACGCCAAAATATCGAGAGAGAAATAGAGAAAACTTCAGCTCGGTGTGATTTTCAATTCTAACCCAAGACCCTATTTATAGAAAACGCTTAGAACACCAAAGCGTAAAATTTAATATAATATTAATATAATTATACAAATTTTCCTTAGCCCACCTTTTGGTCAAAACACCAGCCACACATGTTAATGATGTCCAAAAAAAATACAAAAATGTTTTTCTTAACAAAAATAATTTAAACTCCCAAAATCAATTATTTTTGAGCTTGAACTTCAAAAATTCATAATAAATAGCCCTTTCATCAGAAAATTCGAATCTCATGAGTTTTTATAGGAAATTCAATTTCTACAACTTTGCAGAAGAAAGTTTTCCAAATTCCAAACAAAAATCGACCGAAATCCACAAACCAAGCGATTTTACGTGCTATAATCAAATTTCTATTCAATAATCAGGTCCACCAACACACAAAACATGTGTTAAATATTTAATGCCACAAAATACTCTTCCTCCTCATATACTCATATATCCCACATTTATTGTAAAAATATCACCGTTAATATATTATTAAAATAATATATTTAAATGAATTATTTTATCGAAAAAGATAAAATATTAATTTTCAACAATTGTCATTTTAAAAATTTTCTCCATCTATATCCACATAAAATCAATATTTTCCTCATCATATAAATCAATAATTAATTATTCACAAATAATATTACGTAATCACAATATTGACAAACCGTGCAGCTTCCTCAGAAAGAGGGGCTTTCCAATAAGAATTTTCTTCATCATGCCGCAATTAGATGACCAAACCTCTCCTTAGATGTAACTTTCTAGACATTGCCAATAATGTTATCTAATAATATTATTCAGATAATATGAATTATTGCTTCGATAATGAAAGATCTTGTGTAATGACAATTATCAAACAACAAAGAATATAAAATATCAACGCAAAGAATTATTAACTCAATAAAATATCGAACAAGAATTATCGTAACCATTATTGAGTAGTGCCTTCACGTAAGAATCAATAATTGGTTCAATACCGTGTGCTACCGCTCAACAACGCTGTATTATTGTTGTTTTAACCACCGGGTATTCCAACAAAGATAATCTAACAATAACTACGCCGTTATTTAAAAACAACTTATATTTGTCGTTTTCTTCATCCAATCGCTTTCACTATGGGGCCAACACATGGTCGCTACTGGGTTGCATTTAATATTCCCCGACAAAGATTTAATATTCCACGACCAAACGAATATTCCCACAACAATGAATATTTTATAACCACTTGCTTATTTTGAAATATTTTCGTATTTAACCCTTAACTATCCACATTAATCAAATCAACCCTTACTATTTCAAAATAAAGGAAATTCCTTTTTATTTAAAAATTTCGGTCTTACAACCTCCCTCCTTATGAAATTTCGTCCTCTAAATTGACGTGACGTACTGGTGTTTTGAAAAGGTGAGGATACCTCGCTTTCATTTTCGCTTCCAATTCCTGTGTCATTTCCTCTATAGCATGATTCCTCCACAAAACTTTAACTTGTGGTATAACCTTTCATGCGTAGGACATGCTCCTTCCTATCCAAAATCTTGATAGTACCTCCTCCTCATACGTTAAGTCTTCTGGCTATCTCGTCCGGTTCTAACTCAATAACGTGGTTCGGGTCTTTCACATATTTATTTAAGTATGATATGTGAAACACATTATGAACACGAGACATACTTGAGGTAACGCAAGTCTATAGGCTACATTTCCTACTTGGCCAAGAATTTGAAATGGACCGATAAATCGTGGATCGAGCTTTCTCTCTTCCCAAATCTTGTAACTCCCTTCCATGGAGCAACTCGCAACAATACATGATCCCCTACACTAAATTCCACGCCCTTTCGATGAAGATTCGCGATAACTCTTTTGTCGATCTTGTGCTGCTTTTGTATACGTTTGTCGAATCATTAGTCATACGTATTTAACTCGGGTCCCAACAATGTTGCTTCACCCACCTCATCCCAACATATTGGAGAACGACATTTTTGTCCATATAATGCTTCGAATGGAACCATGCCTATATTTGTTTAATAACTATTGTTGTATGAGAATTCCACCAATGGCAAGTACTTATCCCAACTTCCTTTGAAATCTAGGACACAGAGTTTTAATATATCTTCAAGAGTTTGAGTAGTCCTTTCTGATTGCCCATCCGTTTGAGGATGGTATGCCAAACTGAATCGTAAATTCGTGCCCATAGCTTTCACAACAAACTAACCCAAAATCATGAAGTGAATCTTGGGTCACGATCTAAAACTATGGATACCGGCATGCCATGCAATCTCACAATCTCATTTACATATACGAGAAAGACGCTCAAGGAATAAGTCTCTCAGATCAGAAGAAATGAGCAGACTTGGTTAATCTATCAACAATAACCCAAATAGCATTGATGCCTTGAGAAACCGTAGGAAGACCCGTAACGAAATCCATAGTAATGTGTTCCCACTTCCATTCCGGAATCTCAAGTGGTTGCAACGGACCCTTAGGTACAAGATGCTCCGCCTTTACACGCTGGCAAGTTAAACACATCGAGATAAACTTTGCAATCTCTCTCTTCATATTGCTCCACCAAAATGTATGTCAAGATCACGATACATTTTAGTACTTCCAGATGGATTGCAAATGGCGATTGTGTGCCTCCATCATAATCTTGTACTTCAAATCGTAGTCGTTAGGAACACAAAGTCTAGAGTGGACTCAAGTATTCCTTCTTCATCAATTCTCGCCTAATAACTCCTTCTTGTACTTTCTTCTTCATCATACGCATCCTAGCCGAAGCGGTGGCTTGAGCAATCTTAACTTTTTCTATTAAAGTTGGCTCTACGCGCGATACTTGACATCATCGCACTCGTTCCTCAAGATATGATCTTCTACTCATCGCGCCACTACCACGCTCGCTTTTCAAGATGGCATGGTTAGAATATGTTTGAAATGAGTCTCCTCTCGAGTTCTTGGAAAATCTTCTCGCATTCCTCGCTCCATAAGAATTTTGTATCTTTTCGAGTCAGCTAAGTTAACGGAATAGCGATTCGAGAATATCCTTCAACGAATCTCCGATAATAACCAACTAAGCTTCAGAAAGCTACGTATTTCGATAATCGACTTAGGTTGCTCTCAATCGCGTGACTCATATCCCAATCTTGGATAAGACGTCACAATGACACCTATCGCTTTACTATCGCATCTAATATGACGCCCCCTACAGAGAGTTCGCTTAGTGAATTCCACAAAGGAAGTCACAAGATAAAGGCTCAGTACCAAATTTATAGTTGAATTTTTAACTCTCAAGTTCAATAGAGCCATTCGATATGAGATTTTAGAAATGAGTTTTTGTACCGGGTTCAAAGTCGATACAAAATTTAATATCGAGCTTTGGGAGTAAGCCAAGAAATTCTTCATAAAATACGCCAGAAAAATCAATAACAACAGAATATTATTCAAATCGACGTGTCTTTATTCAAATCCATAACATGGACTAAGAAAATTTGACATCCGTAATAAACGAATGACTTCATGGCTTGATATGAAAATGTTTGACTACAATGGTTTGATTGCTTGAATTCAATACAAAAGTTTCTTAGAATATGAAAACTAACAACCTTACGAAAATAATCAATTTCGGCATGATGAGTAGTTAACCTTAAAATCACATCAAAACAAATATCTCTATAGAAATAAGGTTAACAGGTAATGTGATAGTGCCAACTGAATCAAGCAAGATTTATAAACAATGGATGTGATGAAAGTTTCTCCTAACGGAGTTTCCATAGATAAGTCAAAGTCTAATTTCTCCTGAGTCAAGTTTAAACGCTGAGCGCAAGTAAGAGAGATAAAAGAATGGGTAGAATCGATATCTAGTAAGGTATATACTTTGCAAGAATTTATAATCGACTAACCCTGCTAACTTCGTTCGGGTTCCTCAGATTTTTGACCGGCCACGACAAACGCCTTCCCGGAATCGTTGACTTTGACTTTTTCGGGATAGTCTTTTGAGTCACCGTCCCTCACCGAACTAGGTTTCGCACCGCATAATCTCGAAAGCGATATGTCCTTCCTTTCCACAACTATAGCATACCTTAAACTGTCAGGCGGCCAATGATATGTCCCTCTTTCCCAGATTTGTAACATACGACCGGTGGTCGCTTCTCCTCCCTTAAAACTAGTTGCTATAGCGCCGACGCCTTCACATGGTCATTGTTGAATCTCCTCTTTTAAAATCTCCTCCCACTCGCTTCTTCTATTTTCATGGCCACGATTACCACCAGAGTGGTTACCGCTTTGTCTCAGTATTCTTCTTTCTCCGCCGGTTATCGTTATTCGATGATCGCTATCTCTAGATGATGATCTCGGTTATGGTCCCTCGGTTGAACGCATTACTCGTTATCTCGCCTAACAATCGAGCCTCGCTGACAACATCCGAATAGAGAGAAAATTTATGAGAAATGAGATATCGACGTATGTTGGGTTTCAAACCTCTCGTAAACATCCGCCATAATACGCTCCTCATTCTCCACCAAATGAGGTGCAAACTCGATAACTTCGCGAACTTCGCCTCGCATCGACACCGCCATGTTATTCTCGCTTCTAGTCTAATAAACTCCACTTCCTTCATACGATTTAATACTTTCGTGGAAGTACTTGTCATTGAACTGCTTTCAAACGTCTCCCACGACATGCCGAAAGCGAAAATGGATGGGTACGCTTCATGATTCCCACCGAAGAATCGCTTCGCCACTTTTAACATAAAGGTGGCGAATGGAACTTTCTGTTCCTCCGCATCCCAAGACATCGAATATCTTGGTAATTTGTTTGACCCACGCTCCGCCTTTAATCGGATCCCGCTTTCCCTGCACTCGGTGGTCCCAACTCTTGAACTCGCTTGGGTCGTGACCACTCGTGAATTGCTATCATTTCCTCCTCAGTATTTTGAACACGAGTCTCTCTCGCCCGATTTTTTCATGAATCGCAAAAAGCTTCTAAACATCCCCTCGTTCATCATCCGCTTTCGGTGGTGTTGTTCACAGAGGAACATTACCACTGTCAGACGTTCTCCTCGTTGGTGTGAGTACAGCATCTCCACGGTCTCATTTGCTCCATCGTTAATATTCTCAACGACATTCTCAACATCCGCCATAAAATAAGGGTTAATTAAGGAAATCAATATATCACATAATATCCCTATATCTCGACCAACTAACAAATAAGCTTAGTAGGACACACTAGCGAAGGATTTACTCGTCTCTCCCTCCTAGTTCTATTCCCCGATCTCCGCCAGAGATCATATCCCTAAGCTCGATATTAATCGTGGACGCCCCAAAATAGGTATACACAACACCCATTCCGAGTCGCCAAATACATGGTACGTAAACAACTACAACTTTATTATTACAACAAGAAACTGTGAGTTTGAATACAAATATTATCTTCTAGATAATATCTATACTCAAATAAATCCTCATCACATTATTGATTCATTATTTTACAAAATGGTGAGGACTACTAAACAACTCTCTCTAGAATCTTCATTCCATACCCCGACTAGTACTCGCTACATTCTCGCCTCCTGAGAAGAAAAATGGAACAACAAGGAAAAGGGTGAGCTCAACTAGCCCAGTAAAGAATATTATGACTAAGATAATATACAACAAATTATCGTTAGTCTTCAACAGGAAAAATCGATAGAATACAATAGACAACAAGTTTCAGATCAATATTCGCAATGGAAATAATAATTCATAGAAGAGTTACGTAGAGAATGAAATCTACTATAATCTATGAATTTAACAGTCCATCATCAATATTTTATCCTCGTAACATCAATCAATATACATCTCGAATCAAATATTCATCTTTGCACTATGTGCCAAAGATATTCATCATTGGTCATGTTCATTTAAACACTGCTCATCTTTGCACTACTGTGCCAAAGATATTAATCAATCATGTTCATCTCAACACTGTTCATCTTTGCACTATGTGCCAAAGATATTCTTCAGAATCATTCATCTTTGCACTAAAGCCAAAGATATTCAATAATATCATCATTTAAGACCGAGGATGATGAAAAATATTTTTAAAGAAACGAATCCAAAGGAAACAAAATGACAAGGATTAAGGATTAAGGATTCGTACTTGGTTTTATCCACGCCCAAAAAAATACCTCAAAAATAATCATAGTGGTGTAAAATTCAAGAATGATCAAAACATGGATACAATCGAGTTAGTATCCGTAATAGATGTTTTGGACGAAAAGAAGAAATTTTATTTTTCTATTGAATAAGTACCAGTATCACGTGAATAGTGTCAGATATCGTGAATAGTGTCGATACGTGAATAGTAAATCAGAGACACCAAAAGATAGAAATTCCACAAAAACATCTTCACGCTTCATGAATAGTCAAGAATCGTGAATAAGAACTCGTGAATAAGAACTCATGAATAGTAACTCGTGAATAGTAACTCGAGAATAGTAACCCCACATGAAAAAGTTCTAAATTTGATAAAACTTCAGATCAACATTTCAAAGATAATGATATTGAAGAAATAATATCATTAAAAAAAATAATATCCCTTACCTCGAAAGATCAAGATTTCTAGCTAGAATACCGTATAAGGTCAAGGAACTTGCAACCGCCTAGCAATACTCAAAGTATACTCAAAATACTCACAAGAATACGCTCAAAATATCGAGAGAGAAATAGAGAGAAAACTTCAGTTTACGGTGTGATTTTCAATTCTAACCCAAGCACCCTATTTATAAGAAAATGCTTAGAACACCAAAGCGTAAAATTTAATATAATATTAATATAATTATACAAATTTTCCTTAGCCCACCTTTTGGTCAAAACACCAGCCACACATGTTAATGATGTCCAAAAAATACAAAAATGTTTTTCTTAACAAAAATAATTTAAACTCCCCAAAAATCAATTATTTTGAGCTTTCTAACTTCAATAATTCATAATAAATAGCCCTTTCATCAGAAAATTCGAATCTCATGAGTTTTTATAGGAAATTCAATTCTCTACAACTTTACAGAAGAAATTTTTCCAAATTCCAAACAAAAATCGACCGAAATCCACAAACCAAGCGATTTTATTGTGCTATAATCAAATTTCTATCAATAATTGTGTCCACCAACACACAAAACATGTGTTAAACATTTAATGCCACAAAAATACTCTTCCTCCTCATATACTCATATATCCCACATTCATTGTAAAATATCACCGTTAATATATTATTAAAATAATATATTTAAATGAATTATTTTATCGTAAAAAGATAAAATATTAATTTTCAACAATTGTCATTTTAAAAATTTTCCATCTATATCCACATAAAATCAATATTTTCCTCATCATATAAATCAATAATTAATTATTCACAAATAATATTACGTAATCACAATATTGACAACCTGTGCAGCTCTCAGAAAGAGGGGCTTTCAATAAGAATTTCTTCTTCATCTGGCGCCGCAATTAGATGACTCAAACCTCTCCTTAGATGTAACTTTCTAGACATTGCCAATAATGTTATCTAATAATATTATTCAGATAATATGAATTATTGCTTCGATAATGAAAGATACTTGTGTAATGACAATTATCAAACAACAAAGAATATAAAATATCAACGCAAGCAATTATTAACTCAATAAAATATCGAATAGTAATTATCGTAACCATTATTTAGTAGTGCCTTTCACGTAAGAATCAATAATTGGTGCAATACCGTGCTATCGCTCAACAACGCCAGGCGTATTAGTGTGTTTTAACCACCGGTATTCCAACAAGATAATCTGCAATAACTACGCCGTTATTTAAAAACAACTTATATTTGTTGTTTTCTTCATCCAATCGCTCAACATGGGGCCACACATACGGTCGCTACCGTCGCATTTAATATTCCCGACAAAGATTTAATATTCCACGACCAAACTAATATTCCCTAACAACAATGAATATTTTATAACCACTTGCTTATTTTGAAATATTTCATGATTTAACCCTTAACTATCCACATTAATCAAATCAACCCTTACTATTTCAAAATAAAGGAAATTCCTTTTTATTTAAAAATTTCGGGGTCTTACATTAATACCCTACTTATCTTTACCAAGCCCTTGTCCAGGTTGACGACCCAATGACATCATTTCTTGAGTGGCCAACATAACCTCGGCAGAAATCTTGGGTACGAGAAGTGACGCTCAGATAGAATGGTATTGCGTGGTACTCACTTCCAGAGTATGAAAACTGGCTGGTTCAACTTTTAAATTGAAGCTGATGATTGGTAGAGTTCCTTGTTAAAGACATTCCGGCTCAGCGTCGAGAGTGACTAGACTGTTATCGATAATGTATTTGAGTTGTTGATGTAGCGTGGAGGGAACGACTCCAGCCATGTGTATCCATGGTCTCCCCAATAGCAGGTTGTATCCTAAATCCATCTTAAGGATGTGGAAGGATACATTGAATGTATTTGGCCAATCTCAATTGGCAACTCAATCTTTCAACGAAATTTTGTCGGGATCCATCAAAAGCTTTGATAACCTTATGGCTGCTTTGGATCCGCTTGAGATTGACATTCATCTTTACCAAGGTGGCATAAGGACAAATATTTAGAGATGAGCCTCCATCTATCAAAACTCTAGCTAGCATGTACCCGGAAGACAAAACAACAATGTGTAATGGCATGCAATGACCAGTCCCTTCGGGCGGTATGTCGTCGTTAGTTAAGGATATCACATTGTTGTTGAAAATGTGATCAACCAGATGTTGAAATTTTTCCACATCCACTGATTTTGGAAAGTAGGCTTCTTCCAAAACCTTCAGTAAGATATTCTGATGATCCTCGAAAGAGAAAACCAAGTCCAGTATACATATCTGGTGTGGAGCTTCTCGTAAGCTTAAAACCACCTTGGCTTCATTGTGGCCCATAGTACGGAGGAATTTTTCAATCTTCTCCACGGAAATCTTATGTTTTGCTTCGCAAGTAGGTTTCATAACCCGTTGAGGAAGATATAGTGGATTTTCCCTCAACACTGTAGCAGAGATATGAGACATGGATCCTTCAGCTTCTCCATAATTCCATGGAACTTTGTGTAAGCTGACAACAGGATGTTGTGGTCTGGATGGTAAAAGAAATTGGCTCTGGTGCGGCCACTTCCAAAGGATTTTCAGCTCCTTTGAGTTCAATTGGTTGTATGGAAAATACTTTGACAGTCTCATCATCCCCTTCGGATATAACTGCCACTGATCCCTTCCATTTGGTAGGACATGCATTCCCACCCTTGAGTTGCACAATGTAATCATCTGCTATTTGTAGGACACCGCTATCAATAAGATTTTGAATGAGATGGCGGAGTGCCCAGCATTCTTCTGTACTGTGACTGCGAGAATGTGAATGATATTGACACACTTCATCAGGATTGAACCATCCTGAATGGGGATTGATTGGAGGCAGAAGGAAGGTAATTCTTCATTCGTTGATCAACATTTGCAGTATCTCATCCATAGATTGGCCAAGATAGGTAAATTCCCTTTGATTGGCAAAATCCTGACGGGCTTTAGCATTGGCTCTCTTCGCAACCTTATCCTCCATAGCTTCGCTTTCTGAAGGTGGTGATGGAGCATTCATAAAAAATGGAAGGAGATAGGCATGCTCCTACCTGATTAATTGGCGTGTGACTTGATGCTGGTGGGTCACTAGTTCTGCCCATTGCTCAATTTGTTTGCAAAGAGATTTCATCTTTCACTCCATAGTAAACTAGAACTTTGCATAATCCCATCTGTCAACACCGTCTTTGAGGGTTTGGGATGATTCACCATTAGAATTAGAACTCTGTCCAGTAATCTAACTGATCATGTTGACCTCTTCTTCTTTGTGTTGAGGAAGAGGGTTGTCTTGCACATGAGGTTGATCTGGTTTGGTGACCACGATCTCACCGTTGTCTATTAAATCTTGGATCTTGTGTTTCAAGGCTCAACAATCTTGAGTATCATGTCCAGGCGCTCCAGCATGATAAGCACATTTTTGAGTAGCATTAAAACCCCTCCCATTAGGGTTGGCTAGCGGAAGAAGATGTGTAATTTTCTTCTGAGTAGTCAGAAGAGCAAGAATATTCTCAAGCGAGTCCCCTAAGGGTGTGAACGTTCGAGGCCACTTTACTTCTCCACCTTTAGGCAATGGAGGGTTTGAAGATTGTGCTCGAAAAGGGGAGTAATTTCTCCTTTATAGAGGCACGCTTTGATTGCCTTTTTGACCTTGTAGTATTAAGAAAACATCCTCCTCTTTCTTTTTATGGACCCTCTGGGGGTTGTTTCCATAAGATCCGGACTGGATGTGCTCAGCAACAGCTTTAAGAGCGGCTAGGTCTTGAATTTTACCAGATTTTAATCCCATTTCAGCCATCTCTCCATGCTTGATCATTTCAGAGAATGGTTTGCCAATACCAGCTAAAACTCTTTTATAGAAAGGAGCTTCTTGTACATCTATGAATGTCATGACCATTTCTGATTCCGTCATGGAATGAATAACTTGGGCAGCAAGGCGCCTCCACCTTTTAGACTATTTTTTGACCTTGGTAATTTGGTACCGATCAGGAGCCATCTAAGATTGAAAACTGTATTGAGTGAGGAAGGCGTGAGCCAGCTCTTTCCAGCTATGGATCTTTGAGTTGTCTAATCTGGTATACCATGAACGGGCTTCCCCAGTGACTTTTTCTAAAGCAAATTTGCATTTCGAGCTTTTCATTTTTCACGTAAGACCCAAGTTCTCCAATGAACACTTTCAAATGTGTATAAGGATCCCCTAATCCATCATATTTTTCAAAATCAGGGGTTTTGAATTTCTCTGGATAATGAACACCAGGGAAGATGCAAAGGTCAGCATATGTAACACTTCCATGTGTTCCAATCCCTTTGAGAACACGGATAGTTTCCTCCATTTGGAGTAATTTCTTCCTGATATCACCGGTGTCTGGATCTCCTTTGTGATGGGTGTTTTCAGGGTCTTTGTTGGTTGTATCTAATGGAGGTTCTAGATTTGTCTTATCTAGACCTTGTGTTCCTCCTTGTGTAGAGGATTCTATATGTGAAGGCATCTTTGTACCCTGAGTGGACTGATGAAATTCTTTAAGCAAGACAGCCAAATTTGTGATTTGCTAACTTAATCCATCAAATTCTTCACGAGAAACGGGATTAGACTGGTCAGACGAAGACATGATTGGCTGTAGGCTCGTGGCCTTTTTGGATTTTGAGAGGGTAATAGGCCAAATGATTTCCCTACAAAAGACTTATGTAGTTTAGTCTTAGGGTAATGTAAATGTTATCATAACATGTCCGTTTTAGGAATATTATCCTACAAACCGGGTGTTAATTGATAACATGCATGCACATATAATCTTCATATTTTCCATTACATAAAGATGAGCATGAAATAAAATTACAAGTAAATGCTTTTACAAGTAATTGAAAATGGAAAGCATGAAGAGGCTTTCCTCCGCATTTGGTTTATCAGAGGTTGACCTATCTTAGGGTTTCTCTCATGGCTTTTTGGCATGAAGGTTCCCAGATCATCGCAATCTACTTGACGGGAAATTAATCCGTTCTTTCAACTGAAGCGAATCTGGGTGGTGCCTTTCCTGAGCCCCGTTGAAATTATTCTTCCTACGAGTCCAGTAATCAAACACCGACAGGATAACCTCCTGATGGAGGAACCACACAACATACATTCACATATAACGTGTCTCACCGTTTATGAAAATAATGACATGTGCGAAGCACTAATATCACAGATAGATATAGTATAGTGCAGTAAGTAAAATGCATTCGTACACATTCATCATAAATATAAATGCAACATTCACACACAAGCATACATCAGTTTTGAAAAGCTTGTAATAGCGGCTTAAGCCCTCTTACTGGAGTCCCCAGCAGAGTTGCCACCTGTCGACATCAGAATTTTTAGTGTTCCTTTTCGTTACTTGTTCTTTGGTGTTCTCATGTTAATGTGAGATTTGTTTGAAAAAACAAGTGAAAAAGGTAATAAAGAATGGAATAACAAAAGAATTCACCAAGCATGCGATAGACCGCACAGACAGGTTATTCCAACAGAATAATAAATAATGAAATTAGGTCATGCGTAATACGCACAAACATGATATTCCAACAGAATAATAAATAATGGAACCAGGTTATGCGTAAACGCATATACAGGATATTCCAACAGAATAATAAAGAATGGAATAACAGAAGAATTCACTATGCATGCGATAGACCACACAAATAAGTTATTCCAACAGAATAATAAATAATGGAATCGAAGTCATGCATGTAATACGCATGCATGTGATGTTCCAAATGTAATAATAATGAAGCGGAATAATGTAAGAATTTTACCATGTATGCAGATTGCGATGCACACAAGTTATTCTAACATAAAAATAAAGAATGGAATAATAGAAGAATTTCACCATGTATACGGTAGTCCACATATACAGGTTATTCTAACAGAATAATAAGGGATGGAATAACAATAGGTCTCTTAAAGAACACGTAAGAAATAATACCCCTTACCTTAGAAAGAAACTGGATAGTGGAGTAGTAAGGTAGCAGACTTCTCTTCTTCTTTCTCTCAATATTTCTCTCTATAATAAATGCTCTATAGCTTGAGTAAATTGGTGAAGAATAATGAAGAAATGAGATTCTATTTATAGGAAAATATAGTTTCGGTAATTGCACATTTTGGGGCTTAGAATATTACAGTATAATACTTTCCTCTTTTTCTTTATTATTAATTTAGTCCTGCAAGTATTATCAAACTTGCACCACCTCCCCTAATAGTAAATAATGTGAATCAATAGTAAATCATGTGACTCAATTGTTCTAGACATGTGAAAATACGAATTACAGTATAATATCTCCATCTATACCTCCATTTTTAACTTAGTCATGCAAGTATTATCAATCTTGCACCAACTCCCCTAATAGTAACAAGAATGTGAATCAATAGTACACACATGTGAACAAATAGTTATAATCATGTGAATTAATAGAAATTAATTGCTCATTTATCCGATTAATTACCCGATTGGTCAGTATAACTTCCAGACGTCCATTAATACCGAAATAAATGTTGATTTCCACTAACACTAATAATTCCCACACAATGGAACTATCAATTTAATCTTTAATCAACACAAACTTATTCATCATTAATATTATAACTCACAATATTTAACAACCAGGTCATTTCCAGGAAAAAGGGGGCTTTCC
Source organism: Panax quinquefolius (assembly GCA_020205615.1). Classification (NCBI taxonomy): domain Eukaryota; kingdom Viridiplantae; phylum Streptophyta; class Magnoliopsida; order Apiales; family Araliaceae; genus Panax; species Panax quinquefolius. Next base: position 69,594,332 of record CM035158.1, on the reverse strand, counting down.
GATAAGGATTTCTCTTTATTGGCGCGCAATTAGATAACCAAACCTCTCCTTGACAGAACTTCTAGACATTGTAAATATTGCAATTTAATAATATGAATAACTTTGTCGTCTCAATTATTGATTTAATAATATATCATATTATGCAGATGATTCTGTGACAATAATTGAATCAATAATATGAGAGATATGATGCAGCAATTACTATAACAATAATTGAGTGACTTCTCACGTAAGCATCAATAACTAATACCATGTGCTACTATGCAACCACACGTATTACTGTACTTTTACTACCGGGTAGTTCAACAGTTTCAACGGTAAAACTTTCACCGTTATTTTTATAAAAAGATAATTCTGTCGTTTTCTAACTACGACAATACTTCCGTTGTGAGGTCCACCAATGATTGTGTTGCCGCATTTAATATTCCTGTTAAAACGAATATTCCCCAACCAATCGAATATTATATAACCACTTGCTTACTTTGCAAAATTTGTAAATATTATCCACAACTATAACATTATGTCACATCCACACAATAATATTCTAAAAATATATTTCGAGAAAATATTCTTTATTCATAAAAGTTGGGGTCTTACAACCTCCCCTTCTTATGAAATTTCATCCTCGAAATTAGGGTACGTACCTGGTATATCGAAGAGGCGAGGATATCTTGACTTCATCTCAGATTCTAACTCCCAAGTCATTTCCTCCACATCGTTGTTTCTCCACAAAACTTTGACTTGAGGTATAACCTTGAAGCATAGAATATGATCCTTCTTATCCAAGATTTTAACAGGATCCTCTTCATACGTTAAATCTTTCGTTATTTTGTTCGATTCTAACTCAATAATGTGGTTCGAGTCTTTCACATATTTACGTAACATAGATATGTGAAAAACATTATGAACACGAGACATACTTGGAGGTAAAGCAAGTCTATAGGCCACAGTTCCTATTCGTTCGAGGATTAAAAATGGGCCAAGAATCGAGGATTGAGCTTTCCTCTCTTTCCAAATCTCGTAACTCCTTTCCATGGAGTAACACGTAACAATACATGATCTCCAATATCGAATTCCACGTCCTTTCGATGAAGATCAACATAACTCTTTTGTCGATCTTGTGAGGTTTTTATACGTTGTCGGATCGTTTGAATCTTTTCCGTAGTCATACGTGCCAACTCCGGTACCAACAACGTTGCTTCACCCACCTCATCCCAGCATACTGGAGAATGACACTTTCTTCCACAAAACGCCTCAAATTGAGCCATGCCAATACTTGCTTGATATCTGCTGTTGTAGGAAAACTCCACCAATGGTAAGAACTTATCCCAACTTCCCTTGAAGTCAAGGACGCAGAGTCTTAATAAATCTTCCAGATTTTGAAACTATGGATACTGACATACCTTGCAATCTTACAATCTCGTTTATGTACATACTAGCAAGACGTTTAAGTGTATAAGTTTTTCGTATCGGTAAGAAATGAGCAGACATGGTCAATCTATCAATAATGACCCAAACCACATCTATGCCTTGAGAAACCTTGGGAAGACCAGTAACAAAATCCATGGTAATGTGCTCCCACTTCCATTCTGAAATTTCAAGTGGTTGCAATGGACCTTTTGGCACTTGATGCTCCGCCTTGACTCGTTGACAAGTTAGACACCTTGAGATAAACCCTGCTATCTCTCTCTTCATATTGCTCCACCAAAATATATGTCGAAGATCATGATACATTTTGGTACTCCCAAGATGGATTGCAAATGTTGTGTTGTTCGCCTCCATCATGATTTTATACTTCAAGTTAGAATCGTTAGGAACACAAAGTCTGTAGTTGACTCAAAGTATTCCTTCTTCATCGATTCTTGCTTCTGGAATAGCACTTTCTTCCTCATACGCATTAACTCCAGGTCTGTAGCTTGAGCAACTTTAACTTTATCGATTAAAGTCGGTTCCACTTGTATATTCGCCATCATCACATGGGTCCCTAGAGTTTTTAACTCTATTTCCATCCTTTCCAAGTCATACACAATGGGCCTTTGTGTTGACAATATTGCACTCGTGCCCGCATATGATCTTCTACTCAATGCGTCAGCTACTACGTTCGCTTTTCCAAGATAGTATTAGATGGTATGATCATAATCTTTCAACAACTCAAGCCATCGTCATTGCCGCATGTTGAGTTCCTTTTGAGTGAAGAAATATTTGAGGCTTTTATGATCCGTATAGATCTCCACCTTCTCTCCATATGTAATGCCTCTAAATCTTAAGCGCAAAAAAAATGATCGCCGCTAACTCTAGATCATGAGTAGGATAATTCCTCTCATATTCTTTGAGTTGTCGTGAGGCATAGGCTATGACTTTCCCATGTTACATGAGAACACTTCCTAACCCTTTGCCTGAAGCATCATTGTAGATGACAAATCCCTCCGAGCCAGATGGTATTGTCAGAACAGGTGCCGAAATGAGTCTTCTCTTGAGTTCTTGAAAACTCTTCTCACATTCCTCGCTCCAACCAAACTTTGTATCCTTTTGAGTCAGCTGAGTTAATGGAGTAGCGATTCGAGAAAATCCTTCCACGAATCTCCGATAATAACTAGCTAAGCCGAGAAAGCTACGTACTTCAGTCAATGATTTTGGTTGCTCCCAGCTTTGAATTGCTTCAATCTTTGCTGGGTCAACATATATTCCATGATTTGATATCACGTGCCCAAGGAATGCAACTTCCTTAAGCCAGAACTCGCATTTCTTCAACTTGGCATATAACTTGTTTTCACAAAGCTTTTGGAGTATTAGCCTCAAGTATTGCTCATGGTCTTCACGGCTTTTGGAGTATATGAGGATGTCATCAATAAAGATGACCACAAAGTGATCCAAATATTTCTTGAATACTCGGGTCATCATGTCCATGAAGGCAGCAGGAGCATTAGTCAATCCAAAAGACATGACTAGGAATTCTTAATGCCCGTACCGAGTTCTGAAAGCAGTCCTTGGAATATCATCAGTTTTAATCTTTAACTGATGGTATCCGGAACGAAGATCAATCTTTTAAAAGAATTTGGCTCCTTGTAACTGGTCAAATAGGTCATCGATGCGAGGCAATGGGTACCTATTTTTGATGGTGACATGATTCAACTCCTGATAATCAATACAAAGTCACATACTTCCATCTTCCTTCTTCACCAATAGAACAGGAGAACCCCAAGGAGACGTACTAGGACGAATGAAACCAATGTCTAACAATTCCTGTAATTGGGTCTTTAACTCTCGAAGTTCAATAGGATCCATTCGATATGGGGCTTTGGAAAGGGGTTTTGTACCAGGTTCAAGGTCGATATAAAATTTAATTTCTCGCTCTGGGGTTAGGCCAGAAAGTTCTTCAGGGAATACGTCATGAAATTCATTAACAATAGAAATATCATTCAAAATTGACTTATTTTTGTTTAAATCCGTAACATGTGCTAAGAAAGCTTGACATCCATTTTTTAATAAACGAATTGCTTTATGGCTTGAGATGACAGTGATTGATTTTAATGGTTTGGTTGCTTGAATTCGCATAATTGGTTGGTTAGGAATATGAAAGCTAACAACCTTACGAAAATAATCAATTCTTGCATGATGAGTAGTTAACCAATCAATCCCTAGAATTACGTCAAATGCAAGTATTTTTAATGAAATAAGATCGACAGGTAATGTGAGGGTACCGATTCGAACCAAACAAGACTTATAAACAGTGGATGTAATAAAGGTTTCTCCTAACGGAGTTTCAACAGATAAGTCAAAGTCTAATTTCTCCGGAGTCAAATTTAAATGTTGAGCGCTGGTAGGAGAAATAAAAGAATGGGTAGAACCGGTATCAAATAAGGTATAGACTTCGCTAGAGTTTATGATAAGCTTACCCGTGATAACCTTGTTCGGGTTCCTTACTTTCTTGGAGGTCTTGACAAACGCTCTCCCTTGCACTACCGGCTTTAACTTTTTTAGGACGGCCTTTGGTGCCTCCTTCCCAGCTGGACTTGTCTTCGGTGAATGACAAAATCGGGCTAGGTGACATTCTCTTCCATAATTGTAACATACTTTGGACGGCATCGCGCAGTTTGGACTGATGTGTCCCTCCCCTCCGCATTTGAAGCATATGATAGGTGGTCGTTCTCCTTCCTTAACAACGGGTGATGGTGTTGACGTCTTTCCATCATTGTTGAATCTCCTCTTCTTGAAATGTCCATTCTTATTATTTTGTCCATGATTACCATCGAAGTGGTTACCATTTCTGGCATGTTGATTCCCTCCACGCTTATTGTCACTGTTTCGATGACTGCTATCACTGGTATTATCATTTTTCTGGCTGCTCTCTTTTGGTTGGGTTGACTCATTATCGCGCTCCAATAACTGAGCCCTATTAACAAAATCTGAATACAAAAACAATTTATGAGAGTTAATATATTGATGTATCTCGAGTTTCAAACCTCTTAGAAACATTCACGTCATTCTCTCCTCATTATCAACTAAATGGGACGCAAACCGAGACAACTCGGTAAACTTGGCTTTGCACTACGACACAGTCATGTTGTTTTGCTCCTGCTTGATGAACTCCACCTCTTTCATGTGATGAATAATTTTGGGAAAATACTTGTCGTTGAAAAATTCTTGGAACTTCTCCCAAGTCATCTTCGGTCTTGGAAAGTTGAGTACGCTTTTCTGATTCCCACCGAAGAACCGCCTGCGCCGCCATAACATGAATGTGGCAAAGGGAACCTTTTTCTCCTTGGAGCATCCCAAGACATCAAATATCTTGCAGATCTTCTTTATCCACGTCTCTGCCTTAAGTGGTTTTGGCTGTCCAAAAAACTCCAGTGGTCTCAGTTCCTTGAACTGCTTAGCCGTGACCGTCCGAGAGTTGCCAGTGTTTTCACCTGCATTTTGGACAGAAGCCGCTCTCGCCTGATGTTGCATGAATTGCATAAAGCCTTTAAAAATTCCATCGTTCATCATTTGGTCAGTGTTGTTGTTTGCATGAGGATTGTTGCCTTCCTGATGCACATTATCCTGATTATTGATCTGTGGTGACTCAACGGTCTCCTGTGCTCCATTGCTATTCTCAACATTCTCGGATGTCATTTTCAAATACTGCCACAAAACAAGGGTTAATTAACATATCACATATTATCCATATACTCTAACCGACCAATTAAATACCAAATAAACTTGGGTAGGTCATACTAGCGAAAAAATTCCTCGTCTCTTCCCTCCTAGTTCTTATCTCACATCTCAGCCAAGGATCATATCCCTAAGTTTTGATACCAACTGTGATGCCCCCAAAATAGGTATACATCACCCATCTTGAGTCGCCAAATACATGGTACAAAATTCAAGTAAAACTTAATGATACAACAGTCGTGTAAAATACGACAAAACATAATCTAAGAGTTTTAATAAGAATATTGTCATCTAGACAATATCCACACTCAATGGAGTCCTCATTATATTTATTGTCACACTATTTAACAGAATAGTGAGGACTACTAATGCTATTATCTGGACCGTCACTCCGTTCCCCGACTAGTCCCGGCTACGTTCTCATTTCTTGAAGAGAATAATGAAAGCAAAAGGGTGAGCTCAACTAGCCCAGTAAGAAATATTATGACTAAGAAAATGCAAAATAAATTATCGTTAGCCTACAACAGTGTTAAACTGATACAATATAACAAACATCAAGTTTAACTGCAGGGGAACAAGCAATCCATTAGAAGAGTTAAGTAGAGAATAAAATCTACTATCTTCAATGATTTAAAAGGTTTTTCATCACTTTTATCGCTTAGACTCGGCTTAATAAATAATACACATCATCGAATCACCCCTGCGCTACGACCAAGGATATTCTTTTGTATCACGACCACAAATTATCCATGCACTACGGGCCAAGGATATTTGTGTATTCATTAATGGTCATGATCATGCCAACAACTGTCCATCAATGCACTATGGGCCAATGAGGACTTTTACCACATCATTTGTAATATTACGGTCATGATTATACCGAATGATCCCTGGGCATAATCATACCATGTCCATCTATGCACTACAGGCCACAGATGACTTTCAACAGAATTTAAACATGAGGATGATGACAATGATATAGGAATTCAATAAAATAAGTTCAAGAATAAAAGATTTATAATCTAACTTACCGAGAAATCAATAATGTCCAAATTGTCAACATGATACTTCTTTGTAGAGTAAAATTCAAGAATGCTCAGAAGAATATTTCCATGAAAAGATACTGGATGAAGCGCAAATATCAAGGATATTCCACTAATTTCATGGAGTATAAAAGCAAAAACTTTAACCAACTGAGTATAATAAAGAATGGAATAACAAAAGAATTCACCAGGCATGCGATAGACCGCACAGATAGGTTATTTCAACAAAATAATAAATAATAGAATCGGTCATAAATGCGTAATACGACGCATGTGATATTCCAATGTAATAATAAATAATGGAACAGTCATGCAGAAACGCATAGGCAGGATATTCTAATGAATAATAAAGAATGGAATAATGAAGAATTCACCACGCATGCGATAGGCGCGACAAAAGTGAGTTATTCCAACAGAATAATAAATAATGGAACCAGTCATGCGTAATACGCACGCATACGGTGATGTTCCAATAGAATAATAAAGAATGGAATAATGAAGAATTTCACCATGTATGCGGTATTGCGATAGACAAAGTTATTCCAACATAAAAATAAAGAATGGAATAATAGAAGAATTTCACCATGTATACGGTAGTCCACGTATACAGGTTATTCCAAAAGAATAATAAGGGATGGAATAACAATAGGTCTCTTCAAGAACGTGAAAGAAATAATACCCCTTACCTTAGAAAGAAACTGGATAGTGGAGTAGTGAGGTAGCAGACTTCTCTTATTTTTTCTCTCTATAATAAATGCTCTATAGCTTGAGTGAATTGGTGAAGAATAATGAAGAAATGAGCTTCTATTTATAGGAAAATATAGTTTCGATAATTGCACATTTTGGGGCTCAGAATATTACAGTATAATACCTTCCTCTTTTTCTTTATTTTTAATTTAGTCCTGCAAGTATTATCAAACTTGCACCACCTCCCCTAATAGTAAATAATGTGAATCAATAGTAAATCATGTGACTCAATAGTTTTAGACATGTGAAAATAAGAATTACAGTATAGTACCTCCATCTATACCTCCATTTTTAACTTAGTCATGCAAGTATTATCAATCTTGCAACAACTCCCCTAATAGTAACAAGAATGTGAATCAATAGTACACACATGTGAACAAATAGTTATAATTCTGTGAATTAATAGCAATTAATTGCTCATTTATCCGATTAATTACCCGACTGGTCAGTATAACTTCCAGACATCCATTAATACCGAAATAAATATTGATTTCCACTAACACTAATAATTCCCACACAATGGAACTATCAATTTCATCTTTAATCAACACGAAATTATTCATCAGTAATATTATAACTGACAATATTTAACAACCGGGTCGTTCCCAGGAAAGAGGGGGCTTTTCGATAAGGATTTCTCCTTATTGGCGCGCAATTAGATGACCAAACCTCTCATTGACAGAACTTCTAGACATTGTAAATATTGCAATTTAATAATATGAATAACTTTGTCATCTCAATTATTGATTTAATAATATATCATATTATGCAGATGATACGGTGACAATAATTGAATCAATAATATGAGAGATATGATGCAGCAATTACTATAGCAATAATTGAGTGACTTCTCACGTAAACATCAATAACTAATACCGTGTGCTACTATGCAACCACACGACATCGTACTTTTACTAGGGGTAGTTCAACAGTTTCAATGGTAAAACTTTCGCTGTTATTTTTATAAAAAGATAATTCTATCATTTTTTAACTACGACAATACTTCCGTTGTGGGGTCCACCAATGATTGTGCCGTCGTACGAATATTTCCTGTTAAAACAAATATTCCCCGACCACCGCTTGCTTAGTTTGCAAAATTTGTAAATATTACCCATAACTATGATATTATATCACATCCACATAACAATATTCCAAAAATATATTTCGAGAAAATATTCTTTATTCATAAAAGTTGGGGTCTTACACTTTCTCTCTCCTTCTCTCTCCCAAATGGCTGACCTAAAGGTCTATATTTATAGACTAATGGCCGCAGTGTGTACAATGGCAACATGTAGCTACACACTGCGGGTGGTTGAGGTGTCCCGGGCCATGGGTCCTGTCGTCTCAAAGACATGCACTCGTGCACTGTAATGTCCGCTCGAACTTGCAGAATTTCAATCCGAGCATCCGAACGAGGTATATGTGACCTTCTTCGAATCGCTTGTGTCGAGAGTTACGCAATGGCATGGATTAGAGGTTGTACGAAGTCAAGAAGAGGGGTCCATGCCCATGGTCTTCAAGCTTCAAATTCTATCCAAGGTACTGCCACGCGTAATAGTCACTCGGGATTGTAACTCCTCGGTTCTTATGGGACATCATTGGATGTATGTATGTATGTATGAAGTGTTGATATGACGCGCAGGTGTTGAAAGGGGAAGATGACGTTTGACTCTTCGCTGAGGTTATCGCCGGTTTGAGTTAAAAGTAGACGTTTCTCAGGGTTACATCTAAGATTGGACTACTTGTTTGTATGCCGCAATTTCATCTTGTGAGAGTGTCTGTCTGTCTAGTGTTAGCTCCATGTCTGAGGTTTGAGTTCCTCGACAGGAGGTCTAAGCTTGAAGCTGATAGCATTTATTTGAAACAAACATTTTCGGAGTTATCGCCGGAACTGCAACAGCACTCCTTGGGGTTATCGCCAAGGGCGAAACTCCGGGTTATCTCCGAGGTTGGAAATGATCCTTTCGGTGTGTGTTCTGGGGTTGGAAATGACGTTCCCGGTGTGTGTCCCGGGTTTTGGGATAGACCTCCGGTAGTATCCAGAATGGATGTAAGCTGTCTTCCAAGGTTATCTCCGAAAGACGAATCATCCCTCCTGTAATATTAGTAACAAGCGTGAAGAAAATTTAGAGTGTCTACAAGTGTTTGGGAATGAATGAGCAAAAGCGTGCATATTTCTCTCTCTTAATCTATTTATATAATTTAGATGCAATGAACTTGTATGCTATATGTGGCTGATTTGCTAAGATTTGTAACATGTGAAAAATCTTGGTTGGTTACCTACTACATATTTTGGCTAGATACACAAGTTATCTTCAATTATGCAACAAGGGTAAAAATATTTTTTTGCTAGCAATTTAAATGGCATTCTTGTAAACTTGGTAAACCCTTAGGGTTTGACCCTTAGGGTTTGACCCTTAGGGATTAACCCTAAGGTTATAAAAAATTTGAATTTCTAGGATTTCATTTAGGGTTTAAAATAAAAATAAATATTATTTTCCTAAAAATATAATTTAGAGTTTACTAATTATAATTAGTTTTCTAATTACATTACTTGAACATTTAGGGTTTAAAATCCACTAATTAGCATTAGGGCTTACAATTAACAATTAGGGTTTCATTTTAGCAAATTAGGTTTACTAATTTAGAAATTAGGGTTTCTAACAATTAAGGTTTTCAAATATTAATTAGGGTTTCTCTAATTAACATTAAATTCTATAATACGCAACATAATTCATATAACACAATTACAAAACAATCTTGTACTCTAATTTGGATTTCAACTTAAGGTTTATCACAGTAAAACAAGGGTTTTCAAATACTGTACCATAATTGACCAACCATTATCAATAAATACATAAAATACATATTTATAGCATTTGAAAAATAAATAATATAATATTATTATTCTCATTCCTTAATCAAAATCCAAAATTAGAGTCTCGAATTCCATATCGATTTATCTTGCATATATAGCATTATTAATTAAGTTAAAAACAATTACTTGAATAATCGAACAAATTCATATAATAAAATATTTATTATAATAATTCTAATAATCATTTCATATATTATTTAAATAATATATAATCATATTTTCATGGAAAATAATTAATAAAAAACATTTCTACTATAAAATTAATTATTATTAGAATATAATTTATAATGATCAATAATTTTAAAATGAAATCATTTGTAATTATTCATGTAATAAATATATTTTATTTATCACATACATATATATCCACATTATCTTGGCACATATTCCTCATATTTATTTTAATAAAGAAATAAAAAATTTATACGCAAAATTTCTGATTTATTTATATAGAAATTATCGGGTTATTATATTCACCCTCCCTTATAATGATTCCGTCCCTGGAATCACCGATTTAAAAATTATACATACAAGGGTACATAGCATACACAATCATTGCAAGTAGATCTCGATCGAACATAATTGATCGAACCGATCTTTAACTATTCAGCATAATGCTTTTCTATCTGATTAAACAGAAAATTTGATTTATAAGAGAACTCAAATTCCCCCTTCAAATTTTCTTTATAAAATTACTATTTATAAGAAAATCATGTATATAAGAAAATAAAAGTTATACGAATAATACCTAGAGTTCCATCACCAGTTGCCACAGTATCCTGGACCGTCATGTTATAGACTCTCGCGGTTGATTTCATTGGCTTGCTGGATGATGTTGGTCCCGTAATCGCCAGAGTCCCACTGCCTTTCCCAGTCGTCACACTCCCTACCTCCATTCTCCTTTTCGGACAATCTTTCACCTTATGTTCCATTGACCCGCTGATAAAACAACCAGTGTTCATCCTTGGATTAGGGCAGTTGGGAGAGATATGGCCCTCCTACCCGCACTTATAGCATACAAACTTTCCCTTCAGACACTCACCTGTATGGTTCTTTCCATAATTCTTACACGACACCACATGCTTCTTCACATCTTCCTGTTTCACCAAGACATTTCCAAAATAGTTCCCCTTCCTTTTTTCACCCCTATTCCCACTATTAGTTTCCACCTTCACAGTTCCTACGACCTTGCCTTTGTTCATCTTCTCCTTGTTGTAGAGGCTCATGGCCTCACTCCCCTCCTCGGCTATGATAGCCTTTTCCATGAGTGCTGCAAATATAGGGATCTGCAACATCGCCACCTTGTTGTAGAGCCAGGGTTTTAAGCCCAACTCTAACCTTCTCGCCTTCCTAGCCCCCATATCAACTTGATGCAAGGCAAACCTAGCCAACTCATTAAACTTTGCGGCATACTCCGCAACCATCATGTTCTCATGCTTCAACTCCAGAAACTTCACCTCCATCCTAGCCTGCATACTAGATGAAAAATAATTCTCAAAAAATAAAGTTTTAAATCTATCCCAAGTTATCACACCTTCTCCTACCCTCGCCTGATTTGATTCCCACCAAAAGCTTTCCTCCCATTTCATCGTGTAAGTGGCAAAAGCTTTCTTTTGCCCCTCACCTACCCTAGCTATCATGAATGCTTTTTCATTCTCTTTAACCCAAGTTTGGGCTTCAACAAGGTCAGTTGTCCCTTTGAATTCTAGTGGTCCTACAACCTTAAAATCTTTAAAGTTTGCCAAGCGATTATCCAGTTGGTTCCCTGCGGCTGACATTCCTTGTTGCATAGCCTGTGCTACCATGTTTGCAAAGTGTCGCATCGAGTCTGCTTGTTGTTGTCCCTCAGCGTTGTTGACAGATTCTTCTGCCATTTGATTTTGAGTTTGTCGTCTTGGCGGCATTATCTGATTAAATAAAACATAATTTATTCTTTATTAACTTATATTCTAAACCTTATCGTATAAGTTAAATATATTAAACTTGTTTCATTATTCAAACATAGATTCATATTCATTCAATGATTTTAAAATACTTTACATAACACATACTGCTTTAAACATCAGCTATCCCTTTGTGACTACAAAAGTTGGGATTCACTACTACCACTTATACAAAAGTTTTAGAATATTATATTACACAGGCATACTATTCATATATATTTCATTAAACAGACCAACACAACAGAACCTATACTATTTATTCACTACGCCTTTTTCTTGGACAACCTTTCGCCTGATGACCTTTCAATCCACAAATAAAATATGAACCTGGTGTATAGTCGGGACAATAAAGAGAGGTATGTCCCTTATAGCCGCAAATGTAACATATCTTTTTCCATTTCTTCTTATTGGATTTTCCTAAGTCGTGGTCTTTTATCTTTCTTTTCCCCTTCTTGCTCGGAGCTGCATACGATTTGTTGCTTGTGGCTCCCATCTGATCAATTTGGATTTTAAGCTTATCTTGTTCTTCCATTGTTTCTATTAAGGCTTTTTGCAATTGACTATTTAGCAGCTTTTCTAGAAAAGAAACCGTGTTCCTCAGATTCTGCACCTCCGTTGATGCTTGCTCAGCTTCAACTTTAGTGTCCGAATCACTATCTGCCAGTTCCACCATTTCCGGATCTGGTACTATGTTTTCCACGATAACTACCTCCTCCGAGTTATTTTCATTATGAGCCTCTATTTCAGCTATTGACTTCGATATTAGCTCGGGTGTATTGATTTGATCCTTCTCCATGCTATAAGCATATAACAAGCCTTTTCCACTAGACATCTACACATAAATTATCCAGATTAGCATATAGTATATACACACAGCAAATAATAGTTTTATATAAGTTATCTTTTATTTTGTTTGACGATGAATTTATTCAATTCATCTCCTATTAATCTTTATATGAGTTATTTATATTTTCAACGTTTCCCTCTATTCTAAGGTTATAGCCTAAGGTCTATCCCACCTAAGGTTTCTAAGCCTAAAGCTCTGATACTTGAAACCCGAACTCGGTGCTTCACGATACCATTTCTATGAGCGGAATAATACTAATAATAATAACAATAATATAAAGATCAAACTTAATTTACATAAATATCAGAGTTTATTCCCAAGTACGTAACCTTTAATACATTCATTACATGATACCTGATAGATAATATATATCATCCTTAATAAAGTTAAACTATTACATAAAATAGCACCAACTTATTCTTCAACCTTCCCTTTCCCTTTGTTCTTAGCCGAGCCTTTTGGTTGTTCACACTTAGCTGAAAACATTTTAAATTAAGCAAGGATGAGCATTTGAGTGGCCAACAAATAATAACAATTATAAATATTAGCTGAAAGGATTAAATGTTATCTTTGTATGACACTTCTACAATGAATCAATAGTTGTGAAGTAAACTGAACCAATAATAATATATTAATTCTATATCAAAATTTTTGAAACTACGTACTGGCTATATCTGGGGATTAGTCGACAGATTATGAACATTGTTTTCTATTTTTGAAAAGATTAAACAGAACTTCATCTGCAAACCGTCATAACTTACGGGCACAGGGGATGATCAGCCCGTTATGCCCTGTATTGATCAATACTGCATGTAAGAATGATATTATCATTCATCTATCCGCCTTTGGCGCACAAAAAGTTTTCCCATGTACGGGATGTTCATACTTATTCGGGATTTTAAACCAAAACAATTCGGTTGGATAATAGTAAGGTTTTATCTTGTTTAACAATAATCTATAAGTTTGTGTCTAGCCAAATCAATTAGCTTGGACGACTTTTAATTTAACATATACATACTGGAAATTTATAAATGTGTATCAACATGTGATTAAATACAATGATTATCCAAGTGCGGACACTTGTATAACCATATATAGAAATTAACGAACATAATAAATATTTGAATTATAATATAATACTATATTGATAAAAATGATCGGATATAATGTATATAATAATAGGGTTAATAATCTGGCACAATAATAATATAATTCTGAAACTTTCTTACTTATGTCCATTGCATAAAGTAAATGCAAAGGTAGGATACTTGCCTGGTCTGCTGCTTACAGTTATGCAACTTAGTTTTATCTTTTATATAGCAACCTATCAGTAATAAGATCCTTTTACTGATTAGAATAACATATCGTAACATATAAGACTACTTATTGTAGTTAGTACATAACCTAATCACATTGTCACACATGTTTAACAGTCATTAGATCATAAACAAACACATATCTAATCGAATTATCTAAGTCCAGATCAATTTCTAAAACATGTCGGTGTACCGACGACTTTATCAGGTAATTATCGAGTCTAAGACTCTATCCTGTAATTCAATAACATAAATATCAGTCATATTAATTTTAAATAACTTATAACAATTTTTAATTAATTATTATAATTTATCATAAGTTTTCAAACACCGGAATCATTATTACATGATTTAAATGTTAAATAATTCTATTATCATTAATATTTAATTAATATTAAACTATTAATGAAACCATTGCCAAAATATCAAAGTTATTTATAATAGCTTAACATATTTTTAAAGTACTACTATTACCCTTAAATAAATTTTCAAACATTTAAAGTCATTTTAAATAATTACCATTAATATTTAAATATTATTGTACTATTTATCAAAATATTAAAAGTCATTAATTATAACTTAAAATATTTTTAATTCATTTATATCTTTTTAAATGATTAATAAAACCATTTTTAAACTATTTATTTAATATAATTATTAAATAAATTTAATATCATTAATATTAAATTATTAATGAAATTATCTTTTAAATATTAAAAGTTATATTTTATAACTTAAAATATTTTAAAACATTTTATTTTCATTTAAAATAATTTTATAATACTAAAATCATTTTTAATCTAATTTATTTAATATAAATATTAAATAAGTCTAATATCATTAATATTAAATATTAATATTTTTCATGACAAAATATCAAAAGTTATATTTTATAACTTAAAATATTTTAATAATACTTAAATAATTTTATATGATTTTTAAATTATTAATTCTATTTTTCCACAATTTATTTAATATATTTATTAAATAACTTAATTATCATTAATATTAATTTATTAGTGAAATTCATACTTAAAATATTAAAAGTCATTAAACATAACTTAAAAATATTTTCTTATATCATATTATAATTTTAAATGATTTTTCAAGTATTAAAATAATTTTTAAATAATTTATTTAATATAATAATTAAATAAATTAAATACTTTTAATATTTCAAAAATATTAAATATTTATGAAATATATTAAAAATTATTAAAACTAATTTTTTAGACTTTAAAATAATTTTTAGTAATTAATTTTGTATTTTTAATAATTAAAACTAATTTTCTCTAATTATTAAATAAAATAATTAATTTTAGAAATAAAGTGTCGCTAAAAGGCACTTTATAGCGCTGTAAGCAGTTGTTATAGGTGTTCTTCATGTTCTTGGCAAAACCCAGAACATTCATGTCAGTTTTCGAGTGGCCTACTTTAACCAAGATTGCTGATCAGATCATGATGTTTATGGGCTATCTATTGATCACTGTTTGTAGAACTAATGTAATACTACATTATACAACAACAATTATGATCATACAATACATAACAAAGGAGATCTAGGCATCTAAAGTGGCTGTCAGAGCTGTTCTTCATTTCTTGGTTACCCAGAAATGAAGAACAGTTCGACTGCCCTTCTTTGGGCTTCCACAACTTGTGATTTGCGTGATAGTTTTGTGATTTAAAACTTTCAGTGTAGCCAACATATAAGAGAGTAAATCTATAACATAAAACAGATTTAAAAACAACAGATTTAACTATTATGATCCGCTCAAACCATGTCAGTCGACATGTTCATATGTTTTCTGGGTGTCCCAGAAAACATAGAACATGTTCGACCTGCCTGGTTTGACCGTTTATAATAATCACCCAGTTTAATGTTCGGGAGATTTTAATTCATAAACATGTAGTCCATATACAAGACTACAACATGGATGCAACAAGAACAACAAACAAACAACAACCAGTAAGATCAAAGGCCATGAACTCGTTGTCAGACCGACCTGGGGAAATATGGGTTACCCAGAAATCTCCCGGTCAAAGTCGGTCAACGTGGTTTGACCAAGAATAACATGAGATATGTTCATGTTCTGACCTTGATACAAGTTACAGTTTAAAGACATCATATCATACTACAGGAGCAAAGCTTACAAGAACAAAAATACATAACATACAAAGATTTACAAGGTCTGACATTACGTTGTCAGACACTAAAAAAATTTCCCAGATTTTTTAAAATTTCAACTTTGAGCACTTAGGTGTTATGGATCTAAAAGATACCAACCCAGGTTACGTAAATAGACTACAAACAACATGTTTAAACATAAAATCATAACATCTAACATAGTAACTGAGATTAAATTTCAAGTTAGGGTTTATACCTTCTATGATCAAATTCTTATTCAAAGCTGCTGATTTGGTTATGGGTGTTAGTGGGGCTGGTTTTAGGGACTGAAATGCTAGTAGAATTCGTGGGTTTGAGCTTGAGAGAGTTTGAGTTGAGTGTTTGGGAATGAATGAGCAAAAATGTGCATCTTTCTCTCTCTTAATCTATTTATATAATTTAGATGCAATGAACTTGTATGCTATATGTGGCTGATTTGTTGAGATTTGTCACATGTGCAAAAACTTGGTTGGTTACCTACTACATATTTTGGCTAGATACACAAGTTATCTTCAATTATGCAATAAGGGCAAAAATGTCTTTTGGCTAGCAATTTTAATGACATTTTTGTAAACTTGGCAAACCCTTAGGGTTTGACCCTTAGGGTTTAACCCTTAGGGTTTAACTGTAAGACTCCGAATTTTATGAAATAAAAGTATTCAATTTTCTTATAATTATTATTTTATTTCGTAAATGGTTAAATTGATAAAAGGTTAAAGTTAATGGTGATATGTGAAAATTTTGCAAAGTAAACAAGTTGATATAAAATATTCGTTGTGTCGGGGAATATTTTTGTTTTAACAGGGAATATTCGTATGATAGCACAATCATTGGTGGACCCCACAACGAAAGTATTGTCGTAGTTAGAAAACGACAGATTTATCTTTTTATAAAAATAATGGCGAAAGTTTTACCGTTAAATTGTTGAACTACCTGGTAGTAAAAGTACAGTAATACATGTGGTTGCATAGTAGCACACGGTATTGATTATTGATGCTTACGTGAGAAGTCACTCAGTTATACTCTATTATTGCTACAGTAATTGTTGCATCATATCTCTCATATTATTGATTAAATTATTGTCACAGTATCATTTGCATAATATGTTATATTATTAAATCAATAATTGAGACAACAAAGTTATTCATATTATTATTTGCAATATTGACAATGTCTAGAAGTTCTGTTAAGGAGAGGTTTGGTCACCTAATTGCGCGCCAATAAGGAGAAATCCTTATCGGAAATCCTTCTCTTTCCTTGGAACGACATGGTTGTTAAACATTGTAAGTTATAATATTAATGATGAATAAGTTCGCGTTGATTAAAGATGAAATTGATAGTTCCATTGTGTTGGGATTATTATTGTTAGTGGAAATCGACATTTATTTCAATAATAATTGATGTCTGGAAGTTATATTGACCAATCGAGTAATTAATCAGATAAATGAGCAATTAATTTCTATTAATTCGCATGCTTATAACTATTTATTCACATGTGTGTACTATTGATTCACATGCATATACTATTAGGGGAGGTGGTGCAAGATTGATAATACTTGCATGACTAAATTAAAAATGGAGGTATAGATGAAGGTAATATACTGTAATTATTTTTTTCTCATGATTGAACTATTGATTCACATGAATGTAGTATTAATTCACATGATATACTATTAGGGGAGGTGGTGCAAGTTTGATAATACTTGCAGGAGTAAATTAAAAATGAAGGAAAAGATGAAGGTATTATACTGTAATATTTTGAGCCCCGAAACGTGCAATTATTGAAACAATATTTTCCTATAAATAGAAGCTCATTCTTCTTTCATTCTCACCAATTCACTAAGTCTCACAAGAGCAATTATAGAGAGAGAAGCTATAGAGAGAAAGAAGAAGAGAAGTCTGCTACCTCACTATTCCAGTATCCAATCTTCTTCTGAGGTAAGGGATATTATTTTGTTCAGTATTCGTAGGAATAATATTTTCTTCCATACTCTGTAGTATGTGAGTAATATTATTTCATCTTGTATTCCTGATTATACCCTCATCTTGTTAAAGTATTGCTTCTATACTACGTGAAATTAGTAGAATATCCTTGAAATTTATGCTTCATCTAGTATCGTTTCACAATGATATTTTCTGTACATTCTTGTTAAATTTTAAGCTTTTCATGCCGGAGTACTGTCCATGAGTACTATTCATTTATACTGTACCATTCACAAAAGTACTATTCACGGGTACTATTCACAAAGTACTATTCATAAAGTACTATTCACGAGGTACTATTCACAAAATACTTTTCACAGGGAACTATTCCCGAAGTACTATTCATCTGAGTACTATTCACCTACAGTACTATTCATGATAAAAATTGATTTTTTTTCAGTCCAAATCATTTTTGATACAATATCATTCTTGAATTTTATTCCACAAAGTAGTATCATATTGGCAATTTGAACATTATTGAATTCTGGATAAATTAAATTATAAATCTTTAAAAATTTATCATTTCTTTCTTTTAATTGAATTCTTATATTATTGTCATCATACTCATGCTTATATTGTGATGAAAGTCATCTTTGGCTTACGTACATAGATGAACTGTTGATTGGTATGATTATGACCAGGGATCATTCGGTATAATCATAACCCGTAATGTTACAAATGATGTGGTAAAAGTCCTCATTGGCCTTTAGTTCATTGATGGACAGTTGTTGGTATGATTATGACTAGGAATTATTTGGTATAATCATGACCATTGATGATTACATGAATATCCTTAGTCGTGGTGCAGGGATGATTTGATGATGTGGTTTATTTATTAAGCTGAGTCTCAGCTATAAAGTTGATGAAAATCTTTTTATATCATAGAAGATAGTAGATATCATGCTCTACTTGACTCTTCTAATGGATTGCTTGTTACGCTGCAATTAAACTTGTTGTCTATTATATTCTATCAGTTTAACATTGTTGAAGGCTAACGATAACTTATTCTGCATTATCTTAGTCATAATATTTTTTACTAGGCTAGTTGAGCTCACCCTTTGCTTTCATTGTTTTCTTCAGGAAATGAGAATATAGCTGGGACTAGTCGGGGAACGGAGTGACGGTCCAGATGATAACATTAGTAGTCCTCACTATTCTGTTAAATAGTGTGATAATAAATGTAATGAGGACTCCATTTGAGTTTGAATACTGTCTAGAAGACAATATTCGTATTAAAACTCTTAGTTTATATTTTGTCGTATTTTACACGACAGTTGAATTTGAATTTTGTACCATGTATTTGGCGACTCAAGATGAGTGATGTATTCCTATTTTGGGGGCGTCACAGTTGGTATCAAAGCTTAGGAATATGATCCCTGGCTAAGATATGAGGCTAGAACTAGGAGGGGAGAGACGGATAATTCCTTCGCTAGTATGACCTACCTAAATTTATTTGGTATTTAATTGGTCGGTCAGAATATAAGGATAATATGTGATATGTCAATTAATCTTTGTTTTGTGGCAGTGTTTGAAAATGGCAGCTGAAAATGTTAACAATGGAGTGAATGAGACCGTTGAGACACCTTTAATCACCAACTAGGTTAATGTGATGTTAGACGAAGAAGAAATTAGAGATATCTACGTGGTGAGTGAAGAACTAATAGTTGCACCTGAGCTAGTCGCAGAGGTAGCAGCTGAGAGTGAGGAAGAAGAGGAAAAAGAGGAACCTGAGGAGAATTTATTAGAAAAATTTTATGATATAAATTTAGAATTACAAAATCGTATTCATGAGTTAGAAGATCAGGCTGAAGAACGACAGGTGGTCATGGAGCAAAGAGATGCAACAATTAAAAATTGTGTTACTCGATGTGCGATGCTTGAACAAAAGCACTCTTTGACAGAGTATAAGATATTATAGCTGGAATCTGAGAATGCTATGATTAAAGTTCTGATGAAAGAAGAAGCAACTAAACGAATGAGAATAGATGATGCATGGGTAAAAGCCGCACGACGCGTTGATATTGTAGAAAAAGACATCTGATCCAATAGGGCCAAAATAGATGAAATGGATTTCGCATTTTGGAAAACAATTGGGAGAATCCAACATCGAGTTCGGAATTACCCTGTGCAGAGCGGTCAACCCCAAATCGATATGGATCGGAGAGTAATGATTCGAATCATGGATCAGGAATGTGACTAAGCAATTAAGGGTGGAATATACTATATAGAAAAGTTATGTCCAACTGGGATGGTGACGCCAAAGGATGTCCCAGACAAGTTAAATTCGGTAGTTTAAGTGAGAGCATTTATCGAGGAACCCGAACGAAGTTATCACGGGTAAGTTAATCATAAACTCTTGAGAAGTCTATACCTTATTCGATACCGGTTCTACCCACTCTTGTATTTCACCTAGTTATGTTCAACGTTTGAACTTGGCTTTTGAGAAATTAGACTTTGACTTATCTGTTGAAACTTTATTAGGAGAAACCTTCGTTATATCCACTATTTATAAATCTTGTTTAATTCAAATTGACACTTTCACATTACCTGTCGATCTTATCTCTTTGAAAATACTTGCATTTGATGTGATTTTAGGGATTGATTGGTTAACTACTCATCATGTTAAAATCGATTGTTTTCGTAAGGTTGTTAGCTTTTATATTCCTAACCAACCTATTATAAGAAACCAAACCACTAAAGTCAATCACTGTCATATCAAGCCATAAAGCTATTCGTTTATTGAAAAATGGATGTCAAGCTTTCTTAGCCCATGTCACGGATTTAAATAAATATACGACAGATTTGAATGATATTTCTATTGTTAATAAATTTCCTGACGTATTCTCTGAAGATTTCCTGGCTACCCCAGAGTGTGAAATCGAATTTTGTATTGACCCCAGTACAAAACCCATTTCTAAAACCCCTAAATATTTCTTCAACCAAAATGAACGTATAATGCGCCAAAGATGTTGGCTCGAGCTGTTAAAGATTATGACCATACCATTCAATATTATCGTGAAAAAAGCGAACGTGGTACCTGATACATTGAGTAGAAGATCGTATGCATTTATGATTGTAACGTTGTTAACACAAAGACCCATTTCATATGACTTACAAATGATAAAGATAGAGTTAAAGACTTTAAGGACCCACGTGATGATGTCAAATAATACGAGTAGAATCGACGTTAACCGATAAAGTTAAAATCGCTCAAGCTACACACCCTGAGCTGATGAATGTGAAGAAGAAGGTTCAAGAGGGTGTTATTCTATAAGCAAGAGTCGATGGAGAGAGGTAATCTTAACCCTCAATTTAATTGGCCCATTTAAAATCCTCGATCGAGTAGGAACTGTGGCCTATAGACTTGCTTTACCGCCAAGTATGTCGTCTGTTCATAACATTTTTTTACGTATCGATGTTACGTAAATATGTGGACGACCCGAACCACATTATTGAATTGGAACTAGAGGAGACAGGAGAAGATTTAACGTATGAGGAGATACATGTTTAAATCTTGGATAACAAGGATATATTCTACACTCAAAGGTTATACCTCAAGAGTTAGAATCTGACGAGGTATCCTCACCTCTTTGGCATAACAGGTACGTACGTAAATTTTGAAGGCAAAATTTCATAAGGAGGGGAGATTGTAAGACCCCGAATTTTATGAAATGAAAGTATTCAATTTTCTTATAATTATTATTTTATTTCGTAAATGGTTAAATTGATAAAAGGTTAAAGTTAAGGGTGATATGTGAAAATTTTGCAAAGTAAACAAGTTGATATAAAATATACGTTGTGTCGGGGAATATTCGTTTTAACAGGGAATATTCGTACGATGGCACAATCATTGGTGGACCCCACGATGGAAGTATTGTCATAGTTAGAAAATGACAGAATTATCTTTTTATAAAAATAACGGCGAAAGTTTTACCGTTAAACTGTTGAACTACCAGGTAGTAAAAGTACAGTAATATGCGTGGTTGCATAGTAGCACACGTTATTGATTATTGATGCTTACGTGAGAAGTCACTCAGTTATACTCAATTAGTGCTACAGTAATTGCTGCATCCTATCTCTCATATTATTGATTCAATTATTGTCACAGTATCATCTGCATAATATGTTATATTATTAAAGCAATAATTGAGACGGCAAAGTTATTCATATTATTATTTGCAATATTGACAATGTCTATAAGATTTTTCAAGGAGAGGCTTGGTCACCTAATTGCGCGCCAATAAGGAGAAATCCTTATCGGAAAGCCCCCTCTTTCCTAAGAATGACCTGGTTGTTAAATATTATAAGTTATAATATTAATGATGAATAAGTTCGTGTTGATTAAAAATGAAATTGATAGTTCCATTGTGTTGGGATTATTAGTGTGACAAGAGCAATTATAGAGAGAAAAGCTATAGAGAGAAAGAAGAGAAGTCTGCTACCTCACTATTCTAGTATCCAATCTTCTTCTGAGGTAAGGGATATTATTTTGTTCAGTATTCGTAGGAATAATATTTTCTTCCATACTTTGTAGTATGTGAGTAATATTATTTCATCTTGTATTCCTGATTATACCCTCATCTTGTTAAAGTATTACTTCTATACTCCGTAAAATTAGTAGAATATCCTTGAAATTTACGCTTCATCTAGTATCGTTTCACAAGGATATTTTTTGCACATTCTTGTTAAATTTTAAGCTTTTCATATCGGAGTACTGTCCATGAGTACTACTTATTTATACGGTACCATTCACAAAAGTATTATTAACGGGTACTATTCACAAAGTAATATTCATAAAGTACTATTGACGAGGTACTATTCATGAGTACTATTTACAAAGTACTATTCATGGGGTACTATTCCCGAAGTACTATTCATGGGGTACTATTCATCCGAGTAATATTCACCTAAAGTACTATTTATGGCAAAAATTGATTTTTTTTGGTCCAAATTATTTTTGATACAATATCATTCTTGAATTTTACTCCACAAAGCAGTATCATGTTGGCAATTTGAACATTATTGAATTCAGGATAAATTAAATTATAAATCTTTAAAAATTTATCCTTTGTTTCTTTTAATTGAATTCTTATATCATTGTCATCATCCTCATGCTTATATTGTGATGAAAGTCATCTTTGACTTACGTGCATAGATGAACTGTTGATTGGTATGATTATGACCATGGATCATTCGGTATAATCATGACCCGTAATATTACAAATGATGTGGTAAAAGTCTTCATTGGCCTGTAGTTCATTGATGGACAGTTGTTGGTATGATTATGACTAGGGATTATTTGGTATAGTCATGACCATTGATGATTACATGAGTATCCTTGGTCATGTTGAAGGGATGATTTGATGATGTGGTTTATTTATTAAGCAGAGTCTCAGCGATAAAGTTGATGAAATTTTTTTTAAATCATAGAAGATAGTAGATATCATGCTCTACTTGACTCTTCTAATGGATTGCTTGTTCCGCTGCAGTTAAATTTGTTGTCTATTATATTTTATCAGTTTAACATTGTTGAAGGCTATCGATAACTTATTCTGCATTATCTTAGTCATAATATTTCTTATTGGGCTAGTTGAGCTCACCCTTTGCTTTTATTGTTCTCTTCAGGAAATGAGAATATAGATGGGACTAGTCGGGGAATAGAGTGACGGTCCAGATTATAGCATTAGTAGTCCTCACTATTCTGTTAAATAGTGTGATAATAAATATAATGAGAACGCCATTTGAGTTTGAATACTGTCTAGAAGACAATATTAGTATTAAAACTATTAGTTTATGTTTTGTCGTATTTTACACGATAGTTGTATTATTAAGTTGTATTTGAATTTTTTACCATGTATTTGGTGACTCAAGATGGGTGATGTATACCTATTTTGGGGGCGACACATTAACCCTAAGGTTATCAAAAATTTGAATTTCTAGGATTTCATTTAGGGTTTAAAATAAAAATAAATATTAGTTTCCTAAAAATTTAATTTAGAGTTTACTAATTATAATTAGTTTTCTAATTACATTACCTGAACATTTAGGGTTTAAAGTCCACTAATTAGCATTAGGGCTTACAATTAACAATTAGGGTTTCATTTTAGCAAATTAGGGTTACTAATTTAGAAATTAGGGTTTCTAACAATTAAGGTTTTCAAATATTAATTAAGGTTTCTCTAATTAACTTTAAATTCTATAATATGCAACATAATTCATATAACACAATTACAAAACAATCTTGTACTCTAATTTGGATTTTAACTTAAGGTTATCACAGTAAAACAAGGGTTTTCAAATACTGCACCATAATTGACTAACCATTATCAATACATACATACAATACATATTTATAGCACTGAAAAATAAATAATATAATATTATTATTCTCTTTCTTAATCAAAATCCAAAATTAGAGTTTGAATTCCATATCGATTTATCCTGCATATATAACATTATTAATTATGTTAAAATAACTAACTTGAATAATCGAACAAATTCATATAATAAAATATTTATTACAATAATTCTAATAACCATTTCATATATTATTTAAATAATATATAATCATATTTTCATGGAAAATAATTAATAAAAACATTTCTACTATAAAATTAATTATTATTAGAATATAATTTATAATGATCAATAATTGTAAAATGAAATCATTTGTAATTATTCATGTAATAAATATATTTTATTTATCACATACATATATATCCACATTATCTTGGAACATATTCCCCATATTTATTTTAATAAATAAATAAAAAATTATACGCAAAATTTTTGATTTATTTATATAGAAAATATCGGGTTATTACATTTGTAGTCTATATAACTCTTCAGCATGATTTGAATAATTTAAAATCTTTTGAGTGGTGTATTGGGTAGCATGTAATGATGAGTATGAAAGGTATAAGGTGTAAGTTGAATTTCAGGGATGAAATTCTTAGAAGAAGGGGTGAATGTGACGACCCGAGAATTTAGAAAATTAATTAAATCTTAAATGATGGATTAAAGGTTGAATAATAAACCTAGACAGAAAATAAGTGAATGGATTTGACATTTTTGGAAAGGATTTTTTATGAATTTAAAAATTTTTGTGGTGAATTATTCAGGATTAAGGGTATAAGTGTATATGTTCTCTGTATATGGTTGTATATGCGATCAGAATGTGGTTAAGGGTCAAGTGTTGACCAGATAAATTATATTAGTGTCCAAACCCTAATATTATATTACAAACCCCGACGTTCAGTTAGAAAACCCTAGCGATTGATAAGAAACCCTAAAACCAGCTCTAGAAACCCTAATTTTAGTTCCGGGAATCCGAAACCCTAATTTAGATTATTAAAATCCTAATTTGGGAATTTAAATGCTATATATAAAGCTTTTGTGTATTAATTAAAAATCTAATTAGGGATAACCCTAATTTGTAAATTACACATCTTAATTTTAAAGTTTGAAACCCTTATTGTTCGTTAGAAACCCTAATGTACAATTATAGACCTAATTGCTAAATTAGCAATTTTAATTAGGATAAATTAATCCTAATTAGCAAGCTTGAATTTATGATTTGGAAATCTTAGTATAATTATAGAATCCTAATTATAATTTAGAAATGTTAAATTTCTATTTTAAGACCTAAATTGAAAATCCTAGAAAAATTAATTTTTGAAAACCTTAGGTTTTAACTTAAAGGGTCAAACCCTAAGGGTTAGATCAAAAGACAATTGTGCCATTAAATTTAAAATCCAATTGACCAATTTGCCTTTTGTGCATTATTTAGGAAACTTGTGAATCTTGCCAAGATATTGGGTTGTTGGCCAAATCTAGCTACCCCATATGACTAAATTCAGCAAATATCAGCCCCTCATACCAGCCATTACATTTCATCTAACATTTATAGGGATTAAAGAGAGAGAAAAGGCCCACTTTACTTCTCATTTTCTCCAAGACCCTTCTCTCTCTAAAAATTCAAAAATGTAGAGTGAGAGTGTGTAAAAGATAAGCTAAAATCATGTGTTAGCTCTCTAAAAACAAACATCAATGATAAGATTCTAGATCAGGGCTCAAAAAAGGTATTCAAACAAAGCTGAATAGGTTGCGTAACTGTAATCAACAGTACATGCAAATTTTTCTTGACTCGACCTCGAGTTGTTTCATTCAAATATACTTGTGATTAATCATTACTGATTGTCATGTCTATGAATTATTTATTCGCACTCTGTGCATATTGCATGTATTCATCAGGTATAAAAGGCTGATCACCTTCATTACCATTCGGTCCATATATAATTGCTATGTTCGTGTTCAATGTTCGTTCAACTATGAAAGTTTGTTCATGCTAGTTCACAATTATATAATTTGAATGTTAGCCAGTTGTTATTCAAATTCTTTCCATCATGATATATCTTTAAATAAACTTATACTTGCTGGGCAAATTTATTATCACCCTTGCTATATCATGATAAACATTGCAGATTAAGACGAATGCGTGGGGATCTGAGGAAAAGTCAAAGCCAAGTTCATTTTGAAATTTATATGTGAGATAAAGTTTGTAATGATGATTGTATAATAATAATAACATTGTATGTTGGATAGGATATTGATTCAGGTTTTATGTGAAGGTTTTCGACCTTGGGGTAATGTATAAAGTTTATTGTATAAACAAATTATGTTTATATTTTCCACAATAGTTATAGAATTAGTATACCAGATCCGTGGTGATTTGGGACCCGGATTTGGGGATGTTACAGAAACTAAAACATAGTATGTTGAATTAACTGTTTTGGTTGAAAAACAAAATAATAGTGATGATTTTCACTGAAACTTTCAAAAAGTGAAGTTTTAGCAAAAATAGTGAAAATTAAAGGTTGTAATCTTGATGTTTATGTTGTTTAGCTGGTTAGAAACGTATTAGAAAACATTAGTTTATGTTTCTATAAATATATTACACCTTGGGTAGGTTGGTATGGTTGTTAGAAAAGAGTTTGTAGGCCTAATTTGGCTTTCCATAGTTTTTTAGAGCATAAATTGCAAAATCGCAGAAGGGACCCCCGCCCCGGCGGGCCCCCCTGGTACAAAAACCCTCACCTCGATGGGGGGAGGGGGGAGGGTAGTCTATCTAGCCGAATTTTGGAAAAAAAATTTGACCGGACATGTTTTACTAAAATGAGCATAACGTTTTTATACGAACTCCGATTAATGCGATTCAAGATGATCCAGAACGAGGACGAGTAGACTATAACTTTAATTCTTTAATATTTTCAATTTGAAATCATTATCATGGGTCAAAATGGCTATGTTTAGGACAGTTGTGCATTTGGAGGAAATCGGAGGGTATCCGAATGCGCTAATGCAGGTGTAATCCTTTGTGTATTAGTATAACCTAATGATAACATGTTGGACATGTAATAGGATGTGTATCAAGTTGTTAATGTGTATATGGTGCAATTACATGATCACTTAAGTAGTTG
Source organism: Panax quinquefolius (assembly GCA_020205615.1). NCBI lineage: Eukaryota > Viridiplantae > Streptophyta > Magnoliopsida > Apiales > Araliaceae > Panax > Panax quinquefolius. The sequence continues at coordinate 69,566,778 of CM035158.1, read as the reverse complement.
TAATAAAGCTAAAATGTGATGCTCATGAAAAGATGTGATGTTGTTTAAACTTAAACTTAGTTAGTGAGCTATATTAAAAATGAGAAAGAAACTCATGAAGCTAATATAAGTGTAACTAATGTGTATTGTCAATACATATGGTATGTGTAGGACTTGTGGTGAACGTGAGTAGTGATTGTTTAACCTACGCACGAGGCAAGTTTTTTAACTTCAAGCTTTCTTTGTGCAAGTTTCTTAACCCTAATTATATCGTGCAAGCTCCTAAACCTTATCTCTTGATATTGAGCCAATCTTTAACTTGTTATTTGGCATGCAAATTTTTACATTATGATACACTAATGTTGAGCAAGTTTTATCGTTTAACTTACTATTTGTTATGCATGCTTAAGACTCAACTCTAAATAAGGTTTTAACCTTAGCTTAACATTGTTCAAGCAAGGTATGTTACGTTATTCAATATTTATGCTCTTAGATTACTCTAAAGCATGACCTTAATATACACTATCGATTTTATTTATGATTTATTCCGTAGCACATTGTTACTATTCTTTATTCAACTAATCCTTAGTTGATGTTCGTTAAACCTAAATTACCTTGAAACTTATCCAAACCAAACTTACTTTGGTGCGGACTTGTATTCTAAATACTGAGATGAACAACCCTACTATAGGGGATAATTTACACATAGCGTTAAAATGTTTGTGCACAATACATTATACGAAGGGCTGATCCCCCTAAGTACGAGGAGTCCTTATAGTCTTACTACTGTTAAAGTTTAAGTTGAAAGAATACTTATAACTATGGACATAGTTCGTTGTCTTTTGACCCTCAGTTATATATTTCATATTTTGTTCTTGACTATTATAATTGATGAAATACCTTATTCATTTTCTATTGAGCCTGTTCATTTGGCAATTGATATGATATTTATTCATTGTCATTTTAAGTGAGCTTTGTTTGCTCACTCTTGCTTATATAAACATTACAGCTAAAGTTGAGAATGTTGAAGAATCTACAACCAATAGAGGGAAAGGGAAGATAAGCAAGTTTTGAAGACTTGTAAAACTGTTGACTATTATATTGTTGAACTTTATTTTAATTTGATGATGTATGAATTTAATTTTCTGCATATGATGTTTGTAATTAAAGGTTAGATAACCAGGGAGATTTTGTTGGATTTATTGATGTAACCCTTTAATGAGAAGGTTTATTATTAAACTTTATTATGTTTGGGTAGTTAGATATGCATGTTTTTATCAAGTGAACACCAAATCTGGTGGAAATGAAGTACCCGGATTTGGGGGTGTCACATTGACAGAACTTTCATAGTAAATGGGCAACGCCTTAAGCACTACTAGGGCGGCGACTTTGACCGTCAAATGACTTCCATTAAACTTGGTGACCCAGTATGAGCCGGGGTAATAGTCACGCTGACAACTCTAAAACAAGAACTCAGTGGGGAGGCAACTTTAAAACAAGCGCACGACCATGGAGAGATTGATTGATGGTGTATATCATTACCTAGCGAAGCAGGACAGAGTAGTCATACCATAAGCAGGGACTTGGTTTCTCAAATAACTCAAAAGGAATACAAGAGCTTTGTGGAGCGCTGAATGTTAGATTGAGGTCTAGATGTTAGTAGTCTAGTAGTAGTAGTTGTTGTTTATCTATGATCTATTGATGTAATCCCTAATCTTTTGTGTGAGATATGGGCTAGTTATGTAAACCCCAAACTTTTGTATAATGTAAGAGGGGTAGTATGTTAGTGTTCCCCATCTTTTCTGATATTAGGGGATAAAAGTTAACGTTTATAGAAGTATGCAAGGATTAATGATCACTTGTTGTAATGATTTGGCATATGAATATAAATGTTCTTATTTCAAAAACTATGTCATAGAACTTTGTTTTCCTTTTTGCATTAAAGAAATACTTAATTAATATTATTAGAGACTAAGGATGAAATTTTATGATGCAAAAAATGCCGCCCAGACGTAGACTAGCAGCACCAGAAGAATCGCTCAATAGTGGGAGGGAGCAAGTGGACCCTATCCAACGGCTAGTAGACTTACTAGGAGAAGCCTTGAGGGGAAAAACAACGAACCAGTACCACCCAATCTCCAAGTGGTTCCAGTTACAAACTTTAAAGACTTTAGGAGTATAGGACCTCCAGAATTTGCAGGTACTACCGATCCTATTATAGCACAGATGTGGATCAAATAAATAGAGAAAGCCTTCGCCATTGCTCGTGTGGGTGACAACCAGAAAATCATGTTCGCTACATATATGATGAGAGGTGAAGCAAACTACTGGTGGGAATCAAATCAATAGAGGGCGGGAGAAGGGACTATAACCTGGGAAAGGTTTAAGACTTTGTTCTTCAAGAAATACTTCCCGAAGAGCATGAAGGATAGGATGGAGTAAAGTTTCTAGAAATGAAATAAGGGAACATGACGGTGATGCAGTACGTGACCAAGTTCAATGAACTGGAATGATTTGCAACACATCAAGTAGACACCGAAGAAAGGAAAGCTCGATGCTTCAAACTCGAACCCAAACCTTGGTTGTTCAATAAGGTGTCTGATAAGTAGGTTTTATACCTATTTATCTAGTATATGTTACTGGAATTAGTTGCTTATACTTATGTTTCTTAGTTACTTTTCATGCATTTTGTGTTCATTTTGTAGATCTTAAGCTTGGGAACAATGTGAGTAATTATTGGTATAAAAATGCAAGGAAAAGCAATCTGGGGATCTTTTGGGCTTTCATGTTCATTTCATGTTCTTGGCTTGGAACTTGGATTATGTTGTAGAGCTTCTTCTTAGCTTTTCGTAACATATTGAATTATTCCAATCAGAGTTCGGATGCAAGAGTTATAACCTTTGTACCAACGAACATTGAACGTCACTGTTTTGGGTGGCCATGTGCATAGCTGTCACTTCCAACCCAATTTTAGTATTCATGTAAGACCCCAAAATTTTTTTAAATAAAAAGGAATTTCCTTTATTTATTATTTTGAAATAGTAAGGGTTGATTTGATTAATGTGGATAGTTAAGGGTTAAATACGCAAATATTTCAAAATAAGCAAGTGGTTATAAAATATTCATTGTTGTCGGGGAATATTCGTTTGGTCGTGGAATATTAAATCTTTGTCGGGGAATATTAAATGACGTGTAATGACCATGTGTGGGCCCCATGTGAAAGCGATTGGATGAAGAAAGCGACAAATATAAGTTGTTTTAAATAACTTGGCGTAGTTATTCACAGATTATCTTGTTGGAATACCCGGTGGTTAAAACACACTAATCTGGCGTTGTTGAAAAGAGTAGCACGGTATTGCACCAATTATTGATTCTTACGTAAGAAGGCACTACTCAATAATGGTTACGGTAATTCTTTATTGATATTTTATTGAGTTAATAATTCTTTGCGTTGATATTTTATATTCTTTGTTGTTTGATAATTGTCATTACGGTATTTTTCATTATCGAAGCAATAATTCATATTATCTGAATAATATTATTAGATAACATTATTGGCAATGTCTAGAAAGTTTACATCTAAGGAGAGGTTTGGTCATCTAATTGCGCGCCATGAAGAAGAAATTCTTATGGAAAGCCCCTCTTTCTGGAGGCTGCTGGTTGTCGATATTGTGATTTCGTAATATTATTTGTGAATAATTAATTATTGATTTATATGATGAGGAAAATATTGATTTTATGTGGATATAGATGGAGAAAATTTTTAAAATGACAATTGTTGAAAATTAATATTTTATCTTTTACGATAAAATAATTCATTTAAATATATTATTTTAATAATATATTAACGGTGATATTTTTACAATGAATGTGGGATATATGAGTATATGAGGAGGAAGAGTATTTTTGTGGCATTAAATGTTTAACACATGTTTTGTGTGTTGGTGGACACAATTATTAATAGAAATTTGATTATAGCTTGTAAAATCACCCGTTTGTGGATTTTGGTCAATTTCTATTTGGAATTTGGAAAAACTTTCTTTTGCAAAGTTGTAGAGAATTGAATTTCCTATAAAAACTCATGAGATTCGAATTTTCTGATGAAAGGGCTATTTATTATGAATTATTGAAGTTAGAAGCTCAAAATAATTGATTTTGGGAGTTTAAATTATTTTTGTTAAGAAAAACGTTTTTGTATTTTTTTTTGGACATCATTAACATGTGTGGCTGGTGTTTTGACCAAAAGGTGGGCTAAGGAAAATTTTTATAATTATATTAATATTATATTAAATTTTACGCTTTGGTGTTCTAAGCATTTTCCTATAAATAGGGTCTTAGGTTAGAATTGAAAATCACACCGTAAGCTGAAGTTTCTCTCTATTTCTCTCTCGATATTTTGGCGTATTCTTGTGAGTATTTTGAGTATACTTTGAGTATTGCTAGGCGGTGTAAGTTCCCTTGACCTTATACGGTATTCAAATTAGAAATCTTAATCTTTCGAGGTAAGGGATATTATTTTTTTCGTAATGATATTATTTCTTCAATATCATTATCTTTGAAATGTTGATCTGAAGTTTTTATCAAATTTGGAACTTTTTTTCATATCGGGTTACTATTCATGGGTTACTATTCATGAGTTACTATTCACGAGTTCTTATTCACGAAGTTATTATTCATGAGTTCTTATTCACGAGTTACTTATTCACGAGTACTATTCATGAAAGCGTGAAGATGTTTTTGTGGAATTTCTATCTTTTGGTGTCGGAGTTACTATTCACGTATACTAAGCCTTTATTCACGATATCTGACACTATTCACGTATCTGGCACTATTCATAGAAAATAAAATTTTTTTTTTTTGTCCAAAATATCTATTGCGGATACTAGCTCGATTGTATAAATGTTTTGATCATTCTTGAATTTTACACCACTATGATTATTTTTGAGGTATTTTTGGGCGTGGATAAAACCAAAATCTGAATCCTTAATCCTTAATCCTTGTCATTTTGTTTCCTTTGGATTCGTTTCTTTTAAAAATATTTTCATCATCCTCGGTCTTAAATGATGATATTATGGAATATCTTTGCTTTTGTAGTGCAAAGATGAATGATTTCTTAAGAATATCTTTGGCACTGTAGTGCAAAGATGAATGATTTCTGAAGAATATCTTTGGTTTTGTAGTGCAAAGATGAGCAGTGTTTAAATGAACATGAATTAAGTGATGAATATCTTTGGCCTGTAGTGCAAAGATGAATATTTGATTCGAGATGTATATTGATTGATGTTTACGGGGATAAAAGATAGGCGATGAACTTTTAAATTCATACATAGAAGATAGTAGTTTGCATTCTCTACTTAACTCTTCTAATGAATTATTATTTCATTGCGAATATTGATTTAAAGTTTGTTGTCTATTGTATTCTATTAGATTTTTCCTGTTGAAGACTAACGATAATTTGTTGTATATTATCTTAGTCGTAATATTCTTTCTTGAGCTAGTTGAGCTCACCCTTTTTCCTTTTTGTTCCATTTTTCTCGGAGGCGAGAATATAAGCGAGTGCAGAGTGGGGTATGGAATGAAGTTTTTAGAAAAGGATTGTTTAGTAGTCCTCACCATTTTGTAAAATAATGTATCGATAAATGTGATGAGGATTTATTTGAGTATAGATATTATACAGAAGATAATATTTGTATTCAAACTCACGATTTTCTTGTTGTAATAATAAAGTTGTAGTTGTTTACGTACCATGTATTGACAACTCGAGAATAGGTGATGTATACCTATTTGGGGGCGTCGCGAGTTAGTATCGAGCTTAGGGATATGATCTCTGGCGGAGATCGGGGAATAGAACTAGGAGGGAGAGGCGAGTAAATCCTTCGCTAGTGTGTCCTACCTAAGCTTATTTGTTAGTTGGTCGATATATAGGGATATTATGTGATATATTGATTTCCTTAATTAACCCTTGTTTTTTATGGCGGTATTTGAGAATGTCATTGAGAATATTAACGATTGGAGTAAATGAGACCGTGGAGATGCCTGCACTTACCAACGAGGAGCGTGCAGTAACAGTGGCAATGTACCTCTGTGAACAACACCGTTGAAAGCGAGATGATGAGCGAGGGATGTTTAGAAGTTTTTTGCGATTCATGCAAAAAATCAGACGAGGAAACTTCGTGTTCAAAATCTGAGGAGAAATGATAGCAATTCACGGGTTATCACGACCCAAGCGATTCAAAGAGTTGGGACCACGAATTTAAGGAAAGCGGATCCGATCATGGCGGAAGCATGGGTCAAACAAATTACCAAGATATTCGATGTCTTGGGATGCGGAGGAACGAAGGTTCCATTCGCCACCTTTATGTTCCGTGGCAAGGCGGACTATTGGTGGGAGATCGTGAAGCGCACCCATCGGCCGTGCTTTCGGCATGTCTTGGGAGGCGTTTTGAAGCTATTTAATGACAAATACTTTCTGAAAGTGTTCGTCGTATGAAGGAAGTGGAGTTCATCAGATTGGAACAAAACAACATGATGGTGTCTCGATGCGAGGCAAAGTTTGCGAGTTATCTAGGTTTGCACCTCATTTGGTGGAGAATGAGGAGCGTATGCGCGGATGTTTCTTAGAGGTTTGAAAAACGGCGTCGTCGGTATCTCATTTCTCATAAATTTTCTCTTTATTCGGATGTTGTAAGCAGGCTCAATTATTAGAAGCGAGATAACGAGTACGGTGTTGAGGACCACAACGAGATCGTATCGAGAGATAGCGATCAGCGAGAATAATGATAACTGCGGAGAAAAAAGCAGAGACGGATGAAATGGTAACCACTCTGGTGGTAATCATAGCCATGAAAATAGAAAAGCGAGTGGGGGGAGATTTTAAAAGAGGAGATTTAATGGCGACCATGTGAAGATGGCAGTCTTAAAAGAAGCCCGGTTCTAAGGAGGAGAAACGACCACCGGTCATATGCTACAAATGTGGAAAAGAGGACATATCGGTCAAGCGCCGCCCTACAATTTGAAAGTGAGACGGTGACTCAAAAGATCTATCCCGTAAAAGTCAAAGTCAGCGATTTCGGGAAGAAGCGTTTGTTGTGACCGGTCATAATGCGAGAACCCAAACGAGGTGATCACGGGTAAGCTATTTATAAATTCTTGCGAAGTTTATACCTTACTTGATACTAGGGTGCTACCCATTCATTTATCTCTCTCACGCATGTGCTCAGCGTTTAAACTTGACTCAGGAGAAATTAGACTTTGACCTATCTGTGGAAACTCAGTTAGGAGAAACTTTCATCACATCCTTTGTTTATAAATCTTGTTTGATTCAAGTTGGCACCATTACCTTACATTGACCTTATCTCTTTAAAGATACTTGCTTTTGATGTGATTTTTTAGGGATTGATTGGTTAACTACTCATCATGCCAAAATTGATTATTTTCGTAAGGTTGTTAGTTTTCATATTCTAACCAACTTTGTTATGCAATTCAAGCAACTAAACCATTAAAATCGATCCTTTGTCATATCTAATCATAAAGCTATTCGTTTATAAAAAAAGCGGATGTCAAGCTTTCTTAGCCCATGTTATGGATTTGAATAAAGACACGTCAAATTTGAATGATATTCTGTTGTTATTGACTTTCTGACGTATTTCGAAGAACTTCCGGTCTACCCCGAGCGTGAAGTTGAATTCTTTATTGATCTTGAACTTTGGTACAAAGCCCATTTCTAAAACCCTATATCGAATGGCTCTATTGAACTTGAGGAGTTAAAGGTCCAACTCTGAGAATTGTTGGACATCGGTTTCATTAAATCTAGTACATCTCCTTGGGGTGCTCTGTTTTATTCGTAAAGAAGAAAGAGCGGGAGTATGCGACTTTGTATTGACTATCGGGAATTGAACCATGTCACCATCAAGAATAGGTATCCTCTACCTCGTATTGATGACTTGTTTGACCGATTCTGAGGGAGCACAATTCTTTTCAAAAATCGATCTTCGATTACGGATATCATCAATTTGAAGATTAAAAGCGAGGATATTCAAAGGCGCCTTGAGAACTTCGGTATGGGCATTATGAATTCTTAGTCGTGTCTTTCGGACTAACTAATGCTCCTGCGGCTTTCATGGATATGATGAACCGAGTATTCAAGGAATATTTGGATCAATTCGTTGTTGTCTTTATTGATGACATTCTCATATATTCCAAAATCCGTGAAGATCATGAGCACCATTTGAAGTGGTACTCAAAGGCCGTGAAAACCAACTATATGCCAAATTGAAGAAATGTGAGTTATGGCTTGAGGAAGTAGCATTCCTTGGAGCGCGTGGTGTCGAAACATGGAGTATCTGTTGATCCGGTGAAGATTGAAGCAATACAAAGTTAGAGCAACCAAAGTCGGTGTTGAAGCACGTAGTTTTTTGGGGCTTATTTGGTTATTATCGGAGATTCGTGGAAGGGTTTTCTCGAATCGCTACTTCATTAACCCGACTAACTCGGAAGGATACAAAATTCGTTTGGAGTGAAGAATGCGAGAAGAGTTTCCAAGAGCTTAAGAGGAGACTTATTTAAGACTGTTCTAACAATACCATCTGGTTCGGATGGATTTGTTATCTCTGATGATGCTTGAGGCAAAGGGTTAGGATGTGTTCTCATGCAGCGTGGGAAAGTCATAGCCTATGCCCGCGACAACTTAAAGAGTATGAGAGGAATTATCCTACTCATGATCTAGAGTTAGCGTGATCGTTTTCAGCGCTAAAGATATGGAGGCACTATCTATATGGGGAGAAAGTGGAGATATATTAGGACCATAAAAGCCTTAAATATTTCTTCACTCGAAAAAAGAACTCAACATGCGGCAATGACGTTGGCTCGAACTATTGAAAGACTACGACCACACTATTGATACCATCACAGTAAAGCGAGCGTGGTAGGCGGCGCATTGAGTAGAAGATCATATGCGGGGAGCGAGTGCGATGATGTCAAGTATACGCATAGAGCCAACTTTAATAGAAAAAGTTAAGGTTGCTCAAGCCACAGGCCGGAAATGATGCGTATGAAGAAGAAAGTACAAGAAGGAGCTATTAGGGCGAGAATTGATGAAGAAGGAATACTTGAGTCCACTCTAGACTTTGTGTTCCTAACGACTACGATTTGAAGTACAAGATTATGATGGAGGCACACAATCGCCATTTGCAATCCATCTGGAAGTACTAAAATGTATCGTGATCTTGACATACATTTTGGTGGAACAATATGAAGAGAGAGATTGCAAAGTTTATCTCGATGTGTTTAACTTGCCAGCGCGTGTAAAGGCGGAGCATCTTGTACCTAAGGGTCCGTTGCAACCACTTGAGATTCCGGAATGGAAGTGGGAACACATTACTATGGATTTCGTTTACGGGTCTTCCTACGGTTTCTCAAGGCATCAATGCTATTTGGGTTATTGTTGATAGATTAACCAAGTCCGCTCATTTCTTGCCGATCACGGAGACTTATTCCTTGAGCGTCTTGCTAGTATATACGTGAATGAGATTGTGAGGTTGCATGGCATGCTGTATCCATAGTTTGGATCGTGACCCAAGATTCACTTCAAGATTTTGGGTTAGCTTGCAAAAAGCTATGAGCGCAGTTTGCGATTTAGTTTAAGCATACCATCCCCAAAGCAGACGGACAATCGGAGAGGACTATTCAAACTCTTGAAGATCTATTAAGACTACTGTGTCCTAGACTTCAAGGGTAGTTGGGATAAGTATTTACCATTAGTGGAATTCTCCTACAACAACGATTATCGAGGCAAGTATAGGTGTGGCTCCATTTGAAGCATTATATGGACGAAAATGTCGTTCTCGATATGTTGGGATGAGGTGGGTGAAGCAACATTGTTGGGACCCGAGTTAGTACGTATATACTACCGAAAAGATCCAAATGATTCGACAAGCGTATACAAAGCGGCACAAGATCGACAAAAGAGTTATGCGGATCTTCATCGAAAGGGCGTGGAATTTAATGTAGGGGATCATGTATTGTTGCGAGTTGCTCCATGGAAGGAGTTACAAGATTTTGGAAGAGAGGAAAGCTCAATCCACGATTTATTGGTCCATTTCAAATTCTTGACCGAGTAGGAAATGTAGCCTATAGACTTGCATTACCTCCAGAATATGTCTCGTGTTCATAATGTGTTTCACATATCGTACTTCAGTAAATATGTGAAAGACCGAACCACGTTATTGAGTTAGAGCAGGACGAGATAGTAGAAGACTTAACGTATGAGGAGGTACTGTCAAGATCTTGGATAGGAAGGAGCATGTCCCTACTGCATGAAAGGTCATACCACAAGTTAAAGTTTTGTGGAGGAATCATGCTATAGAGGAAATGACACTGGGAGTTGGAAGCGGAAATGAAAGCGAGGTATCCTCACCTTTTCAAAACACCAGTATCGTACATCAATTTCGAGGACGAAATTTCATAAGGAGGGGAGGTTGTAAGACCCCAAAATTTTTTAAATAAAAAGGAATTTCCTTTATTTATTATTTTGAAATAGTAAAGGTTGATTTGATTAATGTGGATAGTTAAGGGTTAAATACGCAAATATTTCAAAATAAGCAAGTGGTTATAAAATATTCATTGTTGTCGGGGAATATTCGTTTGGTCGTGGAATATTAAATCTTGTCGGGGAATATTAAATGCGATAGCTTGACCGTGTGTGGCCCCATGTGAAAGCGATTGGATGAAGAAAGCGTAAATATAAGTTGTTTTTAAATAGCAGGCGTAGTTATTACAGATTATCTTGTTGGAATACCCGGTGGTTAAAACACACTAATACGCGTTGTTGAGCAAAGTAGCACTGCAGTATTGCACCAATTATTGATTCTTACGTGAGAAGGCACTACTCAATAATGGTTCTGATAATTCTTATTGATATTTTATTAAGTTAATAATTCTTTGCGTTGATATTTTATATTCTTTGTTGTTTGATAATTATCATTACGGTATTTTTCATTATCGAAGCAATAATTCATATTATCGAATAATATTATTAGATAACATTATTGGCAATGTCTAGAAAGTTACGTCAAGGAGAGGTTTGGTATCGTCTAATTGCTTGCCATGAAGAAGAAATTCTTATTGGAAGCCCCCTGCTCTCAGGGCGCACGGTTGTCAATATTGTGATTACGTAATATTATTTGTGAATAATTAATTATTGATTTATATGATGAGGAAAATATTGATTTTATGTGGATATAGATGGAGAAAATTTTTAAAATGACAATTGTTGAAAATTAATATTTTATCTTTTTACGATAAAATAATTCATTTAAATATATTATTTTAATAATATATTAACGGTGATATTTTATAATGAATGTGGGATATATGAGTATATGAGGAGGAAGAGTATTTTGTGGCATTAAATGTTTAACACATGTTTTGTGTGTTGGTGGACACAATTATTATTAATAGAAATTTGATTATAGCTTGTAAAATCACCCGTTTGTGGATTTTTGGTCAATTTCTATTTGGAATTTGGAAAAACTTTCTTACGCAAAGTTGTAGAGAATTGAATTTCCTATAAAACTCACGTGATTCGAATTTTCTGATGAAAGGGCTATTTATTATGAATTATTGAAGTTCGAAGCTCAAAATAATTGATTTTTGGGAGTTTAAATTATTTTTTGTTAAGAAAAACGTTTTTGTATTTTTTGGACATCATTAACATGTGTGGCTGGTGTTTTGACCAAAAGGTGGGCTAAGGAAAATTTGTATAATTATATTAATATTATATTAAATTTTACGCTTTGGTGTTCTAAGCATTTTCTATAAATAGGGTGCTTAGGTTAGAATTGAAAATCACACTTCGTAAAGCGAAGTTTTCTCTATTTCTCTCTCGATATTTTGAGCGTATTCTTGTGAGTATTTTAAGTATACTTTGAGTATTGCTAGATGGTGCAAGTTCCTTGAAAGACTATACGGTATTCAAATTTAGAAGTCTTAATCTTTCGAGGTAAGGGATATTATTTTTTTTCGTAATGATATTATTTCTTCAATATCATTATCTTTGAAATGTTGATATGAAGTTTTATCAAATTTGGAACTTTTTCATGCCTGGGGTTACTATTCATGGGTTACTATTCATGAGTTACTATTCACGAGTTCTTATTCACGAGTTCTTATTCACGAGTTACTATTCACGAGTACTATTCATGAAGCGTGAAGATGTTTTTGTGGAATTTCTATCTTTTGGTGTCTGAGTTACTATTCACGTATCGACATTATTCACGATATCTGACACTATTCACGATATCAAGACTATTCAATAGAAAAATAAATTTTTTTTTTTTTGTCCAAAATATCTAATACGGATACTAGCTACGATTGTATAAATGTTTTGATCATTCTTGAATTTTACACCACTATGATTATTTTTGAGGTATTTTTGGGCGTGGATAAAACCAAGTACGAATCCTTAATCCTTAATCCTTGTCATTTTGTTTCTTTGGATTCGTTTCTTTAAAAAATATTTTCATCATCCTCGGTCTTAAATGATGATATTATGGAATATCTTTGGCTTTGTAGTGCAAAGATGAATGATTTCTTAAGAATATCTTTGGCTGTAGTGCAAAGATGAATGATTTCTGAAGAATATCTTTGGCTGTAGTGCAAAGATGAGCAGTGTTTAAATGAACATGACCGGTGATGAATATCTTTGGCACAGTGCAAAGATGAATATTTGATTCGGATGTATATTGATTGATGTTACGAGGGGATAAAAGATAGAGCGATGAACTTTTAAATTCATACATAGAAGATAGTAGTTTGCATTCTCTACTTAACTCTTCTAATGAATTATTATTTCACTATGAATATTGATTTAAAGTTTGTTGTCTATTGTATTCTATTAGATTTTTCCTGTTGAAGACTAACGATAATTTGTTGTATATTATCTTAGTCATAATATTCTTTACTGAGCTAGTTGAGCTCACCCTTTTTCCTTTTTGTTCCATTTTTCTCAGGAGGCGAGAATATAGCGAGTACGAGTCGGGGTATGGAATGAAGTTTTAGAAAGGATTGTTTAGTAGTCCTCACCATTTTTGTAAAATAATGTATCAATAAATGTGATGAGGATTTATTTGAGTATAGATATTGTCTAGAAGATAATATTTGTATTCAAACTCACAGTTTTACTGTTGTAATAATAAAGTTGTAGTTGTTTCTGTACCATGTATTGACAACTCAGAATAGGTGATGTATACCTATTTTGGGGGCGTCACAATTCATCCGTCCATTATTTCTCAATTATCAAAGAATGAAAGTTGTAGAACTCGTCGAGAGCTTCGATTTTATAGGTGGCAGGCTCCGTAACTCTTCCTGGATCAAGGTTATGACCATTTTACCAGAGGACACTACAGTAGAAAACCAACAGCGCGGGCGCACGAATTTGTAGTGCAATTTAGGCATGGCCGCGCCATTTCCTGGACCAAAATAACACGATCTGCTACTTGAGTGCGGGCGCGCCTAACTCCAGGCCATTCCCAGCGCGGCCGCGCCACTTCTGATGTTGACCAAAGCTGAATTTTTCATTAAACAGTGCAATTGAAGCATAACTTAGAGAGGGGTTCAATTAGGGCTTAAAAAGAGACGTATTATCAGTATATAGAGGGGATTCCACCCTTGTGGGGATCATTTTACATTACATATGTTGTTTTATTTTCTTTAATTTCCTTATTAGATTAGAGTAGATTAGAACCCTAGAAGAGCTAAGATTTGGGGATTGAAGCAATTGAAGATCCTTGAAAGTTCAGAAGTGAAACAAGAGAAGAAACTCAGATTTGCTATTCTTAATCCCTAACTCTCTTTACTTCTATTTGTATCTTTCAATGTATATTAAATTGTGGATCATGGATTCTAATTCAACTATGAGTTATTAGTTTGTTTTGATATGGAATCTATTGCCTAGTTTATTTTGATATACTTCATTGTTAGTCTTATTGATTGTTATGAGATTGTCTATTAAGATTCATGCTTATTTGCTTAGTTGATTGGCCATCGATTATTGTGATAACCCATATGAACTTGAAAGACGACGAATGGGTTTAGATCTGATCTTAATAGCGTGTGTTTGTATGTTTTACATGGTGATGGAATGTATGATTTGTGCTTAGGATTGACATATACCGACGCATCGCTCGTAGTCAATTGAGAATTTGGTCTTAAACCCTAATTATTTGTAAATCACATAGACATATAGTGGTTTAGGTAATATGAGTGTTCATGTGTATTCTATCAATTGTGGATTATATGTGATATGGGTATGGTACATTGAGATATGGATGTACTTTACTTTCGTGTTCTCGACTAGCAATCCAGTGCAAGTAATTTGGCTTAACAGGGAGTGCATTGATTTAAATGATTCAATAGATGAAATTATAATCTCAAGTCTTCATTATCAAGTTTCATTTAGGGGTAGTTAGTATTAGTTAATTTCATAGTTTTCATCACTATATTAAATCATTCATTTAAATAAGACTGAAATGGTTATGGGCTAGTGCTCGGTGAATTTATTAGTTAATTCTCCATGGGAACAATACTTTACTTACTCTTTATTACTTGTTGACCATGTATACTTGTACGCATATATTGATCGGTAAAATGGCTAATAATTTTTGGCGCCGTTTCCGGGGAATTATTTTAATAATTTTTGCCAACATTAATTTCAATCAAATTTGTCTTAATTTAAACATTTTTTTTGTTTTAATTATCTTTTTATATTTCTCTTTTTTTAGGTACCATGGGTGACTTTGCTTATCAATGGCCTTATGCAAATATGACTCAACCAAGGAACACAAAAACTGAACAACTCAATGTATATTCTACATTGTTAGCACAAATTGCAACACTTTCAGAGAGGTTGGATGTTCTTACAGCCTAACATACTCGAGAGATAGCAGTTACATATGAATATTGTGCTGGCGAGCATCCGAGTTATCAGTGCAACATCAGGGTTGGACAAGTACAGTTTGGGGGTAATTACCTCAACAACTATGTTTACCCCAATTATCATCAAGGTTGGGGGTATCACCCGGATTTTGAATGGTGTTATAACTATCGAGACCAATACTGTGTCCTAAGTCCAACACATCCATCAGATTTCTCATATCCACCTCCAATGCAACAAGAACAAAAATCAATGTTGAAGGAATTCATGTCAAAAATCATAGTAGACCATGAAGAGATGATGATGAGTCAGGAGTTATCAAGCCAAAATCTTAACGAACAGATGGAATAACTCATTAACTCCTCAATGAATGGTCCTCAATACATGGATTTCAAAACTGAACAAGATAATTCAAGATTGGAGGATTTGTGGTTCAAATTTGTAGCATCAACTGAGGAGAAGATGATTGAGCAAGAGAGGTTAATTTGAAATCTTCAGAATCAGATGGATCAAATGTTCAAAGCTTTGAACAATCGCCCTCCAAACAATTGGTGCTATGACATGGACGATGAAACTGATGGAGAGCCAGAAGTGTACA
Organism: Panax quinquefolius; assembly: GCA_020205615.1. Classification (NCBI taxonomy): domain Eukaryota; kingdom Viridiplantae; phylum Streptophyta; class Magnoliopsida; order Apiales; family Araliaceae; genus Panax; species Panax quinquefolius. The sequence continues at coordinate 69,551,272 of CM035158.1, read as the reverse complement.
TGCCACTAAATGAACTGAAAGGAATAGACATTGAGGAGACAACTGGGGGTATGGAAAATGAAGAACATGAGCTGACTTGTATAATACCCCAAGTACCTTCTCAGTTAGAGTTAAAAAATTCAGTAAACTTTGCACACACATGTCCCCTTGGTAGTCACATCCAAAGTAATAATTTCTGTGATTATGAGGCCTCTTACAAACCATGGTGGGCTGAGGAAAGCCCGTTGTATCTTTCATGCCTCAATGCAAAAATCTATTCACAGATACAATGGGAGAAGCACCTGGCGATGCAATGGAACTGGGGACATCATGTACAGAAAATATGCTAGGTGGCTTCAATCCGAAGACACTCATGATGGGGAACCTACCAAAGCACATAGTGGTTCTTATGGATGAAGGGTTCCTAGCTTATCGTAGAGGAATCGGATAACGGTGTCAAGAAAAGAGTCTAGCTAACAGACTATAAACCGAGCGCTCAATGGGAGGCACCCCATCCAATCATTCTCCCACCTTGTTTAATTCTTATTTACATTTCCATTTGCTTCTTCTACTATGTTTAATTCTTCATACTTTCCATATTTTGTAGATGTTTGATAGTTGTAAGTCTTAATGATAGTTTGACTATTTCTCTGCTCAGGTTTAATCCAATTGCTATAATCATTCAAGATCAAACAGAAGTCAAAAATACTGAAGCTGCTAGGGTACAGGGTAGCGCTGCCGTGCCCAACTACAAGCCAAACACAGCATGGCTGCACCATCTCTCAGTCATAGAAAACAAACATTGCTCAATTTTTAGAATTTCTGACTCAAGCATTCAGACAGTTAGAAGCCCACACTCAGTTTCCAACTTTCGATTATCTCAAACTTATCCATCGCCTGATATACCATCGGATCTTGAGGAGGCGAACGGAGATGACATTGCCACTTAGGGGAGTATTGTTTCACTTTTAATTACAATGAGGGCCTTGTTCATTTTAAGTTTGGGGGTATTGGGTTTAGTCAGTAGTTTAGAGCATATAGTGTAATTGCATCATATAGAGTAATTTCATGTTATTTATAGTTAATTGCATGTTAGTAGTTAGTAGTTTAATTTTAACGTAAATTTTTTTCTTTTTGTTTGCTTAATATCTGTTTAGTTGCATAACATTGCATAATCCCAGGTTTTTAGTTAGTTGAATTCTAATTTGGCCAATGATGACATAGAAATTTGATAGATTTTTGAATTTAGTGGATAATATGAGCTTAGTTATAATGTAATACATGATTTAATTCATGCTTGTTATTTAGATGCTATCGGTTAGCACATAGGTGTTCATATATGCTTGTTGGTTTAAGAATAACTTGTTTGTTTGCTGAGTAGAAAATGTTGTTTTTAAAGATGGAATTATGTATAAAGTAGACATAGACTATGAAAACACAGATACTCAAACTTTGGGAACATATGGGTATGCTTGCTATTGGGACGAGATGGAGCGTAAAACGCACTCGTTTAAATGGAAATAGAAAGTGAGATGGAGCGTAAAACGCACTCGCTATATATATATATAAAATTAAAAATAAAAAAAATCAATAAACACCGCGGGAAAGTGCGAAAATTGCCCTCGTGAGTAAAAATAAAGCAGAATAAACCCATTGTTGAACCTTAGTTTGTATTGATGTGTTGGAGTAGTTGATGTCTCATTAGTATATGCAGTTCTTGATTTAAACTTCAATTTTCTATCTTAAGCAATATAGCATGTGGTATCTTCACCTTTGTCAAGCTTATCTGTGAACACATCACACACACACAACATCTTTATAGCAGGTTAGGATTATCTGATTGTATGTCATTATGCCTTTAGCTTAGTTTGATGCTTTGTTCTTGGATCTTGATATTTCTTTGAGGCATATCTTATTGGAATTCTTAACATGGCTGGAAATCTGGGGATTCATTGTCATAGTAGCGTAGCTTGCATAGCATGTAGATTGCATTATATTGTGTTGCTTGGAGACAAGTAATGGTTTAAGTTTGGGGGTATTTGATATGTAGGTTTTATACCTATTTATCCAGTATCTGTTACTTGAATTAGTTGCTTATACTCATGTTTTTTAGTTACTTTTCATTCATTTTGTGTTCATTTTGTAGATGTTAAGCTTGGGAACAATGTTAGCGATTATTGGTATAAAAACGCAAGGAAAAACAATCCGGGAATCATTTGGGCTTTCATGTTCATTTCATGTTCTTGGTTTGGAACTTGGATTATGTTGTAGAGCTTCTTCTTAGCTTTTTCCAACACTTGAATCATTTCAATCAGAGTTCGGATGCAAGTGTTATGACCTTTGTACCAACGAACGTTGAACGTCACTGTTTTGGGTGGCCATGTGCATAGCTGTCACTTCCAACCCAATTTCAGCCTTCATCCATCCATTATTTCTCAATTCTCAAAGAATGAAAGTTGTAGAGCTCGTCAAGAGCTTTGATTTGATAGGTACCAGGCCCCGTAACTCCTCCCGGATAAAAAGTTATGACCGTTTTACCAGAGGACACTGCAACGGAAAACCAACAGCGCGGGCGCGTGAACTTATAATGTAATATAGGCGCGGCCGTGCCATTCCCTGGACCAAAATAACGCAATCTGCTACTTGAGCGCGGGCGCGCCTAACTCCAGGCCATTCCCAGCGCAGCCGCTCCACTTCTGATGTTGACCAAAGCTGAGTTTTTCAATAAACAGTGCAATTGAAGCGTAACTTAGAGAGGGATTCAATTAGGGCTTAAAAAGAGACGTATTATCAGTATGTAGAGGGGTTTCCACCCTCGTGGGGATCATTTTACATTACATATGCTATTTTCTTTTCTTTAATTTTCTTATTAGATTAGGGTAGATTAGAACCCTAGAAGAGCTAAGATTTGGGGATTGAAGCAATTGAAGATCCTTGAAAGTTCAGAAGTGAAACAAGAGAAGAAACTCAGATTTGCTATTCTTAATCCCTAACTCTCTTTACTTCTATTTGTATCTTTCAATGTATATTAAATTGTGGATCATGGATTCTAATTCAACTATGAGTTAAACTCTATTTTGGGATTGCAATGGAATCTATTGCCTAGTTTATTTTGATATACTTCATTGTTAGTCTTATTGATTGTTATGAGATTGTCTATTAAGATTTATGCTTATTTACTTAGTAGATTGGCCATCGATTATTTTGATAACCCATATGAACTTGAAAGACGACGTATGTGTTTAGATTTGATCTTAATTGTGAGACCCCAGATTTTATCAATAAAGATTTAAATTTTGTCGAAATAATTTTTTTATATTATGGTGTGAATTTAAGATAATATTATAGTTGTGGGTAGTATTTATAAATTTTGTAAAGTATGCAAGTGGTTATATTATATTCGATTGGTTGGGAATATTCGATTTAGCGGGGAATATTAAATATTAGCTACTCAATCATTGGTGGACCCCTAGCGTAATTATTGTCGGATTGAGAAAACGACAAAAATATTTTATTAAAATAATGGCGGAAGTTTCTGGTTGATCTTTGTTGAACTACTCGGTAGTAAAAACACGATGTCGTGTGTGGTTGCATAGTAGCATCACGGTATTGATTATTGATGCCTATGTGAGAAGTCACTCGGTTTGATTCCATTATTGTCGATTAATAATATGAATTATTATAGCGATAATGACGTTTTGTTTTATTCAGTATTATTAACGTAATAAAAGCGAAACATCTTTATATAAAATAGAATACTTTATTAAAGTTATTCTATAAATAGAATATATTATATTTTATTATGCATAGTGTTGCATAGTATTTTGCATAGTGTTTTGCATAGTATTGCATAGTGTTTGCATAGTAAAATGTTTTTATATAAATAGAATATATTATATTTTATTTAAAAGATTTTTCTTTAAATATGGACCGTCGATTAAAGTAAATCAATCTGGATAGTTCATGGATTAGTTACTATGCATTCCATTTTCCTATAAATAGAAGCTCATTCCTTCATTATTTTCTTACGAATTCATTGAAACTAGAGAGAGAAATTATAGAGAGAAGCTATAGAGAGAAAGTTATAGAAAGAAGATGAGTATTACGCTACTTCACTACTTACTATATTAGGTTCTTTTTTACGGTAAGGGTGTTATTCTTTCTTCTTGAGAGAACACATTATTCCATTCACTATTATTACATTGGAATAACTTTGTAAAAGTGGCATACCCTATACATAACTTGTATACGGCATACCCTATACTTGGTGAAATCCTTATGTTATTCCATTGCTTATTATTCATTGGAATAACCTATATCTGTGATTTACCCTATACTTGGTGACATTCTTCTATTATTACATTTGGAACATCACATGCATGTGTTTTACAGGACTGGTTAAAATCTTTATTATTATTCATTGGAACATCATTACATTGGAATATCCTATCGTGTGTTTTACATCGGATCTGGTTCCATCTTTATTATTACTGTTGGAACATCCGTCGGTGTGAATTTCACGACTGGTTCCGATTATTATTATACATTGGAATAACTTTGTACATCACAATCACCGCATGCATGGTGATTTCTTTTGTTATTCCATTCTTTATTATACCCGGTTAGTTAAAACTTTGACTTCTATACTCCATGAAATTAGTAGAATATCCTTGATATTTGCGTTTCATCCGATATCTTTCACGGAAATATTCTTACGATCATTCTTGAATTTTACTCTCTGAAAGCGTATTATGTTGACAATTTGGACGTTAATAATTCATGGATTAAATAATTCTTGAACTTGTTTTATTGAATTATTATGTCATTGTCATCATCCTCATGTTATATTATGTTATCTTTGGCTTACGTGCATAGATGAACTTAGTATGATTATGACCGAGGATCATTCGGTATAATCATGACTTGATATAAATGATGTGACAAAAAGTCCTCGGTGGCTTTGTGTAATGCGATGATGGATAGTTTTTGGTATGATTATGACCGGGGTGATTCGGTATAGTCATGACCATTGATAATTTGATGAAAATCCTTCGAGTAATGCGAGGATAATTAGATGTGGTGGTTTATTTATTAATTTGAGTCTCAAATGATAAAAATTGATGAAAACCTTTTAAAACCTAAAAGATAGTAGACTTTATTCTCTACTTGACTCTTTTAATGGATTGCTTATTAAAGCGCAGATTAAACCTGGTTGTCTATTGTATTTTATCGGTTTTTTAACTTTGTTGAAGGCTAATGATAATTTATTACGCATTATCTTAGTCATAATATTTCTTCTTTGGGCTAGTTGAGCTCACCCTTTCTTTCACCGTTCTCTTCTGGGAAATGAGAACATAATTTGGGACTAATCGGGGAGCGAAGTAATGGTCGGAGGATAGCATTAGTAGTCCTCACTATTACGTGAAATAGTGTGATAATAGTTGTAATGAGGACTCCTTTTGAGTTTGTATAATATCTAGTAGACAATATTTGTATTCAAACTCACGATTTATGTCGTATTGTATACTTAGCAGTTATATTAGTAAGTCGATTTGAATTTATGTACCATGTAAGTGGCGACCCAAGATGGGTGACGTATACCTAATTTTGGGGGCGTCACGGTTGGTATCGAGCTTAGGGATATGATCCTGGTGAGATGTGAAATAAGAACTAGGAGGGAGAGCGGGGAATTCCTTCACTAGTATGACCTACCTAAATTTATTTGGTATTTAATTGGTCATGTAGTATAGGGATAATATGTGATATGTTAATTAACCCTTGTTTTGTGGCGGTGTTTGAGAATGGCATCCGAAAATCTTTGAGATAAGCAATGAAGCACATGAGAGTGTTGATTCATTTCAAACAAAAGGTAACGACCAACAACACGCGAGAACAATCATATTTGGTGGCAGCAATTTATCGAACAATGATAACCATCGTGGGGAAATTATCATGCTAAGAATGGTAACCACTTCGGTGGTAATCATGGCAAAGATAATAGAAGTGGAAATTGCAAGAAGAGAAGGTCATTTAGCTCAATTTTATTTGTGCACCAAAGTCAAGTCTAGTGGGACGGTGGCACCAAAGGTGGATATGGACAAAACAAAGTCGTTGGTTTTAGGAAGTGCATTTTCATGACTTCTCAAAAGCGAGTAAACCGAACGAAGTTAGCACGGGTTAGTTAATTATAAATCATGAAGTCTATACCTTATAAGATCTGGGGTTCTACCCATTATTTTATCTCTCTTGCTTGCGTTCAACGTTTAAATTTGACTCCGGAGAAGTTAGACTTTGACTTATTGGTTGAAACTTCGTTAGTAGGAGCCTTCGTTACCTCTACTATTTTTAAATCTTGTTTGGTTCAAATAAACATTTTCACGTTACCTGTCGATCTTATCTTTTTGAAAATACTTGCCTTTGATGTGATTTTAGGAATCAATTGGTTAACTACTCATCATGTTTTTCGTAAGGTTGTTAGCTTTTATATTCATAACCAACCTGTTATACGAATTCAAAGTAACCAAACCCTAAAGTTAATCACTGTTATATCAATGTGACGCCCCCAAAATTAGGTATACGTCACCCATCTTGGGTCGCCACTTACATGGTACATAAATTCAAATACGACTTACTAATATAAGCGTCTGTGGTACAATACGACATAAAGCGTGAGTTTGAATACAAATATTGTCTACTAGATATTATACAAACTCAAAAGGAGTCCTCATTACAACTATTATCACACTATTTCACGAATAGTGAGGACTATTAATGCTATCCTCCGGACCATTACTTCGCTCCCCGACTCGTCTCCGGCTATGTTCTCATTTCAAGAGAACGGTGAAAGAAAAGGGTGAGCTCAACTAGCCCAAGAAGAAACATTATGACTAAGATAATGCGAATAAATTATCATTAGCCTTCAACAAATGTTGTTAAAGCGATAAAATACAATAGACAACCGGTTTAATGCAATGAATAAGCAATCCATTAAAAGAGTCAAGTAGAGAATAAAATCTACTATCTTTTAGGTTTTAAAAGGTTTTATCAATTTTTATATTTGAGACTCAAATTTTAATAAATAAACCACCACATCTAATCATCCCCTGCATACCTGGCCAAGGATTTTCATCAAGTTATCAATGGTCATGACTATACCGAATCACCCCTGGTCATAATCATACCAAAAACTATCCATCAACGCATTACATGTGCCATCGAGAACTTTTGTCACATCATTTATATCAAGTCATGATTATACCGATTGATCCTCGGTCATAATCATACTAAGTTCATCTATGCACGTAAGCCAAAGATAACATAATATAACATGAGGATGATGACAATGACATAATAATTCAATAAAACAAATTCAAGAATTATTTAATCCATGAATTATTAACGTCCAAATTGTCAACACGATAATCGTTTTCAGAGAGTAAAATTCAATAATGATCGGAAGAATATTTCCATGAAAAGATATTGGATGAAACGCAAATATCAAGGATATTCTACTAATTTCATGGAGATATGTAAGTCAAAGTTTTAACCAACTGGGTATAATAAAGAATGGAATAACAAAAGAAATCACCATGCATGCGGTATTGCGATAGACAAAGTTATTCAACGAGAATAATAATAACGGAACAAAGTCGTGTGAAATTCACAACCGGCTGGGATGTTCCAACAGTAATAATAAAGATGGAACCGGATCGATGTAAAACACACGTATAGGATATTCCAACAGAATGATAAAGACGGAACCAGTTAGGTGTAAAACACATGCATGGGATGTTCAACAGTAATAATAAAAGCGGAACCAGTCGGTGTAAAAACACACGCATGAGGATGTTCCAATGTAATAATAGAAGAATGTCACCAAGTATAGGTAAAACCCATGCAGACACAAAAGTTATTCCAATGTAATAATAAGCAATGGAATAACATAAGGATTTCACCAAGTATAGGGTATATGCCATGACACTGAGTTATGTATAGGGTATGCCACTTTTTACAAAGTTATTCCAATGTAATAATAGTGAATGGAATAATGTAAGTTCTCTTCAAGAAGAAAGAATAACACCCTTACCGTAAAAGAACTGAATATAGAAGTAGTGAAGTAGCGAATACTCTTCTTCTTTCTATAATTTCTCTCTATAGCTTCTCTCTATAATTTCTCTCTAGAGTTTCAATGAATTGTAAGAAAATAATGAAGGAATGAGCTTCTATTTATAGGAAAATGGAATGCATAGTAACTAATCCATGAACGGTCCAGATTGATTTACTTTAATCTGATTTTATCCATATTTAAAGAAAAATCTTTTAAATAAAATATAATATATTCTATTTATATAAAAACATTTTACTATGCAAACACTATGCAATACTACGCAAAACACTACGCAACACTACATAATATAATATATTCTATTTATAGAATAACTTTAATAAAGTATTCTATTTTATATAAAGATGTTTTTGTTTTATTACGTTAATAATACTGAATAAAACAAAACGTCATTATCGCTATAATAATTCATATTATTAATCGACAATAATGGAATCAAACCGAGTGACTTTTACATAAGCATCAATAATCAATACCGTATGCTACTATGCAACCACACGACATCGTACTTTTTGCTACCGAGTAGTTCAACAAGAACCACGGTAAAACTTCCGCCGTTATTTCAATAAAATATTTTTGTCGCGTTTTCTCAATCCGACAATAATAACATTGTGGGGTCCACCAATGATTGAGTAGCCATACGAATATTCCCCGCTAAACCGAATATTCCCGACCAATCGAATATAATATAACCACTTGCATACTTTGCAAAATTTATAAATACTACCCACAACTATAATATTATCTTAAATTCACACCATAATATTAAAAAATTATTTCAACAAAATTTAAATCTTTATTGATAAAATCTGGGGTCTCACAATCAAGCCATGAGTAAAGAGCCCCGAACCTTTCGTTGTTGACTTCCTTGTGTGGAATGCATGAGCGGACTTTCAGAGGCGACGTCGTGATTTGAAGATGGCAAGTTGATAGGTATCATTGTGAGGTGCTATCCAAAGTTAAGGGATAGAAGTCATGATTGGTATTAATGTGACGTACTATTCAAGTCTTGGACGAGAGTAACAGTTTTGAATGATATTTCTATCATTAATAAATTTCTTGACGTATTCTTGAAGATTTCCTAGCCTACCCTAGAGCGTGAAATCGAATTTTGTATTGACCCCAGTACAAAAACCCATTTCTTAAACCCTCAAATATTTCTTCAACTAAAAGGATCTATTTACGAGGATTATGATGAAAGTCATAATAAAAGTATAGAACTGATGAAAATCATGGGTATATGAAGTATTAGTAAGTTTTATGATGAGTTATGTTGGTTAGTATGTGAAAACATGAAAGTTTCTTAGAAATCACAAAGAGTTGAAAATCAGATTTTGGTGAAAAACGTAACATGAAATTCAATTGACCATATCTCTTATTATATTTTTAATTTTTGAATGTGGTCAAGTCCTAGAGTTAGATCTATGAGTTACCTAACTAATCCAAGTGGAATTACTGGAAAAGGTGTTGTAGATTTTTGTGTGGACTGATTTTAGCAAAGGAGGCCAAAGCTGTAAATTTCAAAAATGCTACTGCCTAGAAACTTTAAGGGGCTGTTTCGGCCACTTAAATTATGAGAAAAATTCTGGCCTTTTGGGACATGAAGGTATATGGTATAAAGTATCTCCTGTCCAAAAATGAGCTCATTCTGACTTAAAATGAGCAAGTTATGACTATTTCAATATTTAGGTTTTTTCGATGAAAAACGCTATAACCGGAGTTCTATAACTCCGATGACCATGAAATTTAAACTAGAAGCTCACGTTAACATGTGTAAGATCCTGCCAAGATTTGGGAATTTTGGAGTTAAACTTGAGGTAGCTAATTTCTTAAGGAATTAATTAGAAATTGATTTTTGAAAAATAGTAAATGAATTTTAAAATTCGAGAAAAATATATTTTCATTATGGGACTATATTATGCTAAATCCCAGAAAAGAAATATTTTTGGGACTAATTTGGTATTTTTCATGAAAATAGTTTAATTACTGAACATATGAGTTAAATATGTTATGTGAAGTAACAAAGTTGAAAATATGATTTTATGGCTAGAGAATCCTATATAGAATATATGCATATTTTTGATGAGGATTTGATAATTGGTGATGATATTTTATGAGTATGGCATTTTTGAATGATTAAATGCATTATATGGTAAAAGCGTAAACAATTGAGATAAATTGTTTATAAATTTAAGAAGTGATTAAAATATTATTATAATATTAATGTTATTAGATTATGAGATTATTAAGTGATTGATAACATGGGGATATTCTTGAATCTGGATAAATTATATTATAAATGTTTAATATTTATCCTTTATCTCATTTGATTGATTCTTTATATCATTATCCTCATGCTTATATAGTCATCGGCTTTGTAGAGTGCATAGATGGACTTGGTATGATTATGACCGAGGATTGTTCGGTATAATCATAACCGTGTAATCGAAAACACAATTATCTTTGGTAGTAGTGCATGGATAATTTGTGGTCGTGATACTTAATGAATACACGATTATCTTTGGTAGTAGTGCATGGATAATTCGTGGTCGTGATATCTAATGAATACACAATTATCTTTGGGGTGCAGTGCATGGATAATTTGTGGTCGTGATACTAATGAATACACAATTATCTTTGGTAGTAGTGCATGGATAATTTGTGGTCGTGATCTTAATGAATACACAATTATCTTTGGTAGTAGTGCATGGATAATTTGTGGTCGTGATCTTAATGAATACACGATTATCTTTGCCAGTAGTGCATGGATAATTCGTGGTCGTGATAATAATGAAATACACAATTATCTTTGGTAGTAGTGCATGGATAATTTGTGGTCGTGATCTTAATGAATACACAATTATCTTTGCCGTAGTAGTGCATGGATAATTTGTGGTCGTGATACTTAATGAATACACGATTATCTTTGGTAGTAGTGCATGGATAATTCGTGGTCGTGATATCTTAATGAATACACAATTATCTTTGGCCGTAGTGCATGGATAATTTGTGGTCGTGATACTAATGAATACACAATTATCTTTGGTAGTAGTGCATGGATAATTTGTGGTCGTGATACTAATGAATACACGATTATCTTTGGTAGTAGTGCATGGATAATTTGTGGTCGTGATACTAATGAATACACGATTATCTTTGGTAGTAGTGCATGGATAATTTGTGGTCGTGATACTAATGAATACACGATTATCTTTGGTCAGTAGTGCATGGATAATTCGTGGTCGTGATACTAATGAATATCCTTGGCTGTAGTGCGAGGAATGATTCGATGATATGGATTAATTATTGAAGTGAGTCTCAAAGAATGAAATATTAATTCATGGATGTGGTAAAAGTCATCTTTGTCAGTAGTGCATTGATAGACTTGGTATGATTATGACCACGGATTATTCGGTATAATCACATTAGTAATTGAAAAACACGAATATCCTTAGCCGATGAGTGCATGGATAATTCATGGTTGTGATACTATTAAGCTGAGTCTCAGTATTATTGGTTTTACAGTTATATATCTTTGGCTTGTAGTGCAAAGATGAATTGTTAATAAATATCTTTGGCCTGTAGTGCAAAGATGAATTGTTAATGAATATCTTTGGCGGATTACGAAGATGAATTTAATATTTTTAACAATAAAGGTATTCAAGGTATCCTCACCTCTTTATCATACCAGTCGTACGCCTAATTTCGAGGGCGAAATTCCATAAGGAGGAGATTATGAGACCCAGATTTTATCAATAAAGATTTAAATTTTGTCGAAATAATTTTTTTATATTATGGTGTGAATTTAAGATAATATTATAGTTGTGGGTAGTATTTATAAATTTTGCAAAGTATGCAAGTGGTTATATTATATTCGATTGGTGGGAATATTCGATTTAGCGAGGAATATTAAATACAACTACTCAATCATTGGTGGACCCTATAATGTAATTATTATCGGATTGAGAAAGCGACAAAAATATTTTATTAAAATAACGGCGAAGTTTTACTGAATTGATCTTTGTTGAACTACTTCATTAGTAAAAAGTACGAAAGAATACGTGTGTGGCATAATAGTAGCATCTGGTATTGATTATTGATGCCTATGTGAGAAGTCACTCGGTTTGATTCCATTATCACGATTAATAATATGAATTATTATAGCGATAATGACGTTTTGTTTTATTCGTATTATTAACGTAATAAAACAAAAACATCTTTATATAAAATAGAATACTTTATTAAAGTTATTCTATAAATAGAATATATTATATTTTATTATGCATAGTGTTGCATAGTATTTTGCATAGTGTTTTGCATAGTATTGCATAGTGTTTGCATAGTAAAATGTTTTTATATAAATAGAATATATTATATTTTATTTAAAAGATTTTTCTTTAAATATGGACCGTCAGATTAAAGTAAATCAATCTGGACCGTTTCATGGATTAATTCTTATGCATTCCATTTTCCTATAAATAAGCTCATTCCTTCATTATTTTCTTACGAATTCATTGAAACTCTGAGAGAGAAATTATAGAGAGAAGCTATAGAGAGAAAGTTATAGAAAGAAGAAGAGTATTCTCGCTACTTCACTACTTCTATATTAGGTTCTTTTACGGTGAGGGGTGTTATTCTTTCTTCTTGAAGAGAACTACATTATTCCATTCACTATTATTACATTGGAATAACTTTCGTAAAAGTGGCATACCCTATACATAACTTGTGATCACGCAGATACCCTATACTTGGTGAAATCCTTATGTTATTCCATTGCTTATTATTACATTGGAATAACATGTATACGTGATTTACCCTATACTTGGTGACATTCTTCTATTATTACATTGGAACATCTCATGCGTGTGTTTTTTAGGACTGGTTAAAATCTTTATTATTATTACATTTGGAACATCATTACATTGGAATATCCTATCATGTGTTTTTTACAGGATCCGGGTTCCATCTTTATTATTACATTGGAACATCACATCGGATTGTGAATTTCACACGACCTAGTTCCGTTATTATTATTCTGTTGGAATAACACATACATGCAATACTCGCATGCATGGTGATTTCTTTTGTTATTCCATTCTTTATTATACCCGGTTGGTTAAAACTTTGACTTCTATACTCCATGAAATTAGTAGAATATCCTTGATATTTGCGTTTCATCCGAAGATCTTTTCACGGAAATATTCTTACGATCATTCTTGAATTTTACTCTCTAAACTTGATATTATGTTGACAATTTGGGCGTTAATAATTCATGGATTAAATAATTCTTGAACTTGTTTTATTGAATTATTATGTCATTGTCATCATCCTCATGTTATATTATGTTATCTTTGGCTTACGTGCATAGATGAACTTAGTATGATTATGACCGAGGATCATTCGGTATAATCATGACTTGATATAAATGATGTGACAAAAGTCCTCGGTGGTTTTGTAATGCGATGATGGATAGTTTTGGTATGATTATGACCGGGGTGATTCGGTATAGTCATGACCATTGATAATTTGATGAAAATCCTTGGCCAGTGTAGTACGGGGATAATTAGATGTGGTGGTTTATTTATTGTCGAGTCTCAAATGATAAAAATTGATGAAAACCTTTTAAAACCTAAAAGATAGTAGACTTTATTCTCTACTTGACTCTTTTAATGGATTGCTTATTCAGCTGCAGATTAAACCGGTTGTCTATTGTATTTTATCGGTTTAACATTGTTGAAGGTGATGATAATTTATTCTCGCATTATCTTAGTCATAATATTTCTTCTTGGGCTAGTTGAGCTCACCCTTTCTTTCCTTTGTTCTCTTGAAATGAGAACATAAATTTGGGACGAGTCGGGGAATGAAGTAATGGTCGAGAGGATAGCATTAGTAGTCCTCACTATTACGTGAAATAGTGTGATAATAGTTGTAATGAGGACTCCTTTTGAGTTTGTATAATATCTAGTAGACAATATTTGTATTCAAACTCACAGTTTATGTCGTATTGTACACGACAGTTATATTAGTAAGTTGTATTTGAATTTATGTACCATGTAAGTGGTGACCCAAGATGGGTGACGTATACCTAATTTTGGGGGCGTCACATTAATAGTGTGTGTTTGTATGTTTTACATGGTGATGGAATGTATGATTCGTGCTTAGGATAGACATATACCGACGCATCGCTCGTAGTCAATTGAGAATTTGGGCTTAAACCCTAATTATTTGTAAATCACATAGACATATAGTGGTTTAGATAATGTGGGTGTTCATGTGTATTCTATCAATTGTGGATTATATATGATATGGGTATGGTACATTGATATATGGCTGTACTTTACTTTCGTGTTCTCGACTAGCAATCCAGTGCAAGTAATTTGGCTTAACAGGGAGTGCATTGATTTAAATGATTCAATAGATGAAATTGTAATCTCAAGTCTTCATTATCTAGTTTCATTCTACGGGTAGTTAGTATTAGTTAATTTCATAGGTTTCATCACTATATTAAATCATTCATTTAAATAAGACTTGAAATGGTTATGTGCTAGTGCTTGGTGAATTTATTAGTTAATTCTTCGTGGGAATGATACTTTACTTACTCTTTATTACTTGTTGACCGTGTATACTTGCACATATATATTGATCGATAAAACGACCAACAATGTCGGTCCTTCAAATCGACTTGTTCGCCACATTGTTAGAGAAGGCGATAATTGCTGAAGGAGGTAGTGAGACGTTGAGCCAATATTACAAAGAGAAGAAGAACAAGAATGCTGGGGGAGAAACTCATGGAGGGAGTAGTAGTGGTGGGAGCCATTTGGGAAAGAAGAAATGGGATAACCGCAATAACAACAATAATACCAACAATCAAAGCATCAGCCAGTCTGAAAGTTGAACCAAGTGACGATTAAGAATAGATATCCACTGCCAAGTATAGACGACCTTTTTGATTAACTAAAAGGAGCGAAGTGTTTTTCCAAGATAGACTTACGAACGGGTTATCATCAGTTGAAAGTGCGTGAGGAGGACATACCAAAGACAGCATTTTAAACTCGTTACAGATATTACAAATTTCTAGTGATGTTATTTGTGTTAACTAATGCTCTGATAGCATTCATGGACTTGATGAACCGAGTTTTCAAGCCATACTTAGATAAGTTCATAGTAGTATTTATCGACGACATTTTGAATATTCAAAGACTAAGGAAGAACACGTTTAACACCTGAAGATGGTATTGGAAGCATTGAGAAAGGAAAAGATGTACACTAAATTTTTGAAATGTGAATTTTGGATGGAGAAGGTTCAGTTTTTAGGACACGTGATAGATCAAAATGGAATTTCCATGGATCCTGCAAAAGTGGAGGTGGTAAGTAACTGGGAACAATAGAAGATGCCAATAAAAGTAAGAAGTTTCTTAGGGTTAGCCGGGTACTATCGAAGATTTATCCAAGATTTTTCTAAGATAGCAACCCCGCTGACCAATCTAACAAGGAAGACAGTGAAGTTCTTGTGGACGGACAAATGCGAGGAGAGTTTCCAAGAGTTGAAGAGGAGGTTGAGCGAGGCGCCTGTGTTATCATTACCAGATGATACAGGAGGATTTGTGGTGTATAGTGATGTGTCACATAAAAGACTTGGTTGTGTTCTAATGCAGCATGGTAGGGTCATTGCATATGTGTCACGATAGTTGAAAGATTTTGAAAAACGATACCCTACTCATGACTTGGAGTTAGCGGTGGTAGTTTTTGCGTTGAAGATTTGGAGACATTATTTTTATGGAGAAAAATGTGAGATATACACGGACCACAAGAGTCTGAAATACATCTTCACACAGAAGGAGTTGAACATGCGACAAAAAAGGTGGTTGGAATTAATCAAGGATTACGACTGTGAAATTCTTTATCACTCGGGAAAAGCAAACGTAGTAGCTGACACTTTAAGTAGAAAAGGAAGGGAGAAGTTATTCAAATTGACAACACGGGAGGAATTAATAAGAGAAATGGAAAAGTTAGAAATAGAGGTGGAGGTACCGAAATAAGTGAAAGGAAAATTATTCATGATGGAAGCACACCCAACTTTATTGGATAGAATAAAGGAAGCACAAGAGAAATATGAAGACTATGAGAAGATAAGGAAGAGAATAGTAGAAAATGAAGAAGAAAAGTTTAAAGTGGATAAGGACGGTATATTGAGATTCGAGGGTCAAGTATGGCTGCCAACTGTAACCAATTTGAGAGAGGAAATCTTGCACGAAGCACAAAATACGATGTATTATGTTCATCTAGGAGGCATAAAGATGTACCGGGAACTTTGACACCACTTTTGGTGGCCTAATTTGAAAAGAAAGGTTTCAGAGTGCGTTAGTAGATGTCTTACTTGTCAAAGAGTCAAAGCAGAACACCAGAGGCCAAGTGGACTACTTCAACCGCTGGAAATACCAGAATGGAAATGGGAGCACATTACGATGGACTTCGTGGTTGGACTTTCGGTTACACAGAAGGGTTACGATGCCATTTGGGTTATCGTGGACCGACTAACAAAGATAACTCATTTTCTACCCATCAAGATCTGATTCAATTTGAACCAGTTAGCAAAGTTATATGTAAAAAGAAATTGTATCGCGACATGGAGTGCCAGTGTCGATTGTCTCTGATCGAGATCCGCGTTTCACGTCAAAATTCTGGAAAAGTTTACAGGAACAAATGGGAACTCAGTTGAGATTAAGTACTGCTTATCACCCTCAAACTGATGGACTGAGTGAATGAACCATAAAAACGTCAGAGGATATTCTTAGAGCTTGCGTGATGTACTTCAAAGGGAATTGGGACGACCATTTACCATTGGTAGAATTCGCTTACAATAATAGCTATCATGCGAGTATCGATATGCCGCCATATGAAGCTCTTTACGGGAGAAAGTGTAGGACACCATTGTGTTGGGACGAAGTCAGAGAGTGACGACTTTTGGGACTGGAATTAGTTCAACAAACGGCCGACGTGGTAACAACGATAAGGGCCAAATTGGTAGCAGCTCAAGATCGCCAAAAGAAGTACGCCAATTTACATCATTAGAACCGAGACTTTGAAGTCGGTAGTTTTATGTTTTTGAAGGTGTCTCCCTGGAAGGGAAAGATCAGATTCGGAAAGAAAGGGAAATTGAGTCTGAGGTTCATAGGACCATTCGAGATACTGAAACGAGTGGGCGAAGTGGTATACAAAGTTGCATTACCACCTGAATTGGAACATATCCATAACGTGTTTCAAATTTTGGTGTTATGACCATACAAGCCCGACTATAGACACGTGATCTCCTACGAGCCCATTCAAGTAGAGAAAAATCTAACGTATGAGGAAATTCCTATTCAAATACTAGATAAAAAAGGGCAAATGTTGAGGAATAAAGTTATATCTTCTGTAAAAGTAGTTTGGCGAAATCACGACAGTAACGCCCCCATATCTATACTCCCACGATATCTGATATGGTGTTTACAGTAAATCAACATAATGCTTTTAAATCTATACACCCATGATATCTGATTATAAGATTACATTAAATAGATGGACTATCAGATATAATTCCCATAGATCCAAAATTCATAGTATCCCATAATAGATGTAAATTCTCAAGAGAACTATTACTGTATTTGGATACCCTCACTTGGATACGAACTGTATCTATGACTAGAGTCTATTTATCTGAAATTCAGAGTATCAATAATAACATGAACAGTCCATATTACTAATACCCTCACCCAGATGTATAGTCTATGTCAAACGAATTTATACTATTGTATCGATAGTAACTATCTATCTGAAATCCAGAGTATCAATAACAACATGAACAGTACATGCTTTTAATACCCTCACTCAGATAAATAGTTCCCCAGGATCTCAACTAGATTTGAAGAAGTCTAATTTTACATCTATATATGTAAGAAAACATGGTTGTAGAAATAAAAGATGTTATATATATCATAATATTAAGATTCGATTACATGATTCTCATAACGAGTTCTTATTACAAGGTATTCAAACAGACAAGAATATAATCTAATCTATGTAGGGACGCTTCCCTTTATCTACTCCAGATGTTCCAAGATTACCATCTAAAACTGCAAAGGGAATAATTTGCAAGGGTGAGCTATGTCATGCTCAGAAAGTTTTGTATTTTATATCAATATAGGATTTGAAGAAATATAACAATTCAAATTTTGACTGACAGTTGTTACCATTTCTGGATTTCTATTTATTTCAACCATTTCTTGAATTTTTCTTTATTTTTGTCAGTCACACAGACTTAGAAATTTTGTTCAGATGTGAGATAGGGGACCAGCCCATTCAACATCTTAGGAGTATGCATATCATCCTACCAGTGCTCAAAATACATTAATGTCAATATATTATTGACTAAATTTCAATCCCATACGGGATACCCAACTTCAGTATAAGATGTCTTACCAAAATAATTTGGTTTGACTCAATAGTTTATGCTCAATAAACATTATCATATGAATAAACAATTCATTTCTTAGTTATGCTGGAGCTATAGTAATAACTTTACAATAAGAAGGTAATTCAATTGTAGGTGTAGTATATTATATCAACAGCATATCAAGATAAAAATCGTGTTCAATAAATAAACAAGGTTTAAGAAATTTGCTTTATAAGAGATTTAAAGATAAAGAACTTGCCTGAGCGTAGATCAGTCAAGTTATGCTATTCAAACGTTAAAAATACCTACGAATGTTCATATATATAATTCTAACACATTAGTTTTTATAATAATACTCAATTATATCATTTACATATGAACGAATTAAATTAATTAAGTTTTCGGTGGTAAGTACCTTTGATAAATGGACTAAATTTTATTTATAAAATTTAATTATCCTTTATAATACCTTTTAGAAATTTTAAAGTATTTAAAACATTTATTTATCTTTAAAATGATTTTTAAATCATTTATTTCTATTTATAAGTAATTAATATTTACTTAAAATTTTACAAAAACCTTGATTATTATTTTTAAATAATTTATATTCATTTATTATAATTTTATATCAATAATAATATTTTTCCATAATTATTTAGTATTTATAAATAATTATCCTAATTTCTTTATTAATAAATTAATTATTAATAATATCTAAATATAATAAAATAATTATTAAATTTATGTAAAATATCAGAATTTAATTATAATTATTTAATATAATTTTTAAAACTGTTTTTATATTTATTTATTAATTATTTCTAATTTTTATAATTTATTTTTAGAAAAATAATTTATGTCTGTCGCTAAAGCTCTTCAGTGTCAGAAAGTGTTGCTGTAGGTGTTCTTGAGTTTCTGGGTAGCAGTTTGGTCGTGGTCGAGTGACCAGTTTGACCACTAATTATAAGGCTACTGCTAATGATTTTTTGTTTGGTCAAGAGTTGATGTTGTAGTACTCATACAGTAGTACAATATGAAACAAATTTTAGGCTTTAACCTACATATAACAAGAAGTTATAGAGGCTCAAAGTCACTGTCAGAGCTGTTCTTGAGTTTCTGGGCAACCTGGAAACAATAATAGCCGTAAATGGCAATCAGCGGTTTTGTGGCTAAAATATCTTTGATTCTGTGTATTAGATGTGTGTGATGTTTGTTATAACATGTAGTATATATGTCAGGGTACATATATAACATTAACTTGAACAAAGCATAACTCTAAGGTCTCTAATTATGCTTGTCAAAGTACAGCTAGACATTGTTCTTCATGTTCTTCAGTTTTCTGGAAAAACCAGAAAACTTGGTCAAGCTCGGTCAACGGATTTTGACCCTTAGTTCTAGTAAACCTGTGATAACCCGAGAATTTAGACAATTTATTAAAATCTTAAATGATTGATTTTAGGTAAAATAATAGACCTAGACAGAAAATAAATGTATGTATTTAACAATTTTATGAATGAATTTTTGTGAATTTAAAAACTTTTGATAAAGGTTTACAGTGTTAAGAGAATCTGTGTATGTGGTCATATATGTGTACAGTATATGGTTAAGGGTTGACTGGATAAATTTTATCAGTCACAAACCCTAAGAGCCTCGACGTTAAGTTAGAAAACCTTA
The DNA here is from genome assembly GCA_020205615.1 of Panax quinquefolius. Classification (NCBI taxonomy): domain Eukaryota; kingdom Viridiplantae; phylum Streptophyta; class Magnoliopsida; order Apiales; family Araliaceae; genus Panax; species Panax quinquefolius. The sequence continues at coordinate 69,531,062 of CM035158.1, read as the reverse complement.
TCGACTGTTAAGAAACCCTATTACCGGCTATAAAAACCCTAATTTTAGTTTCGGGAATCCGTAACCCTAATTCGGTTATTAAAATCCTAATTAGAAAGCTTGAAGATAAGTGTTAAGGTTTTTATGTTATTGATTTTATATTAATTAGGAATAGCCCTAATTGATTAATTGGAAAGGCCTAATTTCTAATGTTAGAAACCCTAATGTACAATTAGAGAAAACCTAATTATTAATTTATAGTGTTTAAGGTTAATTACTAAGCATTAACCCTAATTAGCAAGCTTGAATGTGATTAGTAAACTTTATTATGATTAGGGAGCCACGATTATAATTTTCTATTTTAGAACCTAATTAGTAAGTCTAGAATATGAATTTGTGTAATCTTAGGGTTAAACCCAAGGGTTTAAAACCTAAGGGTTAAAAACTTAATGATTGTGAGAAGTTACCAAGTTGCCATTCACTTTATCGGTAAAAAGACTAAACTACCCTTCTTTATATTTTAATGAGGGTGTAGATCTAACCCTACTAATGGTTGGTAAACAACCTTAGGTTAGCTATAATGTCAGAAAGTTACTTTAATCATCAAATATCGGCCCATCTTGCATCCTACAAATTGATTGAGCCTAAGATCAAAGTTAAAAAGTAAGAAAATTAACTTACTTTACTTCTCAACCTAGCCAAACCTTCTCTCTCTCCCATCCGAAATTTGAGAGTGAAAGTGAGTAAAAAACAAACCAAAGTCAGCCTTTAGCTTGCCAAGAACAAACATCAAGGTCGAATCAAAGATTAAGCTCAAAAAAGAAGGTATAAAACCCTAATTTGAAAATCTATGTATTTCATGTTAGATGTTGTTAATGATTGATTAGATATGTGTTAGAGGGTGTCATTTAGTGATGCTGGGTTGTTAAATCCCAGATCCATAACTTCTAGATGCTCGAAATGTGAGTTTTAGAAATCAGGAAAAGTTGGAAAAGTGACGTGACAGCCATATGTCAGACCCATAAATCTTTACCTGTTAGTTATTTTGTGTGATTTATGTTATAGATCTATAGTATGCTATGTTGTCTATGCTCTGGAACTTGAATCAAGCCCATATCATGTATAGATTAAAAGTTATTAAAGGTCAAAGTGCGTTGACCGAGCACGAAAACAATTTCTGGAAAACCCAGAAAATCCCCAGATTTCCAGAATTATCTGACAAGCTTTTCTGTGCTTCAGATCTTGCCGTGTTTTGATGTTTAGTCTATGTTGTTGTGTTTATCTTGTAGTCTGGTATGTGAACTACACATACAAGTCTTTATAACACTTAGATCCATAACAGGATCAAAGATATGCCTAGTCAAAGTGCGTTGATGACCGTCGGTTTTTACATTTTCGAAAAACCCGAGCTTGATTAGTATGAGCATTCTGACATAGTTTGACCGTGAGATTCATGTTTACCCTGTTGATGATAACCCGATTTGTTGCTTTAGTTTTGTTCCTTGACATAAGGGCTATAATTTAGAACATTTAGATCACAAGAACCTTGATCATAACACTTTGATAATCAAACCACAAAGTGGTACCCCGAAGCTATCTGGGATTTCTGGGTTACCCAGATTTCCCAGCAGTTGTCTGACAACAACTTTGCTCGATCTTATCTTGCTGTTATGTTCTGATTTGTTCTAGAGATGGGTTTCTAGTTGTAGTTTTGTATACGTACTATAAGATCCATGCTCAAGAAATTATAGAAAACATAATGATCATAGATTAATAGCTGGTCAAACTCACTGACTCGAACTCTGACATGCGTTACGGGTTTCCTCAAGAACACCTATACGACGATTTAAATGCACGCTATAGGGCCCTTTAGCGATGATTAATTATAAATTTAGTAATTTTATTAAATAATTTTTAATTATTAAAAATACATAATAAATTATGAAAAATTATTTTAAAGCCCGAAAAATAGTTTTTAGTGATTTTGAGTATATTTCATAAATATTTAATATTTTTGGAATAAAATGGTATTTAATTTATTTAATTATATTATTAAATAAATTATTTAAAAATGGTTTTAATTCAAGAAAATTTATATTATAGTATAAGAAAATATTTTAAATTATTTTAAATGACTTTTGATATTTTGTGATGAATTTCATTAATAAATTATTATTAATGGTAGCTAATTTATTTAATGAATATATTAGATAAATTATGGAAAAATAGAATTAATGCTTTAAAAATTATATGAAAATAATTTAAGTGTTATAAATATTTTAAGTTATAAAATATAACTTTTGATATTTTGTCATGAAAATATTAATATTTTAATATTAATATCACTTATCGGATAATGAATTTAATTTGTTTAAAATCATATAAATATGATTTTAAAGTATTAAAAATATTGTGTGATATTATAAATATATTATAATATTATGTTATGATTTTTATTAATATTTGGCATTAAATAAATATTAATGATAAAGGAATTATGTGGTATTTATATTATATAAATCGATATTAGTGATTGAAATTTTTGATAAATGTTATTAATTATCTGAAAATTATTACAAGTCTATGAAAATTGTTTTGACTGATAAGAAAATTGTCTAAGATATTTTTAAGTGTTAGGTAGAGTTTAATTGAACTTAAACTCGTGAATTGTCTGACTAGGCAAATCGTCGGGATGTTTATATGTGTGTTAGTTTCAACTCGGACTTAAATTGTTTGACTTGATCACTAGAGTCTTGGCGTGAGTTTTGTGGGTGATAGGGCTATGTGTTATGTGTTATGTGTTTAGGTAATTTTATAATTATATATATAATAGTATTATATTGTGATTATAGTATTCTAATATTGGAGATCTATATTACTAATATTAGGTCTTGGATAAAGTGATATAAATTGTGTAGCGATAATCAACTGATTCGGTTTTTAGTTTTTTACTTAACTCTACTAAGAGTTGTTTCATTCAGATATGCTTATGGTTAATCATTACTGATTGCCATGTAGAATTGTACTCTCTACATCTTGTATGTATAAGTCAGGTATGAAAGGCTGATCACCTTCATTACCATTCGGTCCAGATATATTATTCATGTTTAATACTTGTTAAGTCAAAAGTTTGTTCATTCAAATTCACAACTACATTGTGAATTATAGCCAGCTTATTATTCAGACTCTTTCAATCATAATATATCCTTAAATTGTATTTAAACTTGTTGGGCAACTTTCATGCTCACCCTTGCTATATCATGATAAAACATTGCAGTTTAAGACGAATGCGTCGGATACAAGGAAAGATAAAGCCAAGCTCAACTTGGGACTATGTGTGCAGCTAGATTTGTAAAAGTAATTTATTATAATAACATTGTATGTTAGATAGGATATGAATTGTGTATAAGTTATGGTTACTCGACCTTAGGGATAGTGTATAATGTTTAATGTATAAACAATTTATGTTTATATCTTCCGCAAATAGTTATAGATTTAGTGCACCAGATCCGCGGTGATTTGGACCCGGATTTGGGGGCGCTACAGTTGGTATCAGAGCTGTTGGTTATAAACCTAGGGTAGAGTTACCTTACACTAATAACCGCAATGATTATGATAATATCTAACTCACATAGAGTTAGTGTGTCGGTAAGATTCAAAGATGAATCTCGGCGAGTTATAAAGATACGGAGTTCCCTAACTTTGATAATAAAGGTGAACAGTAGTGATGAATAGATAGAGTCTAAAAGACTAAAAGTACAGTGATAGGAGATCGTAAAACAAAATGATCAAGATATAGAAATGAATCATAATATATACGATGAGATCACCTCGTGATCTGATAAGGTGAAGAATCAATCTAATGATTAGAAAGTTTACGACAAGAATATCGTGTGTATGTTGTACTATGAATTGGTACAGATTCAAGAAAGGATTATGAATACGAGTTAAATAAAATTCGTATTTAGAATAAAGTTAGTGGGGATTATGAAATGTTTGTGTCGCGCTATTTGCTATATGCATGTTAAGAGGGTGATTCCTTTCTCGTGTGTATAATGAATAGATAGGTTATAGGTAGAGGATATAAGGTTAGGTACGAGTTCTTAAAACTCATACTTATGTTACATTCTTGACTCATAATTATATGAAATGTTTATGAACCCCTCTGCGAATGAACGCCAAAGGTCTGACTAGGGTAAATTCTTAAACTCATATAATTGTGGCAAGTTTATGAACTCATAAGCGTGGTTTGATGAACTGGGTATAGTTATATGTGAATGGAGTATTGAGGATAATAGGAACAGATAGATTATTAAGCAAACGATTGTTAGTGGAGATATAAGTTTTCCAAAAACTCCTAGCTATGCTAGACTTCGAAATTTTGACATCAAGCTAAATACGCACTATGTGCTTTAAAAAAAATGTAGACTCGTAATCAATTTTGAAACGGTTTAAAAATCGATGCTGCTACTTATTTATTTGAAGACTTGAAATGATTTTAAATATCAAAAGTTATTTTATTTATCACTCATGTACCATGTAACCTAGTGCAGAGATGATAAAAAGGTGATGGAGTTGTAAATACAGGAATACTTAGTGTGAATTTGATCTAAAATCGTTATTCCACTAATGTATGATGTTTTATGATAAAGTCATACGATGATGACATCCTCAAGCGGATTTATTAATACAAGACGCATCATGACATTGTTAGGTTTGTAATATTCATGAAGCAATCAAATTGCATAAAAAGTGCGGAAGCGTGGAAAAATCAGAGTTTAAAAATTTACAAACCATATACCCGGATCACCCTTTATGCACAATTATTAATTAAACGAAAAGATAAAGAATAAAATCATACTCTTGAAGATCGAGCTTCCTCAGGTACAAGTTCACCTCCAAATCCTTTCGCGTTCAATCTTGAATCACCAGGTTTGGTTCCTTCCTTTGATCGGCGTTAGCCACCCAAATGTTTGGCCTCTAGAGGTGATCCACCAAGGAAGAAGAAAATTCAAGAAGATGGGGGGTTGGCTAAACCCTAGTTTTTCTATCTCTATAGAAAAGGTGTACTCCCAACAACTTGGAAATTATTACGTACTTTGTTAAAGTCAACAACCCATACCACCCATAATAAGACTCCTCTTATTTATTGATGTGGGCAACCCTCCTTAACAATTAAGAAATTGGGTTTTATTTAATTAATTAAATTCTTTTAATTAATTAGGCTCCCTAATCTTATTAGGGATAATTAATTAAACTCCTTTAACTAATTTTCCTTCCTAATCCAATTAGGAATAAATGAAAGTACTTATATTAAATTAATTCCTAAACTCTTTTAGAAATTAAAATAATAATAATTGTAATAATATTAATAAGACTCCTCTTATTAATTTATATTTAATATTTCTAAAATATTAAATAATAAATATTAAGCTATTTAATTTATTCTATCACCATAGATTAAATTAAATATATAACTATATTATTACGATTATGCCATTAACTTCTTAAATAATTATTCTTCCTTTTATGGTGTGACCCTTTAGGTTCTTCATATTAAAATAGGTTGTGAATAAATCAATTAGAACAATTCTAATCTTATTTAAATAAATAAATTAAACAATTAATTTATTTAAATAAATAATATTTATTCTCTGATAGGGATAAGCCTCCTAGCGATCAGCGACTTTCCGGATAATATAGATTTCAACATTAATCATAAAAGAACCTTTGAGTAAATAGTTCTGAAATACAATTCAATCCTTCCACCATACAATGTCCCAATTAAATATAAGGCATGGAATTCTTTGTCAAGTCTTATTTTATTTAATTATATGTATTTCGACTCTTAAATGCACAACTCAAATAATGCAAATTAGAAACTCCTTTCTAATTTCATTACTTAACCCAAGGACTCTTGGGTTGTCATTTATCGAATCACATAGGACATTTCTCTTCTTTTATTAGAAGTGGTAGATTCTTTATTGATCATACATTATCTCCATATACAACTTATTATACCCAAGCATACCCTTTGATATACCCTAAGGGTCTTAAGGAATAAGTCAAAGTATAACTCATCATACACAAGATACTATGATGATCTCAAGTCCAAGGATTAATTGTACTACTATCACTACTGAGAATTCTATTGACAGCAAATAAAACTCCATTAGGTATTCCTTAGCGAGCCGCGTTCGATGAACTTATTCTCTAATAAGCACCTACATACTTGCTTTAGTGTCTCCACACAAATGATCATGAGATCAATCATCCTCATACAATGAGCAAGCAGCGTATGTACCAATCTATCCGGATTCACTAATCCCCAATTTAGTAATCCAACGATTGGGAAATATTTTAGTTTTAAGCTTTCTAAGAATTTAGATCTCATTAGAATGATCATCATCATTATTCTAAAAGCATTGCTTAAAACTATGGGTTTATCACATATTATAAAAACGACATCATGTAGATAATTAAAGCCTTTAATAAATTAATACTTTTATTAATAAATGAATAAGATTGTTTACAAAGTATATGCTTTATCATCAAACATGATTGGCTTGTGTGCATACTACTTTCAATCTCCCACTTGCACTAAAGCCGATAAATCATGGTATCTTATACTCTTCTTCTCTAAGTGGCGATTATCCTGCTTTGTTGGATAAGCTTTAGTTAATGGATATGTAATGTTGTTCTTGAGAGTCCACTATCTCTATAGTGATTTCCCATCTTTTGATGATTCTAATAATCAAATGAAAGTGCCACAACACATGTTTAGATCCAAGATGAGACTTAGGAACTATTCTAGTTACGTAATGAACTTTTAATCCAAACAATCAACTTGCGACTTCATTTATAGCTATATACTTTGTCTTTATCACTAAACCAACAACTCTTTCTTTGTTTGGAACCTTTCAATTCAACTTTGCACCTTTATTCAAGATAACGCTTTACCTTAAAGTGGATTTTACATCATCTTGATTTATGCGAAAAAACTTGAGTCATTAAGCCCTCTAGTTTTAATTTAGACCCACCATGAATATGATCACATCCTTAGTCGGTTAAGCACTTTAAGATGTTTTCACTAACTCGTAGTGAACTTCTCCGAATATGGTGATTAACATCGGGTCTCGTATATTTCATTGCATACATGATTGTCACTCATGCAATCTCTCTTCATTAGAGTCTATGGGGACTATTAAGAGATACACTCCATAAGCTCATCGACATGAGACATCTCTTATAGTTTGCCATGCTAAGCGACTTTAGCATCAAATGAATATCGTTCCTTGGGTTAAGTCGAGCATTCTCTTAAATCTATCTATATAGATTTATATCCCCAATTAAGATACTCTTCCAAATCATTCATGGAGGATTATTTAGACAACTTTATCTTTCTTGATTGTAGCATTGGTATGTCATTCCTTATCAAGTAGTATATCAACATATAATATTAGGAATGTCAAGGCGCTCCCATTGACCCTTTTGTACACACTAGAACTCTTACCTCATCGTATGTAACTCGGATCATCATCTCTATGATCGTACCTCATCATCATCATCCATGATGAATCCATACCTCTAGGTATCTTGGTACTATTCGAGTTCTGATTAGGATTTGTGGTACAATGAGTCTCATCTATAGGTTCCTCTTATTTGACTTATAGTATTTTGTGGTTCTTGAACTTTTCAAGATCTATTATCCTCCACTAGCCCCTTTAATGATAAACACCTTTATCTTAGAAGGCAAGGTGTTCATAATAAACACCTTTTGTTATGTAGGATTATAGAACATATGTCCTAAACTTACTTTAGGATGTCCCACAATCTGCATACATGTCAAATTTTGTCCCAAGCTTATCCTTTGAAACTTTTTCACATAAGTTGGACAACCCCTTATCTTAACATACTTAAGATTAGGAATCCTCCATCCATAACTTTTATGGAGTCTAGAGGTAGGATTTTGAGGTTACCATTTACGTAGATATGTCGACCATTTCTAGGACATGATCTGAAGGATCTTTGGAATGTCGGTAAAATCATTATGGACCGCACCATGTCCAACAAGGTATGATTTTTCATTCAGATACATCAATCAATTATTGCGTATCAGGATGTGTCCATTATGAGAAAACCATTTGAGATGATCTAGAAATTTATTGCACAAGTATTCCTTCCTTGATCTGATCAAAGAATCCTAATACTTTGCCAATTTGTTTCACTTACAATTCTTTGAACCTTTCAAATAATTCACAATTGTATTCAAACAAATACACATTCAACTCTTTGAATGATCATCTCTTTTTCTTATACTAGTTTGTTCAATTTGCAAAAATATATTTTCACGTAAATCAAGTATACAAAATCCATTAAGTAATATTTCATTTCTATACAAAACATTATTATTATAAATAGAACAACAATTGTTCTTAATTATAATACCAAAAATTTTATTGTCCAATGATAAAATGGAAATAATATTTCTAACAAGAATTGGAATACAATAACAACTTATTGTCTTAATAGATTTGCTAGTAAGCATTGCTAAACTATAAGTTTCTATGGCTAATATGGCAACCTTTGCTACATTTCCACACAAAAGATTACTTATATTTGTTTAGCTTTCTACTTACATTTGGTCCTTCATAAATCTATATTTATGATAACCAAAGTCGGTGTCCAATACCCAAGTAGAACCTTGACTTAAAGAAAAATTTATTTAAATCATGAACAAAAATTGTATTTGTAGAAACTTCACTAAGCTTCTTTTGGTTAGCCTCTGCAAGATGCTTCTCATGATTTCTTTCCGGTGTCGGGCTTATTGCGGTGGAAGCAAACTCCTTTGCTATCCATATCGATTTTGTTCTTATTATCCTTTGTTTACGCCTTTTATTTACCTTCTTTGAATCATTCTTCTTTTCGGAAGATCCTTTTGGCCCTTACCGGTAAGACTTGATCTTTCTTGGTTGGAAAGTGACTCTCAACATTTTTCAATATGTTAAGTAAATCAACAAAGGCGATATCTAGCTTGTTCATATGAAAAATTCACAACAATTGTGAAAGGAGTAGGGAGTGAGTGCAAGATCAAATCTTGGCTCAACTCTCCATCCATGACAAAACCGGTTGTCTAATTGATCAATCAAATTGATTATGTTAAGAACTTTTGTCTATCTTGTAGTGTCATCGGTTATTCTAGATCGGAAGAGCTCCTTAGATATCTCGATATCTATCGGTCCTACTTTCCTCACCATCAACTACTTGATGTGCGGGGAATATAGTAGGAGCATCCATAGTTTCATCTTGTGCTGAAGCTCGTTACTCATGGAAGCGAGCATGATGCATTGAGCCAATTATGCATCATCTTGCCACTTTCTAAAAGTAGCAATCTCTTCCTCAAAGGCATTATGCGCAACCATTGCGAGGATAGGCATATTAAGGACATAAGATAACTTTTCGACTATGAGAACTATTCTCAAATTCCTTAACCAATCCATTTAATTGATTCGATTAATTTAGCATCATCTAATATGCTTCGCATGATGATAGTAATTTTAGACATTGTAAAATTATGTAAATGAATTTGTAATTAACAACATTTTAACATACATTCTATTATTAATTACCAAAATAATTTAGGTCTTATTTTAGTTTGGTATCTCCCACTATTTTCTTCAAACTATATTACCCTCACTTATATAGTTCGGCAAAATCTAATTAAAGATTAGCTAGTGAGAATAAGGATCCCATTTCAAATGTATATAGCCTTGTGGTGACACAACAAACTATATATAAATAAATAGGTAGAACAACTTTTGTCAATTACATCAACTATGCAACTCCTTGTATTTTGCCTCTTAGATTATTTTGATCAGTGGTGGCACATCCGAATCAAAATTATCCAAGTTAAGTCCGACCTAGCACTCCATATATTCAAAAAGAAAAATATCATCCTTGTGGTGACACAACAAAACAATATTGTTCAATTTTCTTTATAAGCATCAAATGTGATAAATTAACATCTTAAATACTTAATACTTGCCTTGTGGTGACACAACAAACTCATATTAAATATTTAATACTCTATTAATTTTATCATGCTAGAAAGGCGACGTTCGATATTCCAAATATCTTTGAGCGCTTAGGACTTAATATAAAAATTGAGGGTTTGTTATTAATTTGTCTCATCTTGTTTTGGCATGCACGTATATATATATAAAATACGCGTCGTATTAATGAACATGCGAAGCATGTTTGCATAATATATAATATATATAGTATAAGCATTGCATATAGAATACTATATTCTACCGGATTGATTATGGACTTTTATTCTAGTTTGGTTCACTAGAGCCACCAAGTGAACCAAAAGGTCAGCTCCCTAGGGGTGCAAGAAATAATATTTAAATATAACTATTACATTTAAACTCGGGCTCCATTACAAATGGGTTTTCAAGCGCTCCTTGCTCCTTGATCTCCAATTTTTAAAATTAATTCTAAATATTCCTATTACAAAACTATTTAAAATAAATAGAAACCTTGATCGTGATCGAGGGAAATACATAGGAGGAGATAGAATTTACATTAAGAAAAATTAGAGAAGGCAGTCTGTGAGACCCCATTTAATAAAACCCATACATTCATTACATCCAACTAAAATAAAATCCAATCGCATTGGTCGATAGTCCATAATCAATCCCATTTATTATCATACACATCACCATATGCATCGATAAATAACATTCATCTCATGAATAATAAACATTTAATATATATATTGATATCATTTAATGGGCAAATTTAGTTAGTATAAAATCTATTTTGAATCAAAATAAACTCCTTTATTTTAATCCAAATTTAAATCAAAATAAAACTATTTTATTTTAATTTATCTAATTTTGAATAAAATAAACTATTTTATTTTAATCAAAATCTTTAATCAAAATAAACTCCTTTATTTTAATTAATTATGGAATCAATTCCATGTAATAAAAAAAAATTTAATTAAAATAAACTCTTTTATTTTAATTAATTATGGAATCAATTCCATGTAAAAAAAAAATTATTAAAGGAAACACGGATTATATTTCCTATTCACAAATAAACTCTTTTATTTTGAATAATATGAAATTCTATTTCATATCTAAATAAACTCCTTTATTTAAGGAAATTAGGATTCTCTTTCCTATTCACAAATAAACTCCTTTATTTTGAATAATATGAAATCTTATTTCATATCTAAATAAACTCTTTTATTTAAGGAAAGATGGATTCACTTTCCTATTCACAAATAAACTCTTTTATTTTGAATAACATAAAATCTTATTTTATATTTAAATAAACTCCTTTATTTAAGGAAACATGGAATCCAATTTCAACTCCAATTAGTTATCATGGAATCCAATTCCAACTCTAATTAGTTAGCATGAAATTCTAATTTTAAAATTAAAATAAACTCTTTTATTTTAATATTAAAATAAACTTTTTATTTTAATATTAAAATAAAATTTTATTTTAATAATAAAATTATTAAGAATATTATATATATATAATAATAAAACAAAACCATTATTTTATTATATATATAATAAAACCGTATATATATATATATATTATAGTATATATTAGAATATATATATATATATATATATATATATATATATAATACGGTTTCATACTCCTTTTGTTTCCATGAATTTGCGTGCATCATGCTCATATTTGACTTATAAAGATTCAAGGATTTCATAAATGAATAAGATTATAACCATGAAATCCCTTTGGCCTTTTAAAAAAAAAAATTGCGGTTTTTTTAGATGCAACAAACCCTTTTTTTTTTTTTTTTTTTATTACGTGTAAGCTTAATCCTTGAATGAAACATTTGCCTTATATTATATGTTGATAAATCCGGCCTTCATCATATTGTATGGTAATTCAACTTGAAATCTGTTATGCATACTGTTATGCAATGACACGTTTGGTGAACTTTGATGGCATAATATGAAACTCAATGAAGATTCACGGATTTTCAATAGATTTTTTTTTTTTTTTTTTTTTTAAATTTCATACAATAAAATTATGCCCAATTAAATTGTTCTAAACACATATCAATATAGATATTAAATTAAAATAATTAATAATTTGCATAAAGGTTTGGCTACGATACCCTTTATTAGGTTTGTAATATTCATGAATGATCAAATTGCATAAAAAGTGCGGAGCGTGGAAAATCGAGTTTAAAATTTACAAACCATATACCGGATCACCCTTTATGCACAATTATTAATTAAGAAAAAAGATAAAGAATAAAATCATACTCTTGAAGATCGAGCTTCCTCAGTACAAGTTCACCTCCAAATCCTTTCGCGTTCGATCTTGAATCCACCGGGTTTGGTTCCTTCCTTTGATCGGCGTTAGCCACCCAAATGTTTGGCCTCAGAGGTGATCCACGAGGAAGAAGAAAATTCAAGAAGATGGGGTGGTTGGCTAAACCCTAGTTTTTCTATCTCTATAGAAAGGTGTACTCCCAACAACTTGGAATTATTCGTACTTTTTAAAAAGTCAACAACCCATACCACCCATAATAAGACTCCTCTTATTTATTGATGTGGGCAACCCTCCTTAACAATTAAGAAATTGGGTTTTATTTAATTAATTAAATTCTTTTAATTAATTAGGCTCCCTAATCTTATTAGGGATAATTAATTAAACTCCTTTAACTAATTTTCCTTCCTAATCAATTAGGAATAAATGAGAAATACTTATATTAAATTAATTCCTAAACTCTTTTAGAAATTAAAATAATAATAATTGTAATAATATTAATAAGACTCCTCTTATTAATTTATATTTAATATTTCTAAAATATTAAATAATAAATATTAAGCTATTTAATTTATTCTATCACCATAGATTAAATTAAATATATAACTTATATTATTACGATTATGCCATTAACTTCTTAAATAATTATTCTTCCTTTTATGGTGTGACCCTTTAGGTTCTTCATATTAAGCGGTTGTGAATAAATCAATTAGAACAATTCTAATCTTATTTAAATAAATAAATTAAACAATTAATTTATTTAAATAAATAATATTTATTCTACAATAAGGATAAGCCTCCTAGCGATCAAGCGACTTTCCGGATAATATAGATTTCAACATTAATCATAAAAGAACCTTTGAGTAAATAGTTCTTAGTCAATTCAATCCTTCCACCATCTGATGTCCCGATTAAATATAAACATGGAATTCTTGTCAAGTCTTATTTTATTTAATTATATGTATTTCGACTCTTAAATGCACAACTCAAATAATGCAAATTAGAAACTCCTTTCTAATTTCATTACGCCTTAACCAAGGACTCTTTGGGTTGTCATTTATCGAATCACATAGGACATTTCTCTTCTTTTATTAGAAGTGGTAGATTCTTTATTGATCATACATTATCTCCGTATACAACTTATTATACCCAAGCATACCCTTTGATATACCCTAAGGGTCTTAAGGAATAAGTCAAAGTATAACTCATCATACACAAGATACTATGATGATCTCAAGTCAAGGATTAATTGTCTACTATCACTACTGAGAATTCCTATTGACGAGCAAATAAAACTCCATTAGGTATTCCTTAGCGAGCCACGTTCGATGAACTTATTCTCTAATAAGCACCTACATACTTGCTTTAGTGTCTCCACACAAATGATCATGAGATCAATCATCCTCATCCGATGAGCAAGCAACGTATGTACCGATCTATCAGGATTCACTAATCCCCAATTTAGTAATCAACGATTGGGAACTATTTTAGTTTTAAGCTTTCTAAGAATTTAGATCTCATTAGAATGATCATCATCATTATTCTAAAAGCATTGCTTAAAACTATGGGTTTATCACATATTATAAAAAGCGACATCATGTAGATAATTAAAAGCCTTTAATAAATTAATACTTTTTATTAATAAATGAATAAGATTGTTTACAAAGTATATGCTTTATCATCAAACATGATTGGCTTGTGTGCATACTACTTTCAGACATCATTCTCAAAAATATTTTCAAAAAATTTTAATTTGCCAACGGGGCTTGGCTACACGTAAATAATTCGATTGAATTGAATTATCGATATGAGTCTATGTTAATCGATTCAGCTAGACTAATGTTATGAAAACTCTAAGTGTTCATTGAAAGAAATTTCCCGAACTAAATTATTTTGTTGCGGAATCCAATAAGACTGAGGTAAGAAATTTTGTGCGCCTAAAATGGATAAGAGGAACAAATTATTCCGACCAGCAGTACTCGGCCAGTACAAGGCATACCGGGCTAATCACCCTTTGTGTCCGTAAGTAATGACGGTTTGTGGATGAATTTCCATAAAACCTTTGCGAAAATGACAGACAAATAGTCTATACGACTCCTCAGCACAAATTCAAAAACTTTTACTCTTGTGAGTGGTGAATTGGGTAGCATGTGATGATGTGTATGAATGTTGTATAATGCATGGTGTAAGGAGTAAGGTGTAAGGTAAATTTCGAGGTTGAAATTTTTAGAAGGGGTGAATGTGATAACCCGAGAATTTAGACAATTTATTAAAATCTTAAATGATTGATTTTAGGTGAATAATGAACTGAGCAGGAAAATAAGTGTATGTATTTAACAATTTTAGGAATGAATTTTTGTGAATTTAAAAACTTTTGGTAAAGGTTTACAGTGTTAAGAGTATCTGTGTATGTGGTCATATATGTGTACAGTATCACAAACCCTAAGAGCCTCGACGTTAAGTTAGAAAACCTTATCGACTGTTAAGAAACCCTATTATTGGCAATAGAAACCCTAATTTCAGTTTCAGGAATTCGTAACCCTAATTCGGTTATTAAAACCCTAATCGGAAAGCTTTAAGATAAGTGTTAAGGTTTTTATGTTATTGATTTTATATTAATTAGGAATAGCCCTAATTGATTAATTGGAAAGCCCTAATTTCTAATGTTAGAAACCACAATGTACAATTAGAGAAAACCTAATTATTAATTTATAGTGTTTAAGGTTAATTAGTAAGCATTAACCCCTAATTACCAAGCTTGAATGTGATTAGTAAACTTTATTATGATTAGGGAGCCCTAATTATAATTTTCTATTTTTAGAATCTAATTAGTAAGTCTAGAATATGAATTTCTGTAATCTTAGGGTTAAACCCTAAGGGTCAAAACCTAAGGGTTAAAAACCTAATGATTGTGAGAAGTTACCAAGTTGCCATTCACTTTATGAGTAAAAAGACCAAACTACCCTTCTTTATATTTTAATGAGGTGGAGTGTAGATCTAACCCTACTAATGGTTGGTAAACAACCTTAGGCTAGCCATATGGTCTAGAAAGTTACTTTTATCATCAAATATCAGCCATCTTGCATCCTACAAATTGATTGAGCCTAAGATCAAAGTTAAAAAGTAAGGAAATTCACTTACTTTACTTCTCAACCTAGCCAAACCTTCCCTCTCTCTCCCATCCAAAATTTGAGAGTGAAAGTGAGTAAGAAACAAACCAAAGTCAGCCTTTAGCTTGCGAGAACAAACATCGAGGTCGAGAATCAAAGATTAAGCTAAAAAGAAGGTATAAAACCCTAATTTTAAAATCTATGTATTTCATGTTAGATGTTGTTAATGATTGATTAGATATGTGTTAGATGGTATCATTTAGTGATCTGGGTTGTTAAATCCCAGATCCATAACATCTAGATGCTCGAAATGTGAGTTTTAGAAATGCAGGAAAAGTTAGAAAAGTGGCTTTGTGACCGTATATGTGGACCCGTAGATCTTTACCTGTTAGTTATTTTGTGTGATTTATGTTATAGATCTATAGTATGCTATGTTGTCTATGCTCTGGGACATGAATCAAGCCCATATCATGTATAGATTAAAAGTTATTAAAGGTCAAAGTGCGTTGACCGAGCACGAAAACAATTTCTGGAAAACCCAGAAAATCCCCAGATTTCCAGAATTCTTTGACAAGCTTTTCTGTGCTTCAGATCTTGCTATGTTTTGGTGTTTAGTCTATGTTGTTGTGTTTATCTTGTTGTCTGGTATGTGAACTACACATACAAGTCTTTATAACACTTAGATCCATAACAGGATCAAAGATATATGTCAAAGTAGCATTGACCGTTAGTTTTACGTTTTGGAAAACCCGAAGCTTGATTAGTATGAGCATTACGGCGAGTTTGACCGTGAGATTCATGTATACCCTATTGATGATAACCCGATTTGTTGCTTTAGTTTTGTTCCTTGACATAAGGGCTATAATGTAGAACATTTAGATCACAAGAACCTTGATCAGAACACTTTGATAATCAAACCACAACGTGGTACCCCGAAGATGTTTGGGATTTTTGGGTTACCCAGATTTCCCAGCAGTTGTCTGACAACAACTTTGCTTGATCTTATCTTCTTTGTTATGTTGTGATTTGTTCTAGAAATGGGTTTGCTAGTTGTAGTTTTGTATATCGTCTTATAAGATCCGTGCTCAAGAAATCCCAAAAACATAATGATCATAGATTAATAGCTGGTCAAACTCACTGACTCGAACTCTGACACGCGTTCTGGGTTTCCTCAAGAAAACCTATAGCGACAGTTTCGTCGCTATAGGGCCCTTTAGCGACAGTTTAATTATAAATTGAGTAATTTTATTAAATAATTAGTATTAAATGGTTTTTAATTATTAAAAAATATGAAAAATTATTTTAAAGCCTGAAAAATAGTTTTTAATTATTTTGAGTATATTTCATAAATATTTAATATTTTTGAAATATAAATGGTATTTAATTTATTTAATTATATTATTAAATAAATTATTTAAAAATGGTTTTAATTCATGAAAATTTATATTATGGTATAAGAAAATATTTTAAGTTATTTTAAATGACTTTTGATATTTTGTGATGAATATCATTAATAAATTATTATTAATGGTAGCTAATTTATTTAATGAATATATTAGATAAATTATGGAAAAATAGAATTAATGTTTTAAAAATTATATGAAAATAATTCAAGTGTTATAAATATTTTAAGTTATAAAATATAACTTTTGATATTTTGTCATGAAATTATTCATATTTTAATATTAATATCACTTATCGGATAATGAATTTAACATTTAAAATTATATAAATATGATTTTAAAGTATTAAAAATCTTGTGTGATATTATAAATATATTATAATATTATGTTATGATTTTCATTAATATTTGGTATTAAATAAATAATAATGATAAAGGAATTATGTGGTATTTATATTATATAAATCGATATTAGTGATTAAATTTTTTGATAAATGTTATTAATTATCGAAAATTATTATTACAGTCTATGAAAATTGTTTTGAGTGATAAGAAAATTGTCTAAGATATTTGTAAGTGTTAGGCAGAGTTTAATTGAACTTAAACTCGTGAATTGTTCGACTAGACCGTCGGGATGTCATATTTGTGGTAGTTTCAACTCAGACTTAAATAGTTTGACTTGATACTGAGTCTTAGGTAGTTTGTGGACTAATAGGGCTATGTGTTATGTGTTTAGGTAATTTTATAATTATATATATATAATAGTATTATATTGTGATTATAGTATTCTAATATTGAAGATCTATATTACTAATATTAGGTTTTCGGATAAAGCGATATAAATTGTGTAGCGGTAATCAACGGTTCAGGCAAGTTTTACTTAACTCTACTAGGAGTTGTTTCATTCAGATATGTTTATGGTTAATCATTACTGATTGCCATGTAGAATTGTACTCTATACATCTTGTATGTATAAGTCAGGTATGAAAGGCTGATCACCTTCATTACCATTCGGTCCAGATATATTGTTCATGTTTAATACTTGTTCAGTCAAAAGTTTGTTCATGCTAATTCACAACTACATTGTGAATTATAGCCAGCTTATTATTGAGACTCTTTCAATCATGATATATCCATAAATTATATTTAAACTTGTTGGGCAACTTTCATGCTCACACTTGCTATATCATGATAAAACATTGCAGATTAAGACGAATGTGTCGGATTCAAGGAAAGATAAAGCCAAGCTCAGCTTGGGACTATGTGTGCAGCTAGATTTGTAAAAGTAATTTATTATAATAACATTGTATGTTAGATAAGATATGAATTGTGTATAAGTTATGGTTACTCGACCTTGGGGATAGTGTATAATGTTTAATGTATAAACAATTTATGTTTATATCTTCTGCAAATAGTTATAGATTTAGTGCACCGTATTCGCGGTGATTAGGACCCGGATTTGGGGGCGCTACAAAACCTATACGTTGTTTATTCCATTTAAGATCATAGATATGTAGTATATATAACAGGGTATTAATCTATAACAAAAACTTACAAAAATAACAAGCAAAAGATGATTAAACAGATTGGTCAAAGTAGCCGGTTCGACTATTCTTGAGTTTTATGGGTAACCCAGAAAACTGCAATCCGTGAACGATCAACCCATTTTGACTGCTTATAACATGAAATATATGGTTCAAATGAACCTATTTTCTTTTCCAGATTAAAGACCTACTAACAGGCTATAAATACCAAATAATTTACAGACTAAAACATAAACACATATAAATCTATAGTCCCTGACATTAGGCTGTTAGACTTAGTTTTCAAAATTTCCAGATTACTTAAAACACTTAATTAAGGCATCTAGATGTTATGAAACGTGTTCTACCAATCTATCATACTTTCTAACATACTAATACATAATTCTAAACATCTAAACAACAAATCTAACATAGGATCAAAGAGCTAATTATGAACTAGGGTTTGGACCTTTTCTTGAATGATTTTTGATTCTAGCTTCTGATATTGTTGTTGCTATCACCCAGGCTTGATTTGGTATGTTTATAAGTGTATCTAGGCTTAGGAATTTCATGAGTTTGCTTAGCCCTAAGGTTCCTATTTATAGAATTCTTCAACTTGGCTTTTTGGTCATTTTTGTGCAACTTGCCTCTACAAAGATCTGATGCAAAGTTACGTATGCTGCTTAGGGTTTGCTACCAGCTCATGAACAGCCTTGGAACTAGGTTGGGTGACTCCTAACCTACTTGTGAGCTAATTAGGTTTAATTAGTAGCTTAATTAGGCTTTAATCTTCACTAAACTTGATTAGGGTTTTGTTTCTAATGATTAGGATTGTTCAGTGATATTTATTAGTACCTAACTGAAGTTTACTAACCATGATTAGGTGTTAACATAAGCGAATTAGAGTTAGTTTATCTAATTAGGGTTAGGTTTACAAATTAGGGTTAGGGTTTTGCTAATTAGGGTTAAGGTTTGTTAATCTAGGGTTGTTATCCTAAATTTCTCACTAATCCTAACAAGCACGACAAAGCATTTTGTCAGTGTAAGCACGACAAAGCAACTTGTCAAAATAATTTTCTGAAAAGTCGATTCTGAAAAAAAATTTAAGCACGAGGTGTCAAGCACACGGCGCTTTTTTCGGACAAAAATTTATTTTGTCAAATTTGTTAAACAAAGTATATATTAACACATAACACATTCAGAACAGGAAATTTTATTTATATAACAGGATTTTACACATACGAGTCTTATTAGGGTTTTGGGTTTTTACAACGACACCGAAGAGGCCATGCGGGAATTACACTACAACAAAAAGGCTTATTTACGATGGAATAGTTAGCTTACGGCAATAAGGATATTCCGTCGAGGTAACCTCATTTTAAGCGGAATATTCGATCGGAAATACATGTCGTATATAAGCACGTCGAAAATAAGTCCGTCGATTCTTACGTCAGTAAATACTTAGAGTCGACGAAAATAGTTTCAATAGAACATTCGATCGGGATATATTAACTTCGACTAAGCGGTAATCGACGATGATATTCGGTTGATGATAAGCATGCCATGTGGCAACCTCGATAAAATTGGAAAAACACCTTACACGCGATAGAATTCGTCGATTATATAACTCATCCGTCGAGGATATTCGATTCGATGATAGGTATGCCACGCGTGGCGATCCGCTAAAAATGCGAAAGCACCTTAACCTCGACGGTTATCATCGAGAATACCATCATTAAAATCGAGGTTACTATTTTTTTAAATATTTTATTTATTTTTGCAATATCCATGGATTTAACCAACAACTTGTACTGTACTGCACTGCACTGTATATATTTTTCCAACATCACATACACAAACTAAATTAAGCTAAATGTCAAAAAATCCCATTACTACTAAAGCATAACCGCAACAAACCAAAGTAATGGAATGTAAAACCACATTAATCAAAGTAAATTAAACTATGGTAAATTACAAAAGATCCCATTAATCTAAACTAACTATAACAAACATCCCATTAAGCTAATCAAGCTAAGTGTCAAACCGCAATAAAACCAAAGTAATTAATGATAAGGTTTAAACTACAATTATTAATATACGTCAAAAGTTATGTAAAATTAATACAAAAGAATTTAAACTACAAAAGAATGTAAACTAAGTTAAGCTAGTAGAGCCCCCGGTGTGAGAAGGATCATCGAATTGGGCGTCGACAACGCTTCTCGGAGTATGAAAATTGCCCTCATCGTCATCCCGCCTCAAATCGGTCATTTGGTCACTTTGTTGATGATACAATATAATGTAACTCATTAGTCCATATATATGATTCAGTTAAAGATAACTAAATGAAAATTAAATAACATGCAGAATATATATTTGTATTTAAAATGAAATATACCTGAGCAGTCGAGCGCTGACTCAACATCGGCCCAAACGCTTCCTCGACTAAGGTAACAACCATCCGAACAATCTCGTCGCGTATCGCGGCCCACTGCTCCAGAGGGATACTCGTACTCTTGGTGGTGGCACCAACTGCAACGTCTTGCGCAAGCTAATACTGACTGACATAATGTCGACTAAATATTCAGTCGGTCTTAGATTAACATTGACTGAATGTGTTTAGTCGACCATAATTCCGTCCGAAATAAAGCTTTTTTCTTGTAGTGTTAGAAGATAAGATGCGAAGGGATTATCCCCATTTATTTGTGTAACCTTGTACAATTCCGAGGACGAAATTCTTATAAGGGAGGGGGGTGGATGTAATACCCGTGAATTTTAATAAATTATATTAATATTGAGAATAAATATTATTTGAATATAAATATATATAGTGTTAGCATGAGTTGTGCTAACTAATTTAATTAAATAATCATGTGATAATTAAGCAATGTAGTAGAAGTGATGAGAAGCATAGTTTAAGCTTGTGAAATTATGCCTAGTGTGACAAAGTGGTGAAATAAGAAAGTACTAATTTAATTAATGATGAAATGGATTAAAGTAATTAGTATTATTAATAAATAAATAATTACATAATGTGAATGACTATTTCCTATTATCATGAACAATAACATGTAAGGAGAAATCATATATAATAAGGTTTTTCCTTCAATATAAAATGAGGTGTGACATTGGAATGCAAATAATTATTATATAAAATTATATGATAAAAGTAAGCTTAACTTATGTAATTTACTATGTTGTGTGAAAGAGTCTTATGTGACATCATGATGTGTGTGGGAGTATTTAAATTGGGTATTTTAAACCAATGAGAGAAATTAACTTTGACTAAATAAATAATTAATATTAAATAATTATTTTAATAATTATGTAGAATTGGAATAATAAGTAATATTGGTACCCAACTAAATTATATCCTATTCTAATGTAAATATTATTTAAAATAAATAAATGTACATGTATTATATAATTTTATGTGTAATGTATAAGTGGGTGTAAGGCTGTGAATTTCATGAATAAATATTATTTTGATAAAATAAGAGAATGAATATTTATTTGAATATAAATATAGATGTGTTGTGAAATGAATAATTCAACTAAGTTAAATTGAATTTATAAGAATGTGGATTGTGATGAAAATTATGAAAATGCCTTATGTGACATGAGAATGGAGAGTTAATGAACAAATTTAATTAAGAAGTGAAGGATTAATAAATATTATATTATTAATTAATTTTATTGTGAGTAAAGTAAATTATATAATTAGAATTATATCATTTAGTTGATGTGTGTAAAATATGTGTTAGCATATGGTTCCTACATTAAAAAGAAAATGTAGTGTGACACTTTAATGTAAATATGTAATATATAGAAAACTATATAGTAAAGTGTAGGGATATATAAGTTACATAAACAATTGCATGTGTGACTGTAAGGAGGGGTGGAAACATTAAAAGATGTACTATGTCAAAGAATTACAAATTATTCTAATAAGTAAGTCTAACTGGAATAATAAAGTTTTAAGGAGATATTAAATAATTAGTGGACAATTAAATGAAGTCCATACATGTTATAAATATTAATTAGACTGGACTAATGTACATGAATTATATGATGTGGATACATAAATAATCCTTAACTTTCCATTATGTAGTAGCATTAACATATTAAAATTACATTTTGGGAGTATAAGAGAACAAACTAAACATTATAAACATGTTCTTTGGGATTTAAAGTTTGTGTCCGTATTAAGAGTCCCAAACAATGATGCACAATAGCCTATCTTCCTCATTGCATGAACTCCAAAGAAAACAAAAGGCTACAATCCATGGTGATGATGGCTATGGGATGGTGGTGGCCAACTCCCTTCTACTTAATTATTCTCTTTTAATTTCGATTGAATCAAACCATGGTGTAAAGCCGTAGGCTGGCAATAAATTCTTTATTTATAGTACCCTCTTATTTTCATTCTTTGTTGCTGAGAATGTTTGAGCATTAAGTTAGTGCTTGGAGGAATTTAATTAAGCTTTAAGAAGTTATAAATTCTACTTTTGTGTTCTTGAGCATAAGTTCTGTCAAATTATAGAAATTGTTGAAATTCTCTGTTGATTAATATAGGATAACATGTCTCTATGTTACTTGAGTTGGTATGAATGCCTTGAAGTGCTGCAGTGAGTCTGGTTTGAGAATTAGCAATATCTGTGTTAAGGCTGTGCATAAGTAGAGCCATCTATTTTTTTGTAATCTAAGTGGGCAGTAGCGCCACTTCTATTATTCGACACGATGTTTTTCTTTGAATCTTGTTTTAATAACTCAATAACAGGATGAGCATGCTACTTTGGTTATTATATTTTTATAAACAACCCTAACATGTAGAATGAGGTTGTTATGCATATAGTAAGCCATGTTAGTTGACTTTAGTTGATTATTCAAAGATGTATAAGAGTTGGAAACTAGTTTTGATAAACCTTTTTCAGAAACATGTTTTGACTTTATGTGCCAATGTATCTAGTTCTGATATACATTAAAATGTGGCCAATATGTTAGTTTACCTTGTTGGTGAGGGTATGGTGTAGTCAATCATGAATTAAAAGAAAAATGCAACTAAAAGACTATATTAGCTATGTGTACATGAACTATGCATAAACTGAGTTTTAAACTTCATAAACATGTTCATGTGATCTATTGTGGAATTATGAAAGCATGCTATAGAATATTTGGACTTATCTTGCATACTTGAATAAGTTTTACTAAGGGACACTTAAGTTGTAAATACAATCTTGATATACTATATAAAAATTACGAGCATGCTTATATGGTTTAATATGTATATAATGGAGCATGAAGTAGAGCAAGTAAAGTGGCTTTGCATGCTTGGTGGATTAACATGAGATTCTCAAAGGAAATCTTAAGAATGAGAAACTAGTTTTGATAATAGATACATCATGAGTATTCAAAAATTGACCATCATAAGTAAGTGTGTATGTATGTGGATGTAATTAACATGAATGCCTAACTAGACATGTGCATGGTAAAATGGAATATGACAAGTCTAGACGGTGTAAAGTTTCATGACTGAACTACATGACTAATATAATGCAAGCATATGTTTTTGAGACCTATGGATCATATAATATGTGTTTAACGATCAAACGTAAGAAAATTATGAATAGAATACTTCAATGTGTTGATTTAATAAGAGTGGATAATGACCTATGTTAAAGATAGAATGTAGGGTCAAACTTAGTTATCCACACACTGACATATGTGTTTTGCATGATTATTCATATATGTGCTAGTCGTGTGTGCCTTTGGTTTTCTCTGAGAGTAGCTATGTGCTTGGTTTGCACCGAGGAAGCGTGGCTAGCGCTTGCCATCTAAAGATACAATCAGATTTCTATTGTTGATCTGAGGATTGATGCATGCCTATATTATAACTTTAATCGGTAATACATGTCCTGTATAGTATACATGTGTGAATAAGTATGATAACAGAAGGATAATATAACTATACCCTTAAATCAAAGTGTGAAGGCAAGCTATGGTGACATAGTGTATTAGGAACTAATTTTTCGTGTTATGTGATGGCATACGTATGGAAGCATACGACTAAGAGGAAACTAACCCTATATGTTTAGTATTGACGAGTTATACTTGTATATCATGTTAAATTAAGATAATAGGTGTACATGTTGAACTTGTATAACTAATGTGATTATACATGAATAGGATATCATAGTGCAATTGATTGATATTAAGATTTACTTTGGTAAACTATGCTTGAGGCAAGTTTCCTAACTTACACAACTTTGGATTTTGTGCAAGTTCTCAAATTTCATTTGATTCGTATATTGAATGCAAGTACTCGAACCTTACTATTTATTGAGCATTGTTGAACTTGTGCAATTACTGATCGTACAAGTAGAACTTTGAAGAAACAATACTTCGTAATGAAATTTCAAACTTTGATTCGAACGATAACTATTCATATATATATATTGTGAAAGAACTGTCCAAGCCATTGATTTGGCTAGACTATTGATATTTGATCGAAAGCTATCCAAACCAAATTAACTTGGTGCGGACTCTTATTACTGAGAAGAACAATACTCTTGGTAGGGGAATCATATATTATCGGGGGAACCGACGTGCGCACATGAGAAAGACTAAATGTTATACATGACATAGAATCGTGTGAAAGGTCGATCATTGTTGTTCTCGTTATAGAATTATCAGTCTATTACTATTAATTCTAGGAGAAGTACATAGTTCTTAGTGACTACTCATTATTTATTGCTTTAAAATCTTGAATTGATTTAATTATTTAATATTATTGTCCATAACGATTATTGTTGATAATCATCGATACTTCTTGCTATCTTGAACTATCACTATTGATATACCCTTGAGAAATTTAAAATATATTGATTACCCTTTTTGCTATATTACTTGCTGGGCAAAATTATTGCTCATCCTTGCTTTCCATAAAACTTTTAGTGAAGGCGGAACGTGGTGAACCTTCTGGCAAGGGCAAGGGTAAAGAGAAAACTTTGGAGTAGTTATTTCTATATTGCTAGGAATGTACCATTATTTGGTTGTAGAAGAACTTATTAAGCTATGTTTAATTTAAGTTGTATTGTATTATATATTAGTCATGTCCAAACGGTATTTAATTATGACTAAGTTATGTAAGAGATGTTAAGTTATGAACCCTTGGGACAAGAATAATTATGTTACAACAATGTAATTTATTTTATTATTCCGCTGTGTGAGATGTTGATTTATTATAAGAGTTAGTATATGTGTGGCGCCCCCCAAAATAGGTATACATCACCCATTACGAGTTGTCAATACATAGTGCGAAACAACTACAACTTTATTATTACAACAGTAAAACTGTGAGTTTGAATACAAATATTATCTTCTAGACAATATCTATACTCAAATAAATCCTCATCACATTTATTGATACATTATTTTACAAAAATGGTGTGGACTA
Organism: Panax quinquefolius; assembly: GCA_020205615.1. Lineage (NCBI taxonomy): Eukaryota > Viridiplantae > Streptophyta > Magnoliopsida > Apiales > Araliaceae > Panax > Panax quinquefolius. The sequence goes on along the minus strand of CM035158.1, from coordinate 69,505,271 downwards.
CTAAACAATTCTTTCTAAAACCTTCATTCCATACCTCGACTCGTACTCGCTATATTCTCGCCTCTTGAGAAGAAAAATGGAACAAAAAGGAAAAGGGTGAGCTCAACTAGCCCAGTAAAGAATATTATGACTAAGATAATATACAACAAATTACCGTTAGTCTTCAACAGGGAAAAATCTAATAGAATACAATAGACAACAAATTTTAAATCAATATTCGCAATGAAATAATAATTCATTTAGAAGAGTTAAGTAGAGAATGCAAACTACTATCTTCTATGTATGAATTTAAAAGTTCATCATCTATCTTTTATCCCAGTAACATCAATCAATATACATACGGAATCAAATATTCATCTTTGCACTACTGAGGCCAAAGATATTCATCGATTAGTCATGTTCATCTAAACACTGTTCATCTTTGCACTACTGACCAAAGATATTCTTGAGAAATCATTCATCTTTGCACTACTGAGGCCAAAGATATTCAATAATATCATCATTTAAGACCGAGGATGATGAAAAATATTTTTAAAAAAGCGAATCCAATTGAAACAAAATGACAAGGATTAAGGATTAAGGATTCGTACTTTGTTTTATCCATGTTCAAAAATACCTCAAAAATAATCATAGTGGTGTAAAATTCAAGAATGATTAAAACATGGATACAATCAAAGCTAGTATCCGAATAGATATTTTGGACAAAAAGAAGAAATTTTATTTTTGGTGAATAGTCAGTATCGTGAATATCGTGAATAGTAACTCAGACTACAAAAGATAGAAATTTCCCAAAAAACATCTTCACGCTTCATGAATAGTAGTACGTGAATAGTAACTCTCGTGAATAGTAACTCATGAATAGTAACTCGTGAATAGTAACTCATGAATAGTAACTGGATACATGAAAAAGTTCCAAATTTGATAAAAAGTTCCAACCAATATTTCAAAGATAATGATATTGAAGAAATAATATCATTTGAGAAGAAAATAACATCCTTACCTCGAAAGATTAGTACTTCTATTTGGAATAAGGGTATAGTCTTTGAAGGAACTTGCAAATCTAACAATACTCAAAGTATACTCACAAGAATACGCTCAATATATCGAGAGAGAAATAGAGAGAAACTTCAGTTTCTGTTGTGATTTTCAATTCTAACCTAAGCACCCTATTTATAGGAAATTGCTTAGAACACCAAAGCAGAAAATTTAATATAATATTAATATATTTTTCATATTTTCTTTAGCCCACCTTAGACAACTGATCTCAGCCCATTTGAATCACATGTGAGGCCAACTTAGTTGCAAAAAACGTTTTTCTCAAAATAATTAACTAAAACGCACAAAAATTAATTATTTCGGAACTTTGGAACTTCAATAATTCATAATAAATAGCCCTTTTATCAGCAAATTCAAATCTCGCGAGCTTTTATAGGAAATTCAAATCTCTACAACTTTGCAGAAGAATGTTTTTCGAATTCAAGCGAAAGTAAATTGAAGAAATCCACAAGCAGGCGATTTTACACAGTATAATCAAATTTGATCAATAATTGTGTCCACCAACACACAAAACACGTGTTAAACATTTAATGCCACAAAAATACTCTTCCTCCTCATATACTCATATATCCCACATTCATTGTAAAAATATCATCGTTAATATATTATTAAAATAATATATTTAAATGAATTATTTTATCGAGAAAAAGATAAAATATTAATTTTCAACAATTGTCACATTAAAAATTTTCTCCATCTATATCCTCATAAAATTAATATTTTCCTCATCATATAAATCAATAATTAATTATTCATAAATAATATTCTGAGAATCACATTATTGACAACCAGTGCGGTTTCGGGATAGAGGGGCTTTCAATAAGGATCTCTCACTTCGGGGTAGCATGATTAGATGACCAAACCTCTCCTTGACAGAACTTTCTAGACATTGTCAATAATGTTATCTTATAATATTATTCGGATAATATGAATTATTGCTAGATAATGGAAAATATGGTGTAATGACAATTATTGAAACCACGTGAATATAAAATGTCAAGCGTAGCAATTATTGAATCAATAAAATAAAATCTTGAGCGATAATTATCGTAACCATTATTGAGTAGTGCCTTCAATAATTGGTGCAATATCGAGTAATACATCTTCTTTGCAACAACGCCAGACATCTTGTGTTTTAACCACCGGGTATTCCAATAGTGTTAGCAGTAACAACTTCGTAGATTATTTTTAAACAACTTATATTTGTCGTTTTCTTCATCCAATCGCTTTTCAGTTATGGGGCCCACACATGCATTGGTTGTCGTGCCGTACGAATATTCCCGGCAAGCGATGCGAATATTCTCAAACAACAATGAATATTTTATAACCACTTGCTTATTTTGAAATATTTGCGTATTTTACCCCTAACTATCCACATTAATCAAATCAACCCTTACTATTTCAAAATAATAAATAGAAAATTAAATTTCATTAATAATAAGTTGGGGTCTTACAACCTCCCTCCTTATGAAATTTCGTCCTCGAAATTGACACGCATACTGGTGTTTCAAAAGGTGAGGATACCTCACTTTCATTTCCGTTTCAATTCCCGTGTCATTTCCTCTATAGCATGATTCCTCCACAAAACTTTAACTTGTGGTATGACCTTTCTGGCGTGGGACATGCTCCTTCCTATCCAAGATCTTGACAGTACCTCCTCATACGTTAAGTCTTGGCTATCTCGTCCGGTTCTAACTCTATAACGTGGTTACGGTCTTTCACATATTTACGAATACGGATATGTGAAACACATTATGAACACGAGACATACTCGGAGGTAACGCGAGTCTATAGGCTACATTTCCTACTCGGTCAAGAATTTGAAATGGACCAATAAATCGTGGATTGAGCTTTCCTCTCTTCCCAAATCTTGTAACTCCCTTCCATGGAGCAACTCGCAACAATACATGATCCCCTACACTAAATTCCACGTCCTTTCGATGAAGATCCGCATAACTCTTTTGTCGATCTTGTACCGTTTGTATACGTTGTCGAATCATTTGGATCTTTTCCGTAGTCATACGTACAAACTCGGGTCCCAATAGTGTTGCTTCACCCACCTCGTCCCAACATACTGGAGAGCGACACTTTCGCCCATATAATGCTTCAAATAGAGCCACACCTATACTTGTCTGATAACTGTTGTTGTAGGAGAATTCCACCAATGGTAAATACTTATCCCAACTGCCCTTGAAGTCTAAGACACAGAGTCTTAATAAATCTTCAAGAGTTTGAATAGTCCTTTCTGATTGTCCGTTCGTTTGAGGATGTTATGCCGAACTGAATCGTAAATCCGTGCCCATAGCTTTTTGCAAGCTAACCCAAAATCTTGAAGTGAATCTTGGGTCACGATCCGAAACTATGGATATAGGCATGCCATGCAACCTCACAATCTCATTCACATACATACTAGTAAGACGTTCAAGTGAATAAGTCTCCGTGTATCGGCAAGAAATGAAAGCGAGACTTGGTTAATCTATCAACAATAACCCAAATAGCATTGATGCCACGAGAAACCGTAGGAAGACCCGTAACGAAATCCATGGTAATGTGTTCCCACTTCCATTTCGGAATCTCAAGTGGTTGCAACGGACCCTTAGGTACCGGATGCTCTCGCCTTTACACGTTGACAAGTTAAACACATTGAGATAAACTTTGCAATCTCTCTCTTCATATTGTTCCACCAAAATGTATGTCGAAGATCACGATACATTTTAGTAATTCGAGGATGGATTGCAAATGGTGTATTGTGTGCCTCCATCATAATCTTGTACTTCAAATCGTAGTCGTTAGGAACACAAAGTCTAGAGTGGACTCAAGTATTCCTTCTTCATCAATTCTCGCTTAGGAATAGCTCCTTCTTGTACTTTCTTCTTCATACGCATCGGCTCCGGGTCGGTGGCTTGAGCAACCTTAACTTCTTCTATTAAAGTTGGCTCTGTCGTATACTTGACATCATCGCTTTTCGTTCTCGCATATGATCTTCTACTCGGCGTGTCGCCTACCACGTTCGCTTTTCAGGATGGTATTGAATAGTGTGGTCGTAGTCTTTCAATAGCTCGAGCCAACGTCATTGCCGCATGTTGAGTTCTTTTGAGTGAAGAAATATTTAAGGCTTTTATGGTGCGAATATATCTCCACTTTCTCCCCATATAGATAGTGCCTCCATATCTTTAGCAGCGAAAACGATTGCCGCTAACTCTAGATCATGAGTAGGATAATTCCTCTCATACTCTTTAAGTTGTCGCGAGGCATAGGCTATGACTTTCCCACGTTGCATGAGAACACATCCTAACCCTTTGCCTGAAGCATCACTGTAGATAACAAATCCATCCGAACCAGATGGTATTGTTAGAACAGTTAGAAATAAGTCTCCTCTTAAGCTCTTGGAAACTCTTCTCGCATTCTTCGCTCCAAGCGAATTTTGTATCCTTCCGAGTTATTTGGGTTAATGGAGTAGCGATTCGAGAAAACCCTTCCACGAATCTCCGATAATAACCAGATAAGCCCAAAAAGCTACGTACTTGATCACCGACTTCGGTTGCTCCCAACTTTGTATTGCTTCAATCTTCGCCGGATCAACAGATACTCCATGTTTCGACACCACGTGCCCAAGGAATGCTACTTCCTCAAGCCAGAACTCGCATTTCTTCAATTTGGCATATAGTTTGTTTTCACGAAGCCTTTGGAGTACCAGCTTCAAATGGTGCTCATGATCTTCACGACTTTTGGAATATATGAGGATGTCATCAATAAAAACAACAACGAACTGATCCAAATATTCCTTGAATACTCGGTTCGTCATATCCATGAAAGCCGCAAGAGCATTAGTCAATCTGAAAGACATGACTAAGAATTCATAATGCCCGTACCGAGTTCTAAAGGCAGTCTTTGGAATATCCTCAGTTCTAATCTTGGTGATGATATCGAGCGAAGATCGATTTTAAAAAGAATTGTGCCCCTTGCAATTTGGTCAAACAAGTCATCAATACGAGGTAGAGGATACCTATTCTTGATGGTGACATGGTTTAATTCAGATAGTCAATTAAAGTCGCATACTCCGTCTTTCTTCTTTACTGAATAAAGCAGAGCACCCCAAGGAGATGTACTAGGACGAATGAAACCGATGTCCAACAATTCTCGTAGTTGGACCTTTAACTCCTCGAAGTTCAATAGGAGCCATTCGACACGGGGTTTTAGAAATGGACTTTGTACTAGGTTCAAGATCAATAAAGAATTCAACTTCACGTTCGGGGTAGGCCGGGAAGTTCTTCAGAAAATCGCCGGAAAGTCAATAACAACAGAATATTATTCAAATTTGGCGTGTCTTTATTCAAATCCATAACATGGGCTAAGAAAGCTTGACATCCGTTTTTCAATAAAGCGAATAGCTTTATGATTAGATATGACGGTGATTGATTTTAATGGTTTAGTTGCTTGAATTGCATACAACGAGGTTGGTTAGGAATATGAAAACTAACAACCTTACGAAAACAATCAATTTTGGCATGATGAGTAGTTAACCAATCAATCCCTAAAATCACATCAAAAGCAAGTATCTTTAAAGAGATAAGGTCAGCAGATAAGGTAATGGTGCCAACTTGAATCAAACAAGATTTATAAGCAGTGGATGTGATGAAAGTTTCTCCTAACGGAGTTTCCACAGATAGGTCAAAGTCTAATTTTTCTCGAGTCAAGTTTAAGCGTTGAGCACAAGCGGGAGAGATAAATGAATGGGTATACCCGGTATCAAGTAAGGTATAAACTTCGCAAGAATTTATAAATAGCTTACCGTGATCACCTCGTTTGGGTTCCTCGCATTTTGACGATCACAACAAATGCTCTTCCGGAATCGTTGACTTTGACTTTTTACGGGACGATCTTTTTGAGTCACCATCCCCATTGAACTAGGTTTCGCTCTGCGTACAATCTCGAGCGATATGTCCTTCCTTTCCACAATTATAGCATACCTTGAATTGTGGGACGGTTTTGGTGATATGTCCCTCTTTCCGCATTTATAGCATATGACCGGTGGTCGTTCTCCTCCCTTAGAACCGATTCTCACGCCAAGACTGCTTTGTCGTCTTCACATGGTCGTTGTTAAATATCCTCTTTTAAAATCTCCTCCCGACTCGCTTCTTCTATTTTCATGGCCATGATTGCCACGAGTGGTTACCATTTTTGTCCGTCTGTTTCTTTCTCCATTTGGTTATCATTACTTTGTTGATCGCTATCTACGAGTACGATCCTGGTTATGGTCCCTCGGTTGGTAGTACTCGTTATCTCGCTCTAATAATTGAGCCACATTTTACAACATCTGAATAGAGAGAAAGTTTATGAGAAATGAGATCTTGGCGTATCTTGGGTTTCAAACCTCTAAGAAACATCCACGTCATACGTTCCTCATTCTCCACCAAATGAGGTGCAAACTGGATAACTCTGCAAATTTTGCCTCGTATTGAGACACCGTCATGTTGTTTTGCTCTAATCGATGAACTCCACTTCCTTCATATATGACGAACACTTTCGGAAAGTATTTGTCATTAAATAGTTTCTGAAATGTTTCCCAAGACATCTTTGAGTGCGGTAATTTGGATGGGTACGCTTCTGAGACTCCACCGAGTGATACGCTTTCGCCACGGAACATAAAGGTGGCGAATGGAACCTTCTGTTCTCCGTGCATCCCAAGACATCGAATATCTTGGTAATTTGCTTGACCCATGTTTCCGCCATGATCGGATCTGGCTTTCCCTTAAATTCTGGTGGTCCCAACTCTTTGAAGCGCTTGGTTTGTGACAACCCGTGAATTGCTATCATTTCCTCCCGTATTTTGAACACGAGTCTCCTCGTCGATTTTTGCATGAAGCGCAAAAAGCTTCTAAACATCCCTCATTCATCATCTCGCTTTCGGTGGTGTTATTCACGGGAGGAACATTGCCACGACTGTTGCACGTTCTCCTCGTTGGTGAGTCTGAGCGTCTCCACGGTCTCATTTCCATTGTTAATATTCTCGATTCGACATTCTCAAATCTTTGTCATAAAACAAGGGTTAATTAAGGAAATCAATATATCACATAATATCCCTATATCTTGACCAACTAACAAATAAGCTTAGGTAGGACACACTAGCGAAGGATTTACTCGTCTCTCCCTCCTAGTTCTATTCCCGATCTCGCTTGGAGATCATATCCCTAAGCTCTGATACCAACTGTGACGCCCCCAAAATAGGTATACATCACCCATTCTGAGTTGTCAATACATGGTACAGAAACAACTACAATTAGAGAAAACCTAATTATTAATTTATAGTGTTTAAGGTTAATTACTAAGCATTAACCCTAATTAGCAAGCTTGAATGTGATTAGTAAACTTTATTATGATTAGGGAGCCCTGATTATAATTTTCTATTTTTAGAACCTAATTAGTAAGTCTAGAATATGAATTTGTGTAATCTTAGGGTTAAACCCTAAGGGTTTAAAACCTAAGGGTTAAAAACTTAATGATTGTGAGAAGTTACCAAGTTGCCATTCACTTTATCAGTAAAAAGACTAAACTACCCTTCTTTATATTTTAATGAGGCGGGTGTAGATCTAACCCTACTAATGGTTGGTAAACAACCTTAGGCTAGCCACGTGGTCTAGAAAGTTACTTTAATCATCAAATATCAGCCATCTTGCATCCTACAAATTGATTGAGCCTAAGATCAAAGTTAAAAAGTAAGAAAATTAACTTACTTTACTTCTCAACCTAGCCAAACCTTCTCTCTCTCTCCCATCCGAAATTTGAGAGTGAAAGTGAGTAAAAAACAAACCAAAGTCAGCCTTTAGCTTGCCAAGAACAAACATCAAGGTCAGAATCAAAGATTAAGCTCAAAAAGAAGGTATAAAACCCTAATTTGAAAATCTATGTATTTCATGTTAGATGTTGTTAATGATTGATTAGATATGTGTTAGAGGGTGTCATTTAGTGATCTGGGTTGTTAAATCCCAGATCCATAACTTCTAGATGCTCGAAATGTGAGTTTTTAGAAATCTGGGAAAAGTTGGAAAAGTGACGTGACAGCCATATGTCAGACCCCATAAATCTTTACCTGTTAGTTATTTTGTGTGATTTATGTTATAGATCTATAGTATGCTATGTTGTCTATGCTCTGGAACTTGAATCAAGCCCATATCATGTATAGATTAAAAGTTATTAAAGGTCAAAGTGCGTTGACCGAGCACGAAAACAATTTCTGGAAAACCCAGAAAATCCCCAGATTTCCAGAATTATCTGATAAGCTTTTCTGTGCTTCAGATCTTGCCGTGTTTTGATGTTTAGTCTATGTTGTTGTGTTTATCTTGTAGTCTGGTATGTGAACTACACATACAAGTCTTTATAACACTTAGATCCATAACAGGATCAAAGATATGCCTAGTCAAAGTAGCATTGACCGTCAGTTTTTACATTTCTGGAAAAACCCAGAAACAGTTAGTATGAGCATTCTGACATAGTTTGACCGTGAGATTCATGTTTACCCTGTTGATGATAACCCGATTTGTTGCTTTAGTTTTGTTCCTTGACATAAGGGCTATAATTTAGAACATTTAGATCACAAGAACCTTGATCATAACACTTTGATAATCAAACCACAAAGTGGTACCCCGAAGCTATCTGGGATTTCTGGGTTACCCAGATTTCCCAGCAGTTGTCTGACAACAACTTTGCTCGATCTTATCTTGCTGTTATGTTCTGATTTGTTCTAGAGATGGGTTTCTAGTTGTAGTTTTGTATACGTACTATAAGATCCATGCTCAAGAAATTATAGAAAACATAATGATCATAGATTAATAGCTGGTCAAACTCACTGACTCGAACTCTGACATGCGTTCTGGGTTTCCTCAAGAACACCTATAACGACAGTTTCGTCGCTATAGGGCCCTTTAGCGACAGATTAATTATAAATTTAGTAATTTTATTAAATGATTTTTAATTATTAAAAAATACATAATAAATTATGAAAAATTATTTTAAAGCCTGAAAAATAGTTTTTAGTGATTTTGAGTATATTTCATAAATATTTAATATTTTTGGAATAAAATGGTATTTAATTTATTTAATTATATTATTAAATAAATTATTTAAAAATGGTTTTAATTCAAGAAAATTTATATTATAGTATAAGAAAATATTTTAAATTATTTTAAATGACTTTTGATATTTTGTGATGAATTTCATTAATAAATTATTATTAATGGTAGCTAATTTATTTAATGAATATATTAGATAAATTATGGAAAAATAGAATTAATGCTTTAAAAATTATATGAAAATAATTTAAGTGTTATAAATATTTTAAGTTATAAAATATAACTTTTGATATTTTGTCATGAAAATATTAATATTTTAATATTAATATCACTTATCGGATAATGAATTTATTATTTTAAAATCATATAAATATGATTTTAAAGTATTAAAAATACTGTGTGATATTATAAATATATTATAATATTATGTTATGATTTTTATTAATATTTGGCATTAAATAAATATTAATGATAAAGGAATTATGTGGTATTTATATTATATAAATACGATATTAGTGATTGAAATTTTTGATAAATGTTATTAATTATCTGAAAATTATTACAAGTCTATGAAAATTGTTTTGACTGATAAGAAAATTGTCTAAGATATTTTTAAGTGTTAGGTAGAGTTTAATTGAACTTAAACTCGTGAATTGTCTGACTAGACCGTCGGGATGTCATATGTGTGTTGGTTTCAACTCAGACTTAAATTGTTTGACTTGATACCGAGTCTTAGGCAGTTTGTGGACTGATAGGGCTATGTGTTATGTGTTATGTGTTTAGGTAATTTTATAATTATATATATAATAGTATTATATTGTGATTATAGTATTCTAATATTGGAGATCTATATTACTAATATTAGGTCTTCGGATAAAGTGATATAAATTGTGTAGCGATAATCAACGGTTCAGACTAGTTTTACTTAACTCTACTAAGAGTTGTTTCATTCAGATATGCTTATGGTTAATCATTACTGATTGCCATGTAGAATTGTACTCTCTACATCTTGTATGTATAAGTCAGGTATGAAAGGCTGATCACCTTCATTACCATTCGGTCCAGATATATTATTCATGTTTAATACTTGTTAAGTCAAAAGTTTGTTCATTCAAATTCACAACTACATTGTGAATTATAGCCAGCTTATTATTCAGACTCTTTCAATCATAATATATCCTTAAATTGTATTTAAACTTGTTGGGCAACTTTCATGCTCACCCTTGCTATATCATGATAAAACATTCATAGTTTTAAGGCGAATCGCGGATCTGAGGAAAGATAAAGCCAAGCTCAACTTGGGACTATGTGTGCAGCTAGATTTGTAAAAGTAATTTATTATAATAACATTGTATGTTAGATAGGATATGAATTGTGTATAAGTTATGGTTACTCGACCTTAGGGATAGTGTATAATGTTTAATGTATAAACAATTTATGTTTATATCTTCCGCAAATAGTTATAGATTTAGTGCACCAGATCCGCGGTGATTTGGACCCGGATTTGGGGGCGCTACAGTTGGTATCAGAGCTGTTGGTTATAAACCTAGGGTAGAGTTACCTTACACTAATAACCGCAATGATTATGATAATATCTAACTCACATAGAGTTAGTGTGTCGGTAAGATTCAAAGATGAATCTCGGCGAGTTATAAAGATACGGAGTTCCCTAACTTTGATAATAAAGGTGAACAGTAGTGATGAATAGATAGAGTCTAAAAGACTAAAAGTACAGTAATAGGAGATCGTAAAACAAAATGATCAAGATATAGAAATGAATCATAATATATACGATGAGATCACCTCGTGATCTGATAAGGTGAAGAATCAATCTAATGATTAGAAAGTTTACGACAAGAATATCGTGTGTATGTTGTACTATGAATTGGTACAGATTCAAGAAAGGATTATGAATACGAGTTGAATAAAATTCGTATTTAGAATAAAGTTAGTGGGGATTATGAAATTTGTGTCGTATTTATTTGCTATATGCATGTTAAGAGGGTGATTCCTTTCTCGTGTGTATAATGAATAGATAGGTTATAGGTAGAGGATATAAGGTTAGGTACGAGTTCTTAAAACTCATACTTATGTTACATTCTTGACTCATAATTATATGAAATGTTTATGAACCCCTCTGCGAATGAACGCCAAAGGTCTGACTAGGGTAAATTCTTAAACTCATATAATTGTGGCAAGTTTATGAACTCATAAGCGTGGTTTGATGAACTGGGTATAGTTATATGTGAATGGAGTATTGAGGATAATAGGAACAGATAGATTATTAAGCAAACGATTGTTAGTGGAGATATAAGTTTTCCAAAAACTCCTAGCTATGCTAGACTTCGAAATTTTGACATCAAGCTAAATACGCACTATGTGCTTTAAAAAAAATGTAGACTCGTAATCAATTTTGAAACGGTTTAAAGTACAGTCTATGCTACTTATTTCGGCTAGACGCAAATGATTTTAAATATCAAAAGTTATTTTATTTATCACTCATGTACCATGTAACCTAGTGCAGAGATGATAAAAAGGTGATGGAGTTGTAAATACAGGAATACTTAGTGTGAATTTGATCTAAAATCGTTATTCCACTAATGTATGATGTTTTATGATAAAGTCATACGATGACAGCATCCTCAAACGGACTGTTAATACAGTACGGCATCATGACATCATTCTCAAAAATATTTTCAAAAAATTTTAATTTGCCAACGGGGCTTGGCTACACGTAAATAATTCGATTGAATTGAATTATCGATATGAGTCTATGTTAATCGATTCAGCTAGACTAATGTTATGAAAACTCTAAGTGTTCATTGAAAGAAATTTCCCGAACTAAATTATTTTGTTGCGGAATCCAATAAGACTGAGGTAAGAAATTTTGTGCGCCTAAAATGGATAAGAGGAACAAATTATTCCAGACTAAGGCGATTACTCGGCCAAGCCATCTAAGGCATACCGGGCTAATCACCCTTTGTGTCCGTAAGTAATGACGGTTTGTGGATGAATTTCCATAAAACCTTTGCGAAAATGACAGACAAATAGTTTATACGACTCCTCAGCACAAATTCAAAAACTTTTACTCTTGTGAGTGGTGAATTGGGTAGCATGTGATGATGTGTATGAATGTTGTATAATGCATGGTGTAAGGAGTAAGGTGTAAGGTAAATTTCGGGGTTGAAATTTTTAGAAGGGGTGAATGTGATAACCCGAGAATTTAGACAATTTATTAAAATCTTAAATGATTGATTTTAGGTCAAATAATAGACCTAGACAGAAAATAAGTGTATGTATTTAACAATTTTAGGAATGAATTTTTGTGAATTTAAAAACTTTTGGTAAAGGTTTACAGTGTTAAGAGTATCTGTGTATGTGGTCATATATGTGTACAGTATCACAAACCCTAAGAGCCTCGACGTTAAGTTAGAAAACCTTATCGACTGTTAAGAAACCCTATTATTGGCAATAGAAACCCTAATTTCAGTTTCGGGAATTCGTAACCCTAATTCGGTTATTAAAACCCTAATCGGAAAGCTTTAAGATAAGTGTTAAGGTTTTTATGTTATTGATTTTATATTAATTAGGAATAGCCCTAATTGATTAATTGGAAAGCCCTAATTTCTAATGTTAGAAACCCTAATGTACAATTAGAGAAAACCTAATTATTAATTTATAGTGTTTAAGGTTAATTAGTAAGCATTAACCCTAATTACCAAGCTTGAATGTGATTAGTAAACTTTATTATGATTAGGGAGCCCTAATTATAATTTTCTATTTTTAGAATCTAATTAGTAAGTCTAGAATATGAATTTGTGTAATCTTAGGGTTAAACCCTAAGGGTCAAAACCTAAGGGTTAAAAACCTAATGATTGTGAGAAGTTACCAAGTTGCCATTCACTTTATAAGTAAAAAGACCAAACTACCCTTCTTTATATTTTAATGAGGTGGAGTGTAGATCTAACCCTACTAATGGTTGGTAAACAACCTTAGGCTAGCCATATGGTCTAGAAAGTTACTTTTATCATCAAATATCAGCCATCTTGCATCCTACAAATTGATTGAGCCTAAGATCAAAGTTAAAAAGTAAGGAAATTCACTTACTTTACTTCTCAACCTAGCCAAACCTTCCCTCTCTCTCCCATCCAAAATTTGAGAGTGAAAGTGAGTAAGAAACAAACCAAAGTCAGCCTTTAGCTTGCCAAGAACAAACATCAAGGTCAGAATCAAAGATTAAGCTAAAAAAGAAGGTATAAAACCCTAATTTTAAAATCTATGTATTTCATGTTAGATGTTGTTAATGATTGATTAGATATGTGTTAGATGGTATCATTTAGTGATCTGGGTTGTTAAATCCCAGATCCATAACATCTAGATGCTCGAAATGTGAGTTTTTAGAAATCTGGGAAAAGTTAGAAAAGTGGCCTGACAGCCATATGTCAGACCCCATAGATCTTTACCTGTTAGTTATTTTGTGTGATTTATGTTATAGATCTATAGTATGCTATGTTGTCTATGCTCTGGGACATGAATCAAGCCCATATCATGTATAGATTAAAAGTTATTAAAGGTCAAAGTGCGTTGACCGAGCACGAAAACAATTTCTGGAAAACCCAGAAAATCCCCAGATTTCCAGAATTCTTTGACAAGCTTTTCTGTGCTTCAGATCTTGCTATGTTTTGGTGTTTAGTCTATGTTGTTGTGTTTATCTTGTTGTCTGGTATGTGAACTACACATACAAGTCTTTATAACACTTAGATCCATAACAGGATCAAAGATATGTTTGGTCAAAGTAGCATTGACCGTTAGTTTTTACGTTTCTGGAAAAACCCAGAAACAGTTAGTATGAGCATTCTGACAGAGTTTGACCGTGAGATTCATGTATACCCTATTGATGATAACCCGATTTGTTGCTTTAGTTTTGTTCCTTGACATAAGGGCTATAATGTAGAACATTTAGATCACAAGAACCTTGATCAGAACACTTTGATAATCAAACCACAACGTGGTACCCCGAAGCTGTTTGGGATTTTTGGGTTACCCAGATTTCCCAGCAGTTGTCTGACAACAACTTTGCTTGATCTTATCTTGCTGTTATGTTGTGATTTGTTCTAGAAATGGGTTGCTAGTTGTAGTTTTGTATACGTACTATAAGATCCATGCTCAAGAAATCCCAAAAAACATAATGATCATAGATTAATAGCTGGTCAAACTCACTGACTCGAACTCTGACACGCGTTCTGGGTTTCCTCAAGAAAACCTATAGCGACAGTTTCGTCGCTATAGGGCCCTTTAGCGACAGTTTAATTATAAATTGAGTAATTTTATTAAATAATTAGTATTAAATGGTTTTTAATTATTAAAAAATATGAAAAATTATTTTAAAGCCTGAAAAATAGTTTTTAATTATTTTGAGTATATTTCATAAATATTTAATATTTTTGAAATATAAATGGTATTTAATTTATTTAATTATATTATTAAATAAATTATTTAAAAATGGTTTTAATTCATGAAAATTTATATTATGGTATAAGAAAATATTTTAAGTTATTTTAAATGACTTTTGATATTTTGTGATGAATATCATTAATAAATTATTATTAATGGTAGCTAATTTATTTAATGAATATATTAGATAAATTATGGAAAAATAGAATTAATGTTTTAAAAATTATATGAAAATAATTCAAGTGTTATAAATATTTTAAGTTATAAAATATAACTTTTGATATTTTGTCATGAAATTATTCATATTTTAATATTAATATCACTTATCGGATAATGAATTTAGCTGTTTAAAAATTATATAAATATGATTTTAAAGTATTAAAAATACTGTGTGATATTATAAATATATTATAATATTATGTTATGATTTTCATTAATATTTGGTATTAAATAAATAATAATGATAAAGGAATTATGTGGTATTTATATTATATAAATACGATATTAGTGATTAAATTTTTTTGATAAATGTTATTAATTATCTGAAAATTATTACAAGTCTATGAAAATTGTTTTGACTGATAAGAAAATTGTCTAAGATATTTGTAAGTGTTAGGCAGAGTTTAATTGAACTTAAACTCGTGAATTGTTCGACTAGACCGTCGGGATGTCATATTTGTGGTAGTTTCAACTCAGACTTAAATAGTTTGACTTGATACTGAGTCTTAGGTAGTTTGTGGACTAATAGGGCTATGTGTTATGTGTTATGTGTTTAGGTAATTTTATAATTATATATATATAATAGTATTATATTGTGATTATAGTATTCTAATATTGAAGATCTATATTACTAATATTAGGTTTTCGGATAAAGCGATATAAATTGTGTAGCGATAATCAACGGTTCAGGCAAGTTTTACTTAACTCTACTAGGAGTTGTTTCATTCAGATATGTTTATGGTTAATCATTACTGATTGCCATGTAGAATTGTACTCTATACATCTTGTATGTATAAGTCAGGTATGAAAGGCTGATCACCTTCATTACCATTCGGTCCAGATATATTGTTCATGTTTAATACTTGTTCAGTCAAAAGTTTGTTCATGCTAATTCACAACTACATTGTGAATTATAGCCAGCTTATTATTGAGACTCTTTCAATCATGATATATCCATAAATTATATTTAAACTTGTTGGGAAACTTTCATGCTCACACTTGCTATATCATGATAAAACATTGCAGATTAAGACGAATGTGTCGGATTCAAGGAAAGATAAAGCCAAGCTCAGCTTGGGACTATGTGTGCAGCTAGATTTGTAAAAGTAATTTATTATAATAACATTGTATGTTAGATAAGATATGAATTGTGTATAAGTTATGGTTACTCGACCTTGGGGATAGTGTATAATGTTTAATGTATAAACAATTTATGTTTATATCTTCTGCAAATAGTTATAGATTTAGTGCACCGGATTCGCGGTGATTAGGACCCGGATTTGGGGGCGCTACAAAACCTATACGTTGTTTGTTCCATTTAAGATCATAGATATGTAGTATATATAACAGGGTATTAATCTATAACAAAAACTTACAAAAATAACAAGCAAAAGATGATTAAACAGATTGGTCAAAGTAGCCGGTTCGACTATTCTTGAGTTTTCTGGGTAACCCAGAAAACTGCAATCCGTGAACGATCAACCCATTTTGACTGCTTATAACATGAAATATATGGTTCAAATGAACCTGTTTTCTTTTCCAGATTAAAGACCTACTAACAGGCTATAAATACCAAATAATTTACAGACTAAAACATAAACACATATAAATCTATAGTCCCTGACATTAGGCTGTTAGACTTAGTTTTCAAAATTTCCAGATTACTTAAAACACTTAATTAAGGCATCTAGATGTTATGAAACGTGTTCTACCAATCTATTATACTTTCTAACATACTAATACATAATTCTAAACATCTAAACAACAAATCTAACATAGGATCAAAGAGCTAAGTATGAACTAGGGTTTGGACCTTTTCTTGAATGATTTTGATTCTAACCACGATATTGTTGTTGCTATCACCGTGCTTGATTTGGTATGTTTATAAGTGTATCTAGGCTTAGGAATTTCATGAGTTTGCTTAGCCCTAAGGTTCCTATTTATAGAATTCTTCAACTTGGCTTTTTGGTCATTTTTGTGCAACTTGCCTCTACAAAGATCTGATGCAAAGTTACATTATCTTTGCTTAGGGTTTGCTACAAATTTCATAAATGACCTTGGAACTAGGTTGGGTGACTCCTAACCTACTTGTGAGCTAATTAGGTTTAATTAGTAGCTTAATTAGGCTTTAATCTTCACTAAACTTGATTAGGGTTTTGTTTCTAATGATTAGGATTGTTCAGTGATATTTATTAGTACCTAACTGAAGTTTACTAACCATGATTAGGTGTTAACATAAGCGAATTAGAGTTAGTTTATCTAATTAGGGTTAGGTTTACAAATTAGGGTTAGGGTTTTGCTAATTAGGGTTAAGGTTTGTTAATCTAGGGTTGTTATCCTAAATTTCTCACTAATCCTAACAAGCACGACAAAGCATTTTGTCAGTGTAAGCACGACAAAGCAACTTGTCAAAATAATTTTACCGAAAAGTCTGATTACAGAAAAAAAAATTTAAGCACGAGGTGTCAAGCACGACGTTTTTCGGACAAAAATTTATTTTGTCAAATTTGTTAAACAAAGTATATATTAACACATAACACATTCAGAACAGAGAAATTTTATTTATATAACAGGATTTTACACATACGAGTCTTATTAGGGTTTTGGGTTTTTACAACGACACCGAAGAGGCCATGCGGGAATTACACTACAACAAAAAGGCTTATTTCTGATGGAATAGTTCGTCGGCAATAAGGATATTCCGTCGAGGGTAACCTCATTTCCGACGGAATATTCGGTCGGAAATTCTGTCGTATATAAGCACGTCGAAAATAAGTCCGTCGATTCTTCTCTCGTAAATACTTAGAGTCGACGAAAATAGTTTCGACCGAACATTCAGTCGGGGATATATTAACTTCGACTAAAACGTGTCTGACGATGATATTCGGTTGATGATAAGCATGCCATGTGGCAACCTAATAAAATTGGAAAAACACCTTACACGCGATAGAATTCCGTCGATTATATAACTCATCCGTCGAGGATATTCGGTCGATGATAGGTATGCCACGTGGCAGTCTGCTAAAAATGCGAAGCACCTTAACCTCGACGGTTATCTGTCGAGAATACCATCATTCCGTCGAGGTTACTATTTTTTTTAAATATTTTATTTATTTTTGCAATATCCATGGATTTAACCAACAACTTGTACCTGTACCTGTACCTGTACCTGTACATGTTTTTCCAACATCACATACACAAGCTAAATTAAGCTAAATGTCAAAAACATCCCATTACTACTAGCATAACCGCAACAAACCAAAGTAATGGAATGTAAAACCACATTAATCAAAGTAAATTAAACTATGGTAAATTACAAAAGATCCCATTAATCTAAACTAACTATAACAAACATCCCATTAAGCTAACTGAAGCTAAGTGTCAAACCGCAATAAAACCAAAGTAATTAATGATAAGGTTTAAACTACAATTAATATGTACGTCAAAAGTTATGTAAAATTAATACAAAAGAATTTAAACTACAAAAGAATGTAAACTAAGTTAAGCTAGTAGAGCCCCCGGTGTGAGAAGGATCATCGGGTGGGCGTCGACACTGCTCTGGAGTATGAAAATTGCCCTCATCGTCATCCCGCTCGTCAGTCCGCTGGTCACCCTGTTGATACAATATAATGTAACTCATTAGTCCATATATATGATTCAGTTAAAGATAACTAAATGAAAATTAAATAACATGCAGAATATATATTTGTATTTAAAATGAAATATACCTGAGCAGTCGAGCGCTGACTCAACATCGGCCCAAACGCTTCCTCGACTAAGGTAACAACCATCCGAACAATCTCGTCGGCACATCGCTATTTTGCGCTCAGAGGGATACTCGTACTCTTGGTGGTGGCACCAATCGCAACGTCTGCATAGTATAATATCGACGATATAATGTCGACTAAATATTCGATCGGTCTTAGATTAACATCGATTGAATGTGTTTAATCGACCATAATTCCGTCTCAAATAAAGCTTTTTTTCTTGTAGTGTTAGAAGATAAGATGCGAAGGATTATCCCCATTTATTTGTGTAACCTTGTACAATTCCGAGGACGAAATTCTTATAAGGAGGGGGTGGATGTAATAATGCAGTGAATTTTAATAAATTATATTAATATTGAGAATAAATATTATTTGAATATAAATATATATAGTGTTAGCATGAGTTGTGCTAACTAATTTAATTAAATAATCATGTGATAATTAAGCAATGTAGTAGAAGTGATGAGAAGCATAGTTTAAGCTTGTGAAATTATGCCTAGTGTGACAAAGTGGTGAAATAAGAAAGTACTAATTTAATTAATGATGAAATGGATTAAAGTAATTAGTATTATTAATAAATAAATAATTACATAATGTGAATGACTATTTCCTATTATCATGAACAATAACATGTAAGGAGAAATCATATATAATAAGGTTTTTCCTTCAATATAAAATGAGGTGTGACATTGGAATGCAAATAATTATTATATAAAATTATATGATAAAAGTAAGCTTAACTTATGTAATTTACTATGTTGTGTGAAAAGAGTCTTATGTGACATCATGATGTGTGTGGGAGTATTTAAATTGGGTATTTTAAACCAATGAGAGAAATTAACTTTGACTAAATAAATAATTAATATTAAATAATTATTTTAATAATTATGTAGAATTGGAATAATAAGTAATATTGGTACCCAACTAAATTATATCCTATTCTAATGTAAATATTATTTAAAATAAATAAATGTACATGTATTATATAATTTTATGTGTAATGTATAAGTGGGTGTAAGAACTGTGAATTTCATGAATAAATATTATTTTGATAAAATAAGAGAATGAATATTTATTTGAATATAAATATGGATGTGTTGTGAAATGAATAATTCAACTAAGTTAAATTGAATTTATAAGAATGTGGATTGTGATGAAAATTATGAAAATGCCTTATGTGACATGAGAATGGAGAGTTAATGAACAAATTTAATTAAGAAGTGAAGGATTAATAAATATTATATTATTAATTAATTTTTATTGTGAGTAAAGTAAATTATATAATTAGAATTATATCATTTAGTTGATGTGTGTAAAATATGTGTTAGCATATGGTTCCTACATTAAAAAAGAAAATGTAGTGTGACACTTTAATGTAAATATGTAATATATAGAAAACTATATAGTAAAGTGTAGGGATATATAAGTTACATAAACAATTGCATGTGTGACTGTAAGGAGGGGTGGAAACATTAAAAGATGTACTATGTCAAAGAATTACAAATTATTCTAATAAGTAAGTCTAACTGGAATAATAAAGTTTTAAGGAGATATTAAATAATTAGTGGACAATTAAATGAAGTCCATACATGTTATAAATATTAATTAGACTGGACTAATGTACATGAATTATATGATGTGGATACATAAATAATCCTTAACTTTCCATTATGTAGTAGCATTAACATATTAAAATTACATTTTGGGAGTATAAGAGAACAAACTAAACATTATAAACATGTTGCTGGGATTTAAAGTTTGTGTCCCGTATTAAGAGTCCCAAACAATGATGCACAATAGCCTATCTTCCTCATTGCATGAACTCCAGCAAAACCAAAAGGCTACAATCCATGGTGATGATGGCTATGGGATGGTGGTTGGCCAACTCCCTTCTACGAATTATTCTCTTTTAATTTCCAGTGAATCAAACCATGGTGTAAAGCCATGAACTGGGCAATAAATTCTTTATTTATAGTACCCTCTTATTTTCATTCTTTGTTGCTGAGAATGTTTGAGCATTAAGTTAGTGCTTGGAGGAATTTAATTAAGCTTTAAGAAGTTATAAATTCTACTTTTGTGTTCTTGAGCATAAGTTCTGTCAAATTATAGAAATTGTTGAAATTCTCTGTTGATTAATATAGGATAACATGTCTCTATGTTACTTGAGTTGGTATGAATGCCTTGAAGTGCTGCAGTGAGTCTGGTTTGAGAATTAGCAATATCTGTGTTAAGGCTGTGCATAAGTAGAGCCATCTATTTTTGCCTCAGAACGAAGTGGCACGGCCGCGCCACTTCTATTGTCTGATACAGTGTTTTTCTTAGATACTGTTTTAATAACTCAATAACAGGATGAGCATGCTACTTTGGTTATTATATTTTTATAAACAACCCTAACATGTAGAATGAGGTTGTTATGCATATAGTAAGCCATGTTAGTTGACTTTAGTTGATTATTCAAAGATGTATAAGAGTTGGAAACTAGTTTTGATAAACCTTTTTCAGAAACATGTTTTTGACTTTATGTACAATGTATCTAGTTCTGATATACATTAAAATGTGGCCAATATGTTAGTTTACCTTGTTGGTGAGGGTATGGTGTAGTCAATCATGAATTAAAAGAAAAATGCAACTAAAAGACTATATTAGCTATGTGTACATGAACTATGCATAAACTGAGTTTTAAACTTCATAAACATGTTCATGTGATCTATTGTGGAATTATGAAAGCATGCTATAGAATATTTGGACTTATCTTGCATACTTGAATAAGTTTTACTAAGGGACACTTAAGTTGTAAATACAATCTTGATATACTATATAAAAATTACGAGCATGCTTATATGGTTTAATATGTATATAATGGAGCATGAAGTAGAGCAAGTAAAGTGGCTTTGCATGCTTGGTGGATTAACATGAGATTCTCAAAGGAAATCTTAAGAATGAGAAACTAGTTTTTGATAATAGATACATCATGAGTATTCAAAAATTGACCATCATAAGTAAGTGTGTATGTATGTGGATGTAATTAACATGAATGCCTAACTAGACATGTGCATGGTAAAATGGAATATGACAAGTCTAGACGGTGTAAAGTTTCATGACTGAACTACATGACTAATATAATGCAAGCATATGTTTTTGAGACCCATGGATCATATAATATGTGTTTAACGATCAAACGTAAGAAAATTATGAATAGAATACTTCAATGTGTTGATTTAATAAGAGTGGATAATGACCTATGTTAAAGATAGAATGTAGGGTCAAACTTAGTTATCCACACACTGACATATGTGTTTTGCATGATTATTCATATATGTGTTAGTCATGTGTGCACTGGTTTTCTACAGGAGTAGCTATGTCTTGGTTTGCACCAGGAGCAGCGTGACCGCGCCAGTCTGCAATACAATCAGATTTCTATTGTTGATCTGAGGATTGATGCATGCCTATATTATAACTTTAATCGGTAATACATGTCCTGTATAGTATACATGTGTGAATAAGTATGATAACAGAAGGATAATATAACTATACCCTTAAATCAAAGTGTGAAGGCAAGCTATGGTGACATAGTGTATTAGGAACTAATTTTTCGTGTTATGTGATGGCATACGTATGGAAGCATACGACTAAGAGGAAACTAACCCTATATGTTTAGTATTGACGAGTTATACTTGTATATCATGTTAAATTAAGATAATAGGTGTACATGTTGAACTTGTATAACTAATGTGATTATACATGAATAGGATATCATAGTGCAATTGATTGATATTAAGATTTACTTTGGTAAACTATGCTTGAGGCAAGTTTCCTAACTTACACAACTTTGGATTTTGTGCAAGTTCTCAAATTTCATTTGATTCGTATATTGAATGCAAGTACTCGAACCTTACTATTTATCGAGCATTGTTGAACTTGTGTAATTCTCGATCGCATAAGTAGAACTTTGAAGAAACAATACTTCGTAATGAAATTTCAAACTTTGATTCGAACGATAACTATTCATATATATATTGTGAAAGAACTGTCCAAGCCATTGATTTGGCTAGACTATTGATATTTGATCGAAAGCTATCCAAACCAAATTAACTTGGTGCGGACTCTTATTACTGAGAAGAACAATACTCTTGGTAGGGGAATCATATATTATCGGGGGAACCGACGTGCGCACATGAGAAAGACTAAATGTTATACATGACATAGGGTACTGTAGGCTGATCACCTGTTGTTCTCGTTATAGAATTATCAGTCTATTACTATTAATTCTAGGAGAAGTACATAGTTCTTAGTGACTACTCATTATTTATTGCTTTAAAATCTTGAATTGATTTAATTATTTAATATTATTGTCCATAACGATTATTGTTGATAATCATCGATACTTCTTGCTATCTTGAACTATCACTATTGATATACCCTTGAGAAATTTAAAATATATTGATTACCCTTTTTGCTATATTACTTGCTGGGCAAAATTATTGCTCATCCTTGCTTTCCATAAAACTTTTAGTGAAGGCGGAACGTGGTGAACCTTCTGGCAAGGGCAAGGGTAAAGAGAAAACTTTGGAGTAGTTATTTCTATATTGCTAGGAATGTACCATTATTTGGTTGTAGAAGAACTTATTAAGCTATGTTTAATTTAAGTTGTATTGTATTATATATTAGTCATGTCCAAACGGTATTTAATTATGACTAAGTTATGTAAGAGATGTTAAGTTATGAACCCTTGGGACAAGAATAATTATGTTACAACAATGTAATTTATTTTATTATTCCGCTGTGTGAGATGTTGATTTATTATAAGAGTTAGTATGTGTGACGCCCCCAAAATAGGTATACATCACCCATTCTGAGTTGTCAATACATGGTACAGAAACAACTACAACTTTATTATTACAACAGTAAAACTGTGAGTTTGAATACAAATATTATCTTCTAGACAATATCTATACTCAAATAAATCCTCATCACATTTATTGATACATTATTTTACAAAAATGGTGTGGACTACTAAACAATTCTTTCTAAAACCTTCATTCCATACCTCGACTCGTACTCGCTATATTCTCGCCTCTTGAGAAGAAAAATGGAACAAAAAGGAAAAGGGTGAGCTCAACTAGCCCAGTAAAGAATATTATGACTAAGATAATATACAACAAATTACCGTTAGTCTTCAACAGGGAAAAATCTAATAGAATACAATAGACAACAAATTTTAAATCAATATTCGCAATGAAATAATAATTCATTAGAAGAGTTAAGTAGAGAATGCAAACTACTATCTTCTATGTATGAATTTAAAAGTTCATCGTCTATCTTTTATCCCCGTAACATCAATCAATATACATACGGAATCAAATATTCATCTTTGCACTTTCTGAGCCAAAGATATTCATCGATTGGTCATGTTCATCTAAACACTGTTCATCTTTGCACTACTACCAAAGATATTCTTGAGAAATCATTCATCTGCACACTACGAGCCAAAGATATTCAATAATATCATCATTTAAGATCGAGGATGATGAAAAATATTTTTAAAAAACGAATCCAAAGTGAAACAAAATGACAAGGATTAAGGATTAAGGATTAAGTACTTTGTTTTATCCATGTTCAAAAATACCTCAAAAATAATCATAGTGGTGTAAAATTCAAGAATGATCAAAACATGGATACAATCAAAGCTAGTATCCAGAATAGATATTTTGGACAAAAAGAAGAAATTTTATTTTTCGGTGAATAGTGCCGTATACGTGAATAGTGCCGTATACGTGAATAGTAACTTCGACACCAAAAGATAGAAATTTCCCAAAAAAAAACATCTTCACGCTTCATGAATAGTACTCGTGAATAGTAACTCGTGAATAGTAACTCATGAATAGTAACTCGTGAATAGTAACTCATGAATAGTAACCCCGACATAAAAAAGTTCCAAATTTGATAAAAAGTTCCAACCAATATTTCAGCATAATGATATTGAAGAAATAATATCATTTGAGAAGAAAATAACATCCCTTACCTCGAAAGATTAGTACTTCTAAATTTGGAATACTAGGTATATAGTCTTTGAAGGAACTTGCACCTGTCTAACAATACTCAAAGTATACTCACAAGAATACGCTCAATATATCGAGAGAGAAATAGAGAGAAACTTGGTTTACATTTGTGATTTTCAATTCTAACCTAAGCACCCTATTTATAGAAATTGCTTAGAACACCAAAGCAGTAAAATTTAATATAATATTAATATATTTTTCATATTTTCTTTAGCCCACCTTAGACAACTGATCTCAGCCCATTTAAATCACATGTGAGGCCAACTTAGTTGCAAAAAACGTTTTTCTCAAAATAATTAACTAAAACGCCAAAAATTAATTATTTGAACTTTGAACTTCAATAATTCATAATAAATAGCCCTTTTATCAGCAGAATTCAAATCTCATGAGCTTTTATAGGAAATTCAATTCTCTACAACTTTGCGAGTAAGAATGTTTTTCCAATTCCAAATGAAATTGACCGAAATCCACAAGCAGGCGATTTTACAAAGTTATAATCAAATTTCTATTAATAATTGTGTCCACCAACACACAAAACACGTGTTAAACATTTAATGCCACAAAATACTCTTCCTCCTCATATACTCATATATCCCACATTCATTGTAAAAATATCATCATTAATATATTATTAAAATAATATATTTAAATGAATTATTTTATCAGAAAAAGATAAAATATTAATTTTCAACAATTGTCACATTAAAAATTTTCTCCATCTATATCCTCATAAAATTAATATTTTCCTCATCATATAAATCAATAATTAATTATTCATAAATAATATTACAGAATCACATTATTGACAACCAGGCAGTTCCCAGGAAAGAGGGGGCTTTCAATAAGGATCTCTCTTCTTGGCGCCGCAATTAGATGACCAAACCTCTCCTTAGACAGAACTTTCTAGACATTGTCAATAATGTTATCTTATAATATTATTCAGATAATATGAATTATTGCTCCGATAATGGAAAATATGGTGTAATGACAATTATTGAAACCACGGCAATATAAAATGTCAACGTAGCAATTATTGAATCAATAAAATAAAATATGAACAATAATTTACTGTAACCATTATTGAGTAGTGCCTTCAATAATTGGTGCAATACTGTGTGTGCTTCTTGTGGCAACAACGCCAGACATCTTGTGTTTTAACCACCGGGTATTCCAATAGTGTTAACTTGGTAATAACTACGTAGAATTATTTTTAAACAACTTATATTTGTGCGTTTTCTTCATCCAATCGCTCAAGTTATGGGGCCCCACATTTCGTGCCGTAAATGCACGAATATTCCACAAGCGATGCGAATATTCTCCGACAACAATGAATATTTTATAACCACTTGCTTATTTTGAAATATTTGCGTATTTTACCCCTAACTATCCACATTAATCAAATCAACCCTTACTATTTCAAAATAATAAATAGAGAAAATTAAATTTCATTAATAATAAGTTGGGGTCTTACAGTATGTGACAACCAAATTTAGGACAAGAGTGGTCTAAATTTAGGGGTGTCACAGGTTGGTATCAGAGCGAGAGTCCTTAGATTATAACTTAGGAGAACTTAGAAGATAGAGAGGGATGAAACTCATATAGAGTTTTCCTAGAGAGACTTAGTGTGTTATAAAATATAATTTCATTATATGCAATGAACTTATGTTTATTTAACATTCTGATAGGGTTGTTGTTTGTTCGTCTTATGTTGGTGATTGTAGGATGACTGACATGGGTGGACCTAGTCGAATAGAAGAGGAGGAGCCGCGTAACATACACGTGGTATTTGAGGCACCATTGATAGCGGAGCCTATATCAATAGTGGCCTCTATCGATGATGATGATGAGGAGGAGGAGATGGAGCCATTACCCATGGAGTTAGATTCAGAGGAAGAGCCTATGAAGGAGGAGCCTGAGCCCATAGAGGACTCCGACGAGGCTACTTTTGAGGATTAGATGTTGGGGGTGTATGAGGAGCAGATTTTAGAGTTTAGATGTAGAGTGGAGGAGCTAGAGTTTGAGGCTAGGGAGAGGGAGTCTGAGTTCCAGAAATTGAGGGACAAGGACCATCAGAGGAAATTAGCGATGCAGGAGATGGAGGTGGAGATTGCTCACCGTATGGAGGCAGGGATCCAGATGGTGACTTTGTTTCACCGATCGGTGGCTAGAAACGTAGAGTTGGCAGGAAAGTTGGAAGAAATAAAATAGAGAGTGTTGAGCGAAAGGACGGAGAAGGAGGCTCTCCGTACTCAATTAGAAATGGAGGTGATGGATAGCATTCACTTCGAGGAGAAGTGGGAGGAAGCCAATGATAGGGCAAATGATCTAGAGGATGAGTTACGGTGCAAGAGAAAGAAGATGAACAAGATGGGTTATGCTCTATGCACTGCCATGGAGAGATTAATTGATGGGGTAAATCATTACCCGATTGAGCAAGGACAAACCCGGCTTAACATAAGCCGAGACATGGTGGTGCACATTACTAAAAAGGAAAACCAAAGCTCCGTGTAGCGTGGGATGTTAGATTGAGTCTAGGGGAAGAAGCTTCTTAGTTGTAGTGTTTTATTTATGTGTTGTTTAAATAGTTGTTGTTAAATCTCCGTTTTGTGTAATACGTGAGATAGTTGTAAATCACCAAGCTTTTGAAAAAAAAATGTTAGAGGGGTAATGTAAGGGTGTTGTCCCCGTCCTTTGTATAAGAGGGGATATATGATTGTCATTTATTGAAGTATGATGCTAGGAAAGAACATATAATGATAACCATTTGGCATATGAATATAAATGATCTTATTTCAGAAACGTGTTACAAAATTTTATTTCTTTTTGTTTGACAAATGTCTAAGTAATATAATTAGATAATAAAATGAAAATTTTATGATGTAGAAAAATGATGCCCAGACGTAGAATAACTGCACCGGAAGAGTCAGTTAATGATGAGAGAGGACCAGTAGATCCGATACAGAGGCTCGTAGATTTGTTAGGAGAAGCTCTTAGGGGAATAAATGAACCAGTACCACCCGTTCCCCAAGTGGTTAAAGTTACAAACTTTAAGGATTTTAGGAGTGTAGTACTACCAAAATTCGTAGGAACTACCGATCCGATCATGGCTCAGACGTGCATCAAAGAGATAGAGAAGGCTTTCACCATCGCTCGTGTGGGTGAAGACCAGAAGACGACATTTGCAACCTACATGATGAAAGGCAAAGCGAACTACTGGTGGGAGGCAAATTAACAGAGAGCAGGAGAAGGGATAGTCACTTGGGAGAGGTTTAAGACTCTATTCTTTGAGAATTATTTCCCAAATAGTATGAAAAATAAGATAGAGGTAAAGTTCTTAGAAATTAAGCAAAGAGATATGACGGTGGCGCAATACGCGGCTAGGTTCAATGAACTAGCCCGATTTACTGAACATCAGGTGGTAGATGAAGAAAGGAAAGGTAGGCATTTTGAGCAAGGACTGAAGCCTTGGTTGTTTAACAAGGTGTCAGTTCTTCAGATAGATTCTTTTACGACATTATTGGAGAAGGCTATTATTGCGGAGGGAAGAAGTGAAGCATTAAGTTTGTATAACAAAGAGAAGAAGGGAATAGAAAACCGAAGAGTAAGTAGTAGCAGAGGTAGCAATTTAGGAAAGAGAAAGTGGGAGAACAACAACAACAAGAATCTCAACAATCAAGTGGGGAAGTTTCGAGGAGAGTTTAAGAAGAATATGGAAGGATGCCCAAAGTGTGGAAGGTATCACCAGGGTTTGAGTTGGAAAGGGTGCAGTATATGTTACAACTATGGCCAAGAGGGACATTATGCTCCAAATTGCCTAAAGCCGAAGAAGATTAAATGAGGTTTCTTTTGTGGATCGACAGACTATATGATCAAAGACTGCCCAAAGAAAGGAAGTAGCGGAGGAAGCGGCCAACAAGGAGGGAGTAACAAACTTCTGATTGGCAGACCAACGCCATGCAACCGTTTAAC
Organism: Panax quinquefolius; assembly: GCA_020205615.1. Classification (NCBI taxonomy): domain Eukaryota; kingdom Viridiplantae; phylum Streptophyta; class Magnoliopsida; order Apiales; family Araliaceae; genus Panax; species Panax quinquefolius. Next base: position 69,476,678 of record CM035158.1, on the reverse strand, counting down.
TGCCAAAACATTTAATATAACCGTCCAGGATGCCGTAGCTATGAAGGACGTTGTGTCAGGTATTATCCCTATCAATGATATAAATTCCTATGTATTATTTGATTCGGGTGCCACCTGTTCTTTTATATCTGAGGAATTTGCTAGTCGACTTAAAATACCTCGAGAACGATTAGGAAATCCCTTGAAAATAGAAGTTGCGAATAAGGAAGTAATCCCTGTAGAGTACATTTACCGAATTTTTTAAGTAAATATTAGAGATCATGAACTAAGCGTAGACCTGATCCCGATAAGATTTGGAGAATTTGACGTAATACTAGGAACGGATTGGTTATAAAACCATATCGCGGTAATTGACTGTCAAAATAAAAGTGTGAACCTTCTGACTCCGAATAAGTTTAAGGTGGTATTTTATGGTAGCTCATCGCTTAAGCAATCGTGTTGCCTAATGATGATGCAGACCAAAAGATTGATAAGAAAAGGATGTGTAGGTTACTTAGCATACATTGTTGACACTCGAAAAAAGGGAGTAGAAATTAAGGATATACCCGTAGTAAGAGAATTTCAAGATGTATTTCCAGAAGATCTGTCTGGTCTTCGCCAGACAGAGAAATTGAATTCATAATAGACTTAGCAACGGGAACTGCACCGATTTCAAAAGCTCCATACCTTATAACACCAGTAGAAATGAAGGAATTGATGATACAATTTCAAGAGTTGCTAGATAAGGGTTACATACGACCGAGTGTGTCTCCTTGGGGAGCACCCGTGTTGTTTGTAAAGAAGAATGATGGATCGATGAGGCTCTGTATCGATTAAGAATAGATATCCATTACCGAGGATAGAAAATCTTTTTGACCAACTAAAGGGAGCCAAGTGTTTCTCGAAGATAGATTTGCGAACGGGTTATTACTAGTTGAAGGTGTGGGAAGAGGATGTAGCAAAGGCATCATTTCAAACTCATTACTGACATTTCAAAGTTTTAGTAATGTCATTCGCATTGATGAATGCTCTGACAGGTTTCATGGACTTGATGAACCTAGTCTTCAAGCCATTCTTAGATAAATTCGTAGTAGTTTTCATCGATAATATCTTGATCTACTCAAAGACGGAGGAAGAACATGTCGAACATCTGAAGATGGTTTTAGAGGTGCTAAGGAAGGAGAAGACGTAAGCAAAGTTTTCTAAGTGTGAATTTTGGATGGAGAAAGTTCAATTTTGGACACGTGGTGGATAAGGATGGAATTTCAGTAGACCCTGCGAAAGTAGAAGCAGTGAGTAATTGGGAGCAACCGAAGATGCCGACCGAAGTGAGAAGTTTCTTAGGGTTAGCTGGGTACTATCAAAGATTTATCCAAGATTTTTCTAAGATAGCCACCCTGTTAACCAATTTAACGAGGAAGACGGTGAAACTCGTGTGGATGGACAAGTGCGAGGAGAGTTTCCAAGAGCTAAAAAAGAGATTGAATGAGGTACATGTATTATCATGACCAGATGATATGGGAGGATTTGTGGTATATAGTGATGCGTCGCATAGAGGACTAGGCTGTGTGCTAATGCAACATGGCAAAGTCATTGCATATGCGTCACAACAATTGAAGAATTACGAAAAACAATACCCTACTCATTACTTAGAGTTAGCGGCAGTAGTTTTTGTGTTAAAGATTTGGAGACACTATTTGTATGGTGAAAAATGTGAGATATATACGGCCACAAGAGTCTGAAATATATCTTCACACCGAAGGAATTGAATATGCGTCAGAGGAGGTGGTTAGAATTAATTAAGTATTATGACTGCGATATTCTTTATCACCCGGGGAATGGAAACGTAGTGGTCGACGCACTAAGTAGGAAATGAAAAGAGAAGTTATTTCAATTGACAACTCAGGAGGAGTTAATAAGGGATATGGAAAAATTGGGTATAGAAGTGAAAGGACAGAAAAGGTATGAAGAGAGATTGTTTGCAGTAGAAGCTCGTCCGACCTTGTTGGACAGAATAAAGGAATCCCAAGAAAGGGATGAAGAATAAGAGAAAATTAGGAAGAGGATCGTGGAAAAAGAGGAAGAAAAATTCAAGATGGATAGAGACGGTATTTTGAGATTCGAAGGGAGAGTGTGGGTACCAACGGTGACCGAGTTGAAGGAAGTAATTTTGCACGAGGCACACAACATGACGTATTCCGTTCATCCAGGAGGCACGAAGATGTATCAGGATTTTAGACAACATTTTTGGTGGACAAATCTGAAACGAGAAATTATGGAGTGCGTTAGTAGATGTCTTACGTGTCAACGGGTCAAAGAAGAGCACCAAAGGCCGAGTGGTCTACTCCAACCGTTAGAGATACCAGAGTGGAAATGGGAGCATATTACGATGGATTTCGTGGTAGGACTTCCAGTCACGCAAAAAGTTTTTGATTTTATTTGGATTATCGTGGATCGACTAACGAAGACGACTCATTTTCTACCAATCAAGATCCAATATAGTTTGAATCAAATAGCAAATCTATACATAAAGGAAATTGTTTCACGACATGGAGTGCCAGTATCATTTGTTTCTAACCGGGTTCCGCGCTTCAGGTCAAAATTCTAGAAGAGCTTGCAAGAAAGGATGGGAACACAATTGAGGTTAAGTATCGCTTATCACCCACAGACTAACAGGGAGAGTGAACGAACGATACAAATGCTAGAGGACATGCTTAGAACTTGTGTGATGGACTTTAAAGGAAATTGGAATGATCACCTACCCTTAGTGGAATTCGCTTATAACAATAGTTACCATGCGAGTATAGGCATGCCACCGTATGAAGCTCTTTACGGGAGAAAGTGTAGAACACCGTTGTGTTGGGATGAAGTTGGAGAGCGAAAGATGTTAGGGCTGGAATTAGTTTAACAAACTGCAGATGTGGTGATAGTAATAAGAGTTAGACTAGTAGTTGCACAAGATCGCCAGAAGAAGTACACAAACTTGCATCGTCAGGACCATGACTTTGAAGTCTAAAGTCACATTTTCTTAAAAGTATCTCCCTGGAAGGGAAAAATACGATTCAACAAGAAGGGAAAATTGAGTCCGCGATTCATAGGACCATTCGAGATACTGAAGCGAGTGGGCCAAGTGGCGTACAAAGTTACATTACCACCTGAGTTGGAGCACATCCATAACGTGTTTCACATCTCTATGTTGCACCCATACAAGCTTGACTACAAACACGTGATTTCGTACGAGCTCATTAAAGTGTAAAAGAATCTGGCATATAAAAAAATTCATGTCCATATATTAGATAGGAAAGAACAATTATTAAGGAGTAATAGTATATCTTCTGTAAAATTACTTTGGCCAAACCACTATGCCGAGGAGGCCACGTGGGAATTAGAAGATAAAATTCAAAGGGATTATCCCCATTTATTCGTGTAACCTTGTACCAATTTCGACGATGGAATTTTTATAAGGGGGGAGGATGTAAGAATCGCGAATTTCATGAATAAATATTATTTTGATAAAATAAGAGAATGAATATTTATTTGAATATAAATATGGATGTTTTGTGAAATGAATAATTCAACTAAATTAAATTGAATTTATAAGAATGTGGATTGTGATGAGAATTGTTAAAATGCCTTATGTGGCATGGAAATGGAGAGTTAAGGAACGAATTTAATTAAGAAGTGAAGGATTAATAAATATTATATTATTAATTAATTGTTATTGTGAGTAAAGTAAATTATATAATTAGAATTATAACATTTAGTTAATGTGTGTAAAATATGTGTTAGCACATGGTTCCTACATTAAAAAAGAAAATGTAGTGTGACATTTTAATGTAAATATGTAATATATAGAAAACTATATAGTAAAGTGTAGGGATATATAAGTTACATAAACAATTGCTTGTGTGACTATAAGGAGGGTGGAAATATTAAAAGATGTACTCTATCAAAGAATTACAAATTATTCTAATAAGTAAGTCTAATCGAATAATAAAGTTTTAATGAGATATTAAATTATTAGTGAACAATTAAATGAAGTGCATACATGTTATAAATATTAATTAGACTGGACTAATATACATGGATTATATGATGTGGATACATAAATAATCCCTAACTTTCCATTATGTAGTAGCATTAACATATTAAAATTATATTTTGGGAGTATAAGAGAACAAACTAAACATTATAAACACGTTGCTGGGATATAAAGTTTGTGTCCCATATTAAGATTCCCAAACAGTGATGCACAATAGCCTATCTTCCTCATTGCGTGAATTCTAGCAAATCCAAAAGGCTATAATCAATGGTGATGATGGCTATAGGATGGTGGTTGGCGAACTCCCTTCTACCCATTGTTCTCTTACAATTTCCAGTAAATCAAACTATGGTGTAAGGCCCTGAACTAGGCAATAAATTCTCTATTTATAGTTCCGTCCTCTTTTCATTCTTTCTTGCTCAGATTGTCTGATAAGTATACATTGAGAGGGAGAGTAGCTAAGCATTAATTTAGTGCTTGGAGGAATTCAGTTAGGCTTCATGAAGGTATAAATTCTACTTTTGTGTTCTTGAGCATAAGTTTTGTCAAATTCTAGAAATTATTGAAATTCCCTGTTGATTGATATAGGATAGCATGACTCTGTGTTACTTGAGTTGGCATGAAAGCCTTGAAGTGCTGTAGCGATTCTGGTTTGAGAATTAGCAATAACTATTCTAAGGCTCTATAGAAGCAGAGACATCTATTTTTGCCTCAGAACAAAGTGGCGCGGCCGCGCGGGGAGTTTTTCTTAGATACTGCTTTAATGACTTAGTAAGAGGATGAGCATGCTACCTTGGTTATTATATTCTTATAAACAATTGTAACATGTAGAATGAGGTTTTTATGCATATAGTAAACCATGTTAGTTGACTTTAGTTGATTATTCAAAGATGTATAAGAGTTGGAAACTAGTTTTGATAAACCTTTTTCAAAAACATGTTCTGACTTTATGTGCCAATGTATCAAGTTCTGATATACATTAAAATGTGACCAATAAGTTAGTTTACCTTGTTGGTGAGGGTATGGTGTAGTCAAGCATGAATTAAAAGAAAAATACAAGTAAAAGACTATATTGACTATGTGTACATGAACTATGCATAAACTGAGTTTTAAACTTCATAAACATGCTCATGTGATCTATTGTGGAATTATGAAAGCATGCTATAAAATATGTGGACTTATCTTGCATACTTGAATAAGTTTTACTAAGAGACACTTAAGTTGTAAATACAATCTTGATAAACTATATAGAAATTACGAGCATGCTTATATGGTTTAATATGTAAATAAGGGAGCTTAAAGTAGAGCAAGTAAAGTGGCTTTGCATGCTTGGTGGATTAACATGAGATTCTCAAGGGAAATCTTAAGAATGAGAAACTAGTTATTGATAATAGATGCATCATGAGTATTCAAAAATTAACTATATTAAGTAAGTGTGTATGTCTATGGATGTAATTAACATGAATGCCTAACTAGACATCTGCATGGTAAAAGGGAATATGACAAGTCTAGACTGTGTAAAGGATTATGACTAATCTAATGCAAGCATGTGTTGTTGAGACCTTCGGATCATATAGTATGTGTTTACCGATCAAATGTAAGAAAATTATGAATAATATACTTTAAAGTATTGATTTAATGAAAATGGATAATGACCTATGTTAAAGATAGAATATAGGGTCAAACTTAGTTTTCCACACACTGACATTTGTGTTTTGCATGATTATTTGTATATGTGTTAGTCGTGTGTACACTGATTTTCTGCAGGAGCAACCATGTCTTGGTTTTCACCAGGAGCAGTGCGGCCGCGCCACTCCCTAGTACAAACCAAGCACGGCCGAGCCAGTATAGAGTAGGATCAGATTTTTGTTGTAGATCTGAGGGTTGATGCATACCTATATTGTAACTTTAGTCAGTAATACATGTCCAGTATAATATACATGTGTGAATAAGTATGATAATGGAAGGATACTATAACTATACCCTTAAATCAACGTGTGAAGGAAAGCTATAGTGACATAATGTATTAGGAACTGATTTTTCATTTTATGTGATGGCATACGTATGGAAGCATACGACTAAGAGGAAACTAACCCTATATGTTTAGTATTGATGAGTTATAATTGTATATCATGTTAAATTAAGATAATAGGTGTACATGTTGAACTTGTATAACTAATGTGATTATACATGAATAGGATATCATAGTGCATTGGATTGATATTAAGCTTTACTTTGGTAAACTATGCTTGAGGCAAGTTTCCTAACTTACACAACTTTTGATTTTGTGTAAGTTCTCAAATTTCATTTGATTAGTATATTGAATGCAAGTACTCGAACCTTACTCTTTATTGAGCATTATTGAACTTGTGCAATTATTGACCGTACAAGTTGAACTTTGAAGAAACAATACTTCGTAATGAAATTTCAAACTTTGATCTGAACGATAACTGTTCATATGTATATATTGTGAAAGAACTGTGTAAGCCATTGATTCATCTAGACTATTGATATTTGATCGAAAGATATCCAAACAAAATTAACTTAGTGCAGACTCTTATAATTGAGAAGAACAACCCTCTTGGTAGGGGAATCATATATTGTTGGGGAACCGACGTGCACACATGAGAAAGACTAAATGTTATGCATGGGATTGGGTACTGTTGGCTGATCACCTGTTGTACTCATTTTATAAAATTATTAGTCTATTACTGTTAATTCTAGGATAAGTTCATAGTCCTTAGTGACTGCTCAGTATTTATTACTTTGAAATCTTGAATTGATTTAATCATTGAATATTATTATCCATAAAAATTATTGTTGATAATCATCGATACTTCTTGCTATCTTGAACTATCATTATTGATATACCCTTGAGAAATTTAAAACATATTGATTAGCCTTTTTGCTATATTACTTGCTGGGAAATATTGTTGGTCATCCTTGCTTTCATGAAACTTTCAGTGAAGGCAGAACGTGGTGAACCTTCTGGCAAGGGCAGGGTAAAGAGAAAGCTTTGGAGTATTTATTTCTATGTTGCTAGAAATGTACCATTATTTGGTTGTAGAAGAACTTATTGGGCTATGTTTAATTTAAGTTGTATTATGTATTAGTCATGTCCAAACGATGTTTAATTATAATTAAGTTATGTAAGAGATGTTAAGTTACGAACCCTTGTGACAAGAATAATTATGTTATAACAATGTAATTTATTCTATTATTCCACTATGTGAGATGTTAATTTATTATTAGAGTTAGTATGTGACAACCAAAATTGGGACAAGAGTGGTCTGAATTTGGGGGCGTCACAGTGGGTGTATATGCTCATTTGGGGACAAATATCAAATAAACCCATGTATACTAGTTGTGGTTTGCAAATGTTGAGCATTAGAGAGTTTTCCCAAATTGAGTGTCTTTTTTTCTTCTTCATGTAATAGGCCATTGGCCTGATCTCTCATTACCAACCTCAAAGATAGCAAATCATGAGGATGGGAGTGGTCTAAATAGTGCTCCTCAACCAAATCCCTCATATCCATCATCTTTTTCTCCATTGCAATGGTTTAATTCATTGAGCAAAGCACAAATCTGGTCAGAAGTTTCCCTATAAATGGAGCCATCCTTATTCACAGACTTTTTGCTAAGTTCTCTATTAAACTTTAAGTTTTGTGTGAGTGTGGTTGGGTTGAGCGTATACAATTTGCAAATTGAAGCTAGAGTTAGCATTTTAACTTCATAGAAGATAATATCCCTTTACATGTTCTTAAATTTCACATTTTACAAGTTCTTAGAAAAGTGCTCAAATACTTGTTTTGAGTTGGAAAATTTATGGTTGAAGCGTGATAGAATCTATCAATTGATGCTAGACATTGCTAATATGGTTGAATACAAAATCAACGAAAGTTAAACAAAGTAATTTGGTTATGTAACGAGTCCGTAGCGAAGAGAATCGCTAAATGAGTTAAAACTTTGGAAAAATGGCACAAATCTTGAATTTGATTATTTATGTGACTGGAATTATTAGAAGCATGCTAGGGATGTTTGGTAGTAAATTTATATCAATTGGGTATCATTACATTGCTGTTTTGTTGAGATGTTGGCATGTTAGTTCATAGTAGGGGAGTGGCATCAAAGCTGCGAGTAGCTAGGCCGCCTTTGATGGGGTCTGTGAAGACAAAGGGCCCGCCTTGGGGAATCTATGATGACTTATGTTACTATTTTTGTTGTTCAATACAAGAAGCCCTAAACTAACCTAACCTAAGTTAACTTAAGGAGCATGCATAATCCTTAAACATGTATCAATACGTATTGCAAGATGTTTTAGTAGGTTTGGAGTTTGAATTATAATATTTTGAAAGAAAAGCTAAAAGGCGAAAACTATATTTAGAAAATCTTACACCTTTTTGAAATCTAACCTTTTAAGCATGTATTCACAACTTAGTTAGTTTTATAAATACATATGAAATATGAATTCAACATACTTTGTATGCTTAGTTGTTTGTCATGAAATTTTAAGATTTGAAAACCAATTAAGTTAAAAACTCTACGACTTATTGTGATAAACCCGAATCCGGGTCCTCTGACCCAGGTCCAGTCATCACGATAAAATACAAACATCCACCTCTAAACAAAATACGACAACTAAAATGCAGAATATAATAAACGTATGTCGTTCATTCAAAAGGTGTTACTAGTCCCAAGATTCGATAACCTTAATACAATCTTACAAACATACCCTAAAATAGTCATTAGGGTTCATATTACATATCAATAATTTAAACTAGGCATAAATTAAATTTTGTTCCTCGTAACTATTCTACATCTTTCCTTTACCCTTGTCATTTGCTAAGGTCTCGGTGTAAGATCCCAACTTTTAAAAATAAAGGATATTTTCTCGAAATATATTTTTGGAATATTATTGTGTGGATTTGATATAATGTTATAGTTGTGGGTAATATTTAAAAATTTTGCAAAGTAAGCAAGTGGTTATATAATACTCGATTGGTTGGGGGAATATTCGTTTTAACAGGGAATATTCGTACGACGGCACAATCATTGGTGGACCCCACAACAGAAGTATTGTTGTAGTTAAAAAACGACAAAATTATCTTTTTATAAAAATAACGGCGAAAGTTTTACCGTTAAAACTATTGAACTACCCAATAATAAAAGTACAGTAATACGCGTGGTTGCATAGTAGCACACGGTATTGGTTATTGATGCTTACATGAGAAGTCACTCAATTATTGCTACAATAATTGATGCATCATATCTCTCATATTATTGATTCAATTATTGTCACAGTATCATCTGCATTTTATGTTATTAAATCAATAATTGAGACGACAAAGTTATTTATATTATTAAATTACAATATTTATAATGTCTAGAAGTTCTGTCAAGGAAAGGTTTGGTCATCTAATTACGCGCCAATAAGGAGAAATCCTTATCGAAAAGCCCCCTCTTTCCTGGGAACGACCTGGTTGTTAAATATTATGAGTTATAATATCAATGATGTATAAGTTCGTATTGATTAAAGATGAAATTGATAGTTCCACTGCATTAGAATTATTAGTGTTAGTGGAAATCAAAATTTATTTCGGTATTAATGGATGTCTAGAAGTTATACTGACCAGTCGGGTAATTAATCGAATAAATGAGCAATTAATTGCTATTAATTCACATGATTATAACTATTTATTCACATTTGTGTACTATTGATTTACATTCTTGTTACTATTAGGGGAGGTGGTGCAAGTTTGATAATACTTGCTGGACTAATTAAAAATAAAGGAAAAGAGAAAGGTATTATACTGTAATATTCTGAGGCCCAAAATGTGTAATTATCGAAACTATATTTTCCTATAAATAGAAGCTCATTTCTTCATTATTCTTCACCAATTCACTCAAGCTATAGAGCATTTATTATAGAGAGAAATTATAGTGAGAAATAAGAAGAGAAGTCTGTTACCTCACTACTCCAGTATCCAGTTTCTTTTTAAGGTAAGGGGTATTATTTCTTTCGTGTTCTTGAAGAGAGCTATTGTTATTCCATCCCTTATTATTCTGTTGGAATAACCTGTATACGTGGACTATCGTATACATGGTGAAATTCTTCTGTTATTCCATTCTTTATTATTCTGTTGGAATATCCTGTCTGTGCGGATTACTCATGACCTGGTTCCATTCTTTATTATTCTGTTGGAATAACCTGACTGTGCGGTCTATCACATTCATGGTGAATTCTTCTGTTATTCCATTCTTTATTATTCTGTTGGAATATCTTGTCTGTGCGTTTACGCATGACCTTGTTCTATTATTTATTATTCTGTTGGAATATCCTGTCTGTGCATTTACACATGACCTGGTTCCATTATTTATTATTCTGTTGGAATAACCTGACTGTGCGGTCTATCGCATGCCTGGTGAATTCTTTTGTTATTCCATTCTTTATTATACTCAGTTGGTTAAAGTTTTGGCTTTTATACTCCATAAAATTAGTGGAATATCCTTAATATTTGTGCTTCATCCAGTATCTTTTCATGGAAATATTCTTCTGAGCATTCTTGAATTTTACTCTACAAAGAAGTATCATGTTGACAATTTGGACATTATTGATTTCTGGATAAGTTAGATTATAAATCTTTAATTCTTGAACTTGTTTTATTGAATTCCTATATCATTGTCATCATCCTCATATTTATATTCTATTGAAAGTCATCTGTGGCCTGTACTGCATAGATGGACTTGGTATGATTATGACCAGGGATCATTCGGTATAATCATGACCGTAATGTTACAAATGATGTGGTAAAAGTCCTCATTGGCCCATAGTGCATTGATGTACAGTTGTTGGCATGATCAAGACCATTAATGAGTACACAAATATCCTTGGCCCGTAGTGTATGGATAATTTGTGGTCGTGATACTAAAGAATATCCTTGGCTGTAGTGCAGGGGTGATTCGATGATGTGGATTATTTAAGCTGAGTCTCAGCCATAAAAGTGATGAAAAACCTTTTAAATCATAGAAGATAGTAGATTTTATTCTCTACTTGACTGTTCTAATGGATTGCTTGTTACATTGCGATTAAACTTGATGTTTGTTATATTGTATCGACAACTTAATAATCGTCAGTAGGCTAACAATAATTTATTCTGCATTATCTTAGTCATAATATTTCTTACTGGGCTAGTTGAGCTCACCCTTTTGCTTTCATTGTTCTCTTCAGGAAATGAGAACGTAGCTGGGACTAGTCAGGGAACGGAGTGACAGCCCAGATGATAACATTAGTAGTCCTCACTATTCTGTTAAATAGTGTGACAATAAATGTAATGAGGACTCCATTGAGTGTGGATATTGTCTAGATGGCAATATTCTTATTAAAACTCTTAGATTATGTTTTTGTCATATTTTACACGACTATTGTATAATTAAGTTGTATTTGAATTTTGTACCATGTATTTGGCGACTCAAGATGGGTGATGTATACCTATTTTTAGGGCGTCACAGTTGGTATCAAAGCTTAGGGATATGATCCATGGCTGAGATGTGAGATAAGAACTAGGAGGGGAGAGACGGGGAATTCTTTCGCTAGTATGACCTACCTAAGTTTATTTGGTATTTAATTGGTCGGTCAGAGTATAGGGGTAATATGTGATATGTTAATTAACCCTTGTTTTGTGGTAGTATTTGAAAATGACATCCGAGAATGTTGAGAATAGCAATGGAGCACAGGAGACCGTTGAGTCACCACAGATCAATAATCAGGACAATGTGCATCAGGAAGGTGACAATCCTCATGCAAACAACAACACTGACCAAATGATGAACGATGGAATGTTCAGAGGCTTTATGCAATTCATGCAACATCAGGCGAAAGTGGCTCCTTTCCAAAATACAGGTGGAAACACTGGCAACTCTCGGACGGTTATCGCTAAGCAGTTCAAGGAACTGGGACCATCGGAGTTTTTTGGAGGGCCAAAACCGAGTAAGGCGGAGACGTGGATAAAGCAGATCTGCAAGATATTTGATGTCTTGGGATGCTTCAAGGAGGAAAAGGTTCCCTTTGCCACCTTCATGTTGCGAGCAGAGGCATATTACTGGTGGGAATCTGTAAAGCGTACTCAACCTGCCACACTAAAGATGACTTGGGAGAAGTTCCAAGAATTGTTCAATGACAAGTACTTTCTTGAAAGTATTCGTCATATAAAAGAGGTAGAGTTCATCAAGCTGGAGCAAAACAACATGACCATGTCGTAGTACGAAGCCAAGTTTGCCGAGTTGTCTCGATTTGCATCCCATTTGGTTGATAATGAGGAGAGAATGACGTGAATGTTTGTAAGAGGTTTGAAACCCGAGATACGTCAATATCTTATCTCTCATAAACTGTGATTGTATTCAGATGTTGTTAATAGGGCTCAGTTATTGAAGCGCGATAATGAGTCAACCCAACCAAAAGAGAGCATCCAGCAAAATGATAATACCAGTGATAACATACATCAAAGCGGTGACAATAAGCGTGGAAGGAAACAACATGCCAGAAATGGTAACCACTTCGGTGGTAATCATGGCCAAAACAATAAGAATGGACATTTCAAGAAGAGGAGATTCAACAATGATGGAAAGACGTCAACAGCATCACCCGTTGTTAAGGAAGGAGAACGACCACCTATCATATTCATCAAATGCGGAGGGTAGGGACACATCAGTCCAAATTGCGCGATGCCATCCAAAGCGTGTTACAATTGTGAAAGAGAAGGTCACCTAGCCTGATTTTGTCGTTCACCAAAGACAAGTCCAGCTGGGAAAGAGGCACCAAAGGCCGTCCCAGAAAAGTCAAAGCCGGTAGTGCAAGGGAGAGCGTTTGTCGTGACCTCCCAGAAAGCAAGGAACCCGAACGAGGTCATCATGGGTAAGCTAATTATAAACTCAAGCGAAGTTTATACTTTATTTGATACTGATTCGACCCATTCTTTTATTTCTCCTACTTGTGCTCAACGTTTAAATTTGACTCCGGAGAAATTAGACTTTGACTTATCTCTTGAAACTCCGTTAGGAGACCATCATTAAATCCACTATTTATAAGTCTTGTTTGGTTCAAATCGATACCCTCACATTACCTGTCGACCTTATTTCATTGAAAATACTTGCATTTGACGTAATTCTAGGGATTGATTGGTTAACTACTCATCATGCAAGAATTGATTATTTTCGTAAGATTGTTAGCTTTTATATTCCTAACCAACCTATTATACGAATTCAAGCAACCAAACCATTAAAATCAATTACTGTCATCTCAAGCCATAAAGCTATTCATTTATTGAAAAACGGATGTCAAGCTTTCTTAGCTCATGTTACGGATTTAAACAAAAATACGTCAATTTTGAATGATATTTCTATTGTTAATGAATTTCCTAATGTATTCCCTGAAGAACTTCCTGGAATACCCCCAGAGCGAGAAATTGAATTTTTTATCGATCTTGAACCTGGTACAAAACCCCTTTCCAAAGCCCCATATCGAATGGCTCCTATTGAACTTCAGGAGTTAAAGACCCAATTGTAGGAATTGTTAGACATTAGTTTCATTCGTCCTAGTACGTCTCCTTGGGGTGCTCCTGTTCTATTCGTGAAGAAGAAAGATGGAAGTATACGACTTTGTATTGATTATCAGGAGTTGAATCATGTCACCATCAAAAATAGGTACCAATTGCCTCGCATTGATGACCTGTTTGACCAGTTGCAAGGAGCCAAATTCTTTTCAAAGATTTATCTTCATTCTGGATACCATCAGTTAAAGATTAAAACTGATGACATTCCAAAGACTGCTTTCAGAACTCGGTACGGGCATTATGAATTCCTAGTCATATCTTTTGGATTGACTAATGCTCCTGCTGCCTTCATGGACGTGATGAACTGAGTATTCAATGAATATTTGGATCACTTTGTGGTCGTCTTTATTGATGACATCCTCATTTACTCCAAAAGTCGTGAAGACCATGAGCAACACTTGAGGCTGATACTTCAAAAGCTTCGCGAAAATAAGCTTTATGCCAAGTTGAAGAAATGCGAGTTCTGGCTTGAGGAAGTTGCATTCCTTGGGCACGTGATATCAAATCATGGAATATCTGTTGACCAAGCAAAGATTGAAGCAATTCAAAGCTGGGAGCAACCAAAATCAGTGACAGAAGTACGTAGCTTTCTCGACTTAGCTGGTTATTATCGGAGATTCATGGAAGGATTTTCTCGAATCGCTACTCCATTAACTCAACTAACTCAAAAAGATATAAAGTTCGGTTAGAACAAGGAATGCGAGAATAGTTTTCAAGAACTCAAGAGAAGACTCATTTCAGCACCTGTTCTGACAATACCATCTGGCTCGGAGGGATTAGTCATCTATAGTGATGCTTTAGGCAAAGGGTTAGGATGTGTTCTCATACAACATGGGAAAGTCATAGCCTATGCCTCATGACAACTCAAAGAATATGAGATGAATTATCCTACTCATGATCTAGAGTTGGCAGCAGTCGTTTTTGCGCTTAAGATTTGGAGGCATTACCTGTATGGAGAGAAGGTGGAGATCTATACGGATCATAAAGGCCTCAAATATTTCTTCACTCAAAAGGAACTTAACATGCGACAATGACGATAGCTTGAGTTGTTGAAAGATTATGATCATACCATCCAATACCATCCTGGAAAAGCTAACGTAGTAGCTGACGCATTGAGTAGAAGATCATATGCGGGCACGAGTGTAATATTGTCAACGCAAAGGCCCATTATGTATGACTTGGAAAGGATGGAAATAGAGTTAAAAATTCCAGGGACCCATGTGATGATGGCGAATATACGAGTGGAACCGACTTTAATTGATAAAGTTAAAGCTGCTCAAGCTACAGACCTGGAGCTGATGCGTATGAGGAAGAAAGTGCAAGAAGGTGCTATTCCAAAAGCAAGAATCGATGAAGAAGGAATACTTTGAGTCAACTCCAGACTTTGTGTTCCTAATGATTCTGACTTGAAGTATAAAATCATGATGGAGGCGCACAACACACCGTTTGTAATCCATCCTAAGAGTACCAAAATGTATCATGATCTTCGACATACATTTTGGTGGAGCAATATGAAGAGAGAGATATCGGGGTTTATCTCAAGGAGTCTAACTTGTCAACGAGTCAAGACGGAGCATCAAGTGCCAAAAGGTCCATTGCAACCACTTGAAATTCCAGAATGAAAGTGGGAGCACATTATCATGGATTTCGTTACTGGTCTTCCCAAGGTTTCTCAAGGCATAGATGCGGTTTGGGTCATTGTTGATAGATTGACCAAGTCTGCTCATTTCTTACCTATACGAGAAACTTATACACTTGAACGTCTTGCTAGTATGTACATAAACGAGATTGTAAGATTGCATGGTATGCCAGTATCCATAGTTTCTAATCGAGACCCAAGATTCACTTCACGATTTTGGGTTAGTTTGCAAAAAGCTATGGGCAAGGATTTACGATTTAGTTCGGCATATCATCCTCAAACGGATGGGCAGTCAGAAAGGACTATTCAAACTCTTGAAGATTTATTAAGACTATGTGTCCTTGACTTCAAGGGAAGTTGGGACAAGTTCTTACAATTGGTGGAGTTTTCCTGCAATAATAGTTATCAAGCAAGTATTGGAATGGCTCCATTTGACGTGTTGTATGGAAAAAAGTGTCATTCTCCAGTATGCTGGGATGAGGTAGGTGAAGCAACGTTGTTGGGACTGAATTTGGTACGTATGACTACGGAAAAAATTCAAAAGATCCTACAACGTATAAAAACCTCACAAGATCGACAAAAGAGTTATGTTGATCTTCATCGAAAGGACGCGCAATTCGATATTGGATATCATGTGTTATTACGTGTTGCTCCATTGAAAGGAGTTATGAGATTTGGATGGGAGGAAAGCTCAATCCTCGATTCATTGGCCCATTTTTAATCCTCGAACAAGTAGGTACTGTGGCCTATAGACTCGCTTTACCGCCAAGTATGTCTCGTGTTCATAATATTTTTCACATATCTATGTTACGTAAATATGTGAAATACCCAAACCACATTATTGAGTTAGAACCAGATGAAATAGTGGAAGATTTAACGTATGAAGAGGTTCCTGTTAAAATCTTGGAAAAGAAGGATCATATTCTACCCTCCAAGGTTATACCTCAAGTCAAAGTTTTGTGGAAAAACCACGATGTGGAGGAAATGACCTGGGAGTTAGAATCTAAGATGAAGTCAAGATATCCTCACCTCTTTGATATACCAGGTACGTACCCTAATTTCGAGGACGAAATTTCATAAGAAGGGGAGGTTGTAAGACCCCAAATTTTATGAATAAAGAATATTTTCTCGAAATATATTTTTGGAATATTATTGTGTGGATTTGATATAATGTTATAGTTGTGGGTAATATTTATAAATTTTGCAAAGTAAGCAAGTGGTTATATAATATTTGATTGGTTGGGGGAATATTCGTTTTAACAGGGAATATTAGTACGATGGCACAATCATTGGTCGAGCCCATAACGGAAGTATTGTCGTAGTTAGAAAACGACAGAATTATCTTTTTATAAAAATAACGGCGAAAGTTTTACAGTTAAAATTGTTGAACTTCCCGGTAGTAAAAGTACAGTAATACGCGTGGTTGCATAGTAGTACACAGTATTGGTTATTGATGCTTACGTGAGAAGTCACTCAATTATTGCTACAGTAATTGCTGCATCATATCTCTCATATTATTGATTAAATTATTATCACAGTATCATTTGCATTTTATGTTATTAAATCAATAATTGAGACGACAAAGTTATTTATATTATTAAATTACAATATTTACAATGTCTAGAAGTTCTGTCAAGGAGAGGTTTGGTCATCTAATTGCGCGCCAATAAGGAGAAATCCTTATTAGAAAGCCCCCTCTTTCCTGGGAATGACCTGGTTGTTGTAACGCCCAGAAATCCGGTCTATTTTCACATCCGGATTCTATACGTCACGGTCCCATCTTCTTCCAAACATACATCATTATATAGCTAAATATAACAACATACATTCTCAAATCCCAGGTTCTAAAACCTTATAACTTCTTTCATTACCAAAAATGATAATTACATTATTCTTTACATCTCACACAAGTGACTTTTATCCACCACCAAAGATACATAATCATTCATTAAACTATTCTATAGTTTAATTCTATCATTCTATATTACAAGTCTTCGCTTGATCTTCACGTACATTCATATAATGAATGACACTTCTTCTGGATACTGATCAACTTGATCTTTACGGGATCCTTAAGTTCTTCTAACATCGTACGCTGAAAATGTTTTTATTTTAAGCAAGTATGAGCATTCAGTTGCCCAGCAAGTCATAATAATTGAACAACAACTTTAAGAATTCAAACATTCTTTTAAGACCTCAATAATTGAACAAAGGTTATGAAGCAGCTTGAATAATAGGAATAATCTCGGTTCCTATCATTTTAAAACATTAGTCACATTCACTTTGAAATACTTTCATTCTCTACTCTCTTTCATATACATTCTGTCTAGCTAGAATCAATAGCACAGACTTATCAATAACGGTTCATGTATAAATAGAACATGCTCATATTGAATAGTTTAATTACAAAACAGTTCATATCATAGAAACACTGAAGTGTTCACATTGTGGTACAAGGCCTCATATATTCTAACACCTTGTACAAATATCACACATTTGCACATAGACAGAACTTCTCGAGTTCAACATCTGAGAAGTTTTAGAAACTAGCATTCATTTAAAATATGAATGAAGTTAGGAAACTTGCCTTACGCACAGCTACAGCTTATAGTTTACGTTGAACTGCTCATTTCATCAATTCCTATGACATACGGAGATGTCTTACTCATTACGTTCATCATCTTTGATGATATACATTCTTATCTTCTTCTTTTAACTCTCCTAGGACTCAGCACACATCGTGTCTCTGCTAGTAGTCTATATGGTATTCTGAGTGGTTTCCCACAAATAAGCAACAAACAAGTTCCCGTCTCGTCTACACTGCCCACACAGTGAGTTAGATCGGTTGCCAGTTTTGTATATACCTTCACTCTCTGAAGGAATTATTTAGCCCAGCTCCCATATGTCAACCATCAAAGGTTATGATTTTACTACAACCCAAATTATCTTAACTTATCCGAACTATTAAACTATAATGTTCGTTAAGTTAAATTCTTATTCCTTATGGCTTTCTGGCAACTAAATGTCATACCTCGGGATTTATTCATCATCATCTAAGTCATACAGTCTTTTGTATACTCAGAACGATCATTCCATATTCATTCTATGCATTTATAGCATTAAACATTTTACATTACTTTATTCTTAACTTACAACGTCCGATTAATTCACTCGGAACTTCATCCAAGTTATAAACATTAACTCGGCTTCTTTTACGTTTTACGTACTTATCTTTAATTCAGCTTCTTCACCATTCAAAGGTTTAATCATTGGTCTCCATTATCTTACGGTCAAACCATACACGGGGTATAGGTTCTACCCGTTTAATATTCGTGTACACCTAACCTTTACGTCGGTTAAAGTGTTCAACGCTTACATTTCATTCTAGCATTCTCATCCAAGTCACATTCGGCTTTCATTAATCTTATTACCGTTCACTACGGCTTTCTTGATAATTCATATCTTACTTATACCTTCGTCAACGTCTAAGTTATACAACCACTGTACACTTAGAACGTTCGCTTGACGTGAATACAATTCACGAGAATCGTTTATGAATTCAATGTTTACGTTGTTCATCCCTTAATCTCACATTCAAACTTTACTTAAGGTTTTAATCATTTTCCATCGTTAACTAGCCCATGAACCCCATGTTCAATATTCTTTCTTAATGTCAAAGTCATACGGTTCGTTGTATGCTAAGACCGATAGCTCATCGCAATAACATTGCGTTCACAGCGTCTAAACACTTTACATTCATCTCTCATTGCCATTTCATAACATCAAAATGTTATACATTACTTTCATAACTCAACGTCTAAGGAATCACAATCATAGCAATCCCTCACGTTCGTTTGTCGCGACTATGGTCCCCGAATATCGGTTCCGTAACCCCTATCTACATTCTTTGTCTTTTAATCTCATTTAATATTTCCGTTCAACCATCATTAAAGGTTTAAAACACTTAATTAATTGTTACATTAGTTGAACTACATGTTCATATTTCTTTCTTGCACATCCCCAAAGAATCGAAAGCAAGAAAATCTCATTTTCGGGCATCATTTCAAGACCGTACCGTCTTATGCCGTTCTTCCCTTTCCTTTCAGATGCAAGCACCAATTAGCGATGGTCGATGGTTCTGAGCTTCATGCCTGCGTTGCTTTCCCAAGGCGACGATCATGCTACTGCGGCACCAAGCATGAAACCTAGAAAATTTTTCTAAGTCTTTTACAAGCTTGAGACGCTGATTTCAAAATCTCATAACTTCTTTGTTATAACTCGGAACGAGGACGTTCCAAAGCCATTCTCTTCCTTATCTTACGTACTTCGATTACCCATAGATAGAACTTCATTCGGAATCCATTAACATGCCATTCAATTGGGTTAATCTTTGTTTTTCGTTTATTTTATGTTTTTAACGTTCTTCATTCGTTTGTCCATAATTCGGTCATCCGAACTCGAAACTCGTTCGTACTTGAGTCCATGACTCATGTTTTATACATTCTCTTACATTCTTATGAAACCATACACGTTTGGGTTCATTTACTAACTTTCTAATTCTCGCTTGTCTTTTACAAAAAATTTTTGCCATAACTTCGTTATAGCTAAGTTTTAATCCGTTCTTCACGAAGGTTTCTAAAGTTCCTAACCAAGCAATAAGCAACTAACTTATACGCGATGGTTTTAAACTTTTCCATCAATAACAATTACACTATGGTGGTTTTAAATTTGTCCATCAACAACGTTCTTTGCGTGTTCTTCGCGTTTTTTGTTCGTTCTTCATTTGAATCGATATTTTGGATTATGATTCTACTTTTTCTTGGAATTCGATGTTATAGAACATCATTCCTTACTTATTTGACCTACTCATTCATAAGATTCATTCGGATCGCTCAAAATCCTTACGAATCTTATACTTCCTTAAGAAATTTATAAACTAAATTCCTAATTCTTATTTCTTCATTTTCTCATGATTTCAACCATATAAATTCATTCTTAACTTCATCTACTTCTTATCTTCATTAATTTATGCTTTTGAACATATGAAACTTAAAGAAAATTAGAAGAAACTAGGGTTCGGATTACCGTTCTTCTTTAATCTCCTTCCGTCGGACAAAGCATGCATTCGAGCTAGCTTTTCCACATTATCTCCCTCTTCTTCTCCCATCTGAACTCTCTCTCTCTCTCTCTATTTCTCAAGTGTTGGTTGAAATTTTAAACCAAACAAATGAGCTTAAGGCTTGTTTATATAGAAAACCAAGGCTAGGGGTAACTTGGTCATTTCACCCCACCTCTTTACTATTCATGGCTTAGCCACCAAGTAATCACTTTACTTCGTGGACAAGTGGCCGCCCCACCTCCTTACGTAGCTTCTCTTGGAAGCTTCGTGCTTCCGTCTTTCGGGTTTCGTCCGATAGTTTTAAAAACTGCGATTCTCGGAATCTAAATATTTTTGGATATTTTGTCTTCCCTTTACCGATCAACTTTTATGAATTCTTGGAATTTCCATAAAATTGAAAAACACTTTTTGGTGTCAAGTGTTTTCTTTCACGTTTTCCCCTAACGTAGCTAAACGAGTGAAAAGTACATAACAGTACTTTTCGTCATTTTTATTTCGTCCGATTTCTGCATGTTTTTCAAGAAAAACTTTTATGGCTTAATTAACTTTTCACGTTATATTATCGTCAAATCTTTCAACAGAATGTCATTTCGACATACTAAACTCTTGAAACGGCTTAGGTTATTCAAACCCTAACCCTTAGGTTTTGTCGGGTGAATAGTGCATATTTCGTCTTTTTCTCCAGAAATATTTTTGTTCCCCGGAAAATTTTATTTTTGTCTTGAAAATTCTTACTCGTTCAGTCTAGCTCGTAGCCAGAATCCTCCCGATTAATAATCATTCTAGGTTATAGAACGATTAATAAACACATAGCACAGAATAGTATTAATAAAAATTCATTTTATTAATAACTAATTCTTTAAACTTAAATTCTAGACAATCCAGTTTTCCGGGTTGTCACAGTTGTTAAATATTGTGAGTTATAATATTAATGATGAATAATTTCATGTTAATTAAAGATGAAATTGATAGTTCCATTGCGTTAGAATTATTAATGTTAGTGGAAATCGACATTTATTACGGTATTAATGGATGTCTGGATGTTATACTGACCAGTCGGGTAATTAATCGGATAAATAAGCAATTAATTACTATTAATTCACATGATTATAACTATTTGTTCACATGTGTGTACTATTGATTCACATTCTTGTTACTATTAGGGGAGGTGGTGCAAGTTTGATAATACTTGTAGGACTAAATTAAAAATAAAAGAAAAGAGGAAGGTATTATACTATAATATTATGAGTCCCAAAATGTGCAATTATCGAAACTATATTTTCCTATAAATAGAAGCTCATTTCTTCATTATTCTTCACCAATTCACTCAAGCTATAGAGCATTTATTATAGAGAGAAATTATAGAGAGAAAGAAGAAGAGAAGTCTGCTACCTCACTACTCCAATATCCAGTTTCTTTCTAAGGTAAGGGATATTATTTCTTTTGTGTTCTTGATGAGAGCTATTGTTATTTCATCCCTTATCATTATGTTGGAATAACCTGTATACGTGGACTACCGTATACATGGTGAAATTCTTTTGTTATTCCATTCTTTATTATTCTGTTGGAATATCCTGTCTATATGGATTACGCCTGACCTGGTTCCATTCTTTATTATTTTGTTGGAATAACATGACTGTGTGGTCTATCGCATGCATGGTGAATTCTTCTGTTATTCCATTCTTTATTATTCTCTTGGAATATCCACATTCTGTAGACGCGTTACTATTGACTTGGTTTCATTATTTATTATTCGTTGGAATAACTCATATCATGTATGGCCTCATCGCATGCCTAATGAATTCTTTTGTTATTCCATTCTTTATTATACTCAGTTGGTTAAAGTTTTGGTTTTTATACTCCATGAAATTAGTGCAATATCCTTGATATTTGCGCTTCATCTAGTATCTTTTCATGGAAATATTCTTCTGAGCATTCTTGAATTTTACTCTACAAAGAAGTATCAGGTTGACAATTTGGACATTATTGATTTCTGGATAAGTTAGATTATAAATCTTTTATTCTTGAACTTATTTTATTGAATTCCTATATCATTTCCATCATCCTCATGTTTATATTCTGTTGAAAGTCATCTGTGGCCTGTAGTGCATAGATGGACTTAGTATGGTTATGACCAGGGATCATTCGATATAATCATTACCGTAATGTTACAAATGATGTGGTAAAAGTCCTCATTGGCCCGTAGTGCATTGATGGATAGTTGTTGGCATGATCATGACCATTAATGAATACACAATATCTTTGGCCCGTAGTGCATGGATAATTTATGGTCGTGATAATAAAGAATATCCTTGGCCGTAGTGCAGGGGTGATTCGATGATGTGGATTATTTATTAAGTTGAGTTTCAGCGATAAAAGTGATGAAAAACCTTTTAAATCATAGAAGATAGTAGATTTTATTCTCTACTTGACTTTTCTAATGGATTGCTTATTCCGCTGCAGTTAAATTTAATGTTTGTTATATTGTATCAGTTAAACACTGTTGTAGGCTAACGATATTTTATTCTGCATTATCTTAGTCATAATATTTCTTACTGGGCTAGTTAAGCTCGCCCTTTTGCTTTCATTGTTCTCTTCAGGAAATGAGAATGTAAGCAAAGAGACTAGTCGGAGAGAACCGGAGTGACTCATCCGTGATGATAGCATTATTAGTCCTCATTATTCTATTAAATAGTGTGACAATAAATGTAATGAAGACTCCATTGAATGTGGATATTGTCTAGATGACAATATTCTTTATAAAACTCTTAGATTATGTTTTATCGTATTTTACACGACTGTTGTATAATTAAGTTGTATTTGAATTTTGTACCATGTATTTGGCGACTCAAGATGGGTGATGTATACCTATTTTGAGGGCGTCACACTCGGGCTTAGCTACAATATAATTCATGATATAGCAAGGATGAGCAACAAGTTTGTTCAGCAAGTTTAAATACAACAATAAGGATATATCATGATGAATGGAAAATATTTGACAAATGAATTCAACAATATGAATATCTGAAGGATTCACTAATATGAATATTAGAAGCAAAGATAATGATTTCATTTAAAATAAATGATGCTCAAGTAGACTTTGAACTATAAAACTCCAATGGAATCAATATTTGATTGACCCTTTGGTTACTGGCTACAGAATAAGTACTTGAGGGGATCAGCCTCGCGTACACCATGTATATTCATAACATTTAAACCTGGGGTACTCCCCTATCATAAAAGGGGTTTTCTTTCAGTCTAAGAGTCCTTAACATCAATTGGTTTGGATAACTTTTATAAAACGTCATACACTTGTTTGACCAAAAAAAGGTTTTGACTCTATCTGACATAGTTCAAGAATTATAGAACTTGAAATGATGTACAAGTCAAAGACTGTACGAACTCAAGTGCACTAAGTGCAAATATCAATAATATAGATATGGAATAATTGTAAAATAATTAAACCACTTAATAGCATGCTTGGAAATAAAGTTCAAGCTTAAATGAATAACTTTCAACTTAATAATAACCTGCTCAATACAATATAAGAAGAGTAGGAAACTTTTACACAATTCAAAGTTATGTAAGGTAGAGAACTTGCACAATCAAAGAGTGAAGTTCAAGGAACTTGCTCAATATAAATTTGAGTAAGGTTAAGGAACTTGCACAATAAAAGTATAGTTCAAGGAACCTGTTCAATATAAATTTGAGTAAGGTTAGGGAACTTGCCTGTTTGCTCACTTAGAATTAATTCTAGCTTTAATTAACTTGCGCTGAAACGACCTAACATTAATAAGTCGGTCTTTTCAATTAATATGTGTAAACTAATATGAGTCTATACTTACAAGAATCAAATCATCACATATCATGCTTCTTAACACATTATATGGCATATTGGTCATATATTACAAGGTAAAGTAATCATATAAGCATGCCTTGAATTTTAGATCAAAAATAGAAAGTATTCATGATTGTAGGATGGCGCAGTTGCACCATGGCTAGGCTTAGGGACGGCGTAGCTGCACTATCCCCTAGTCAGACCAAGGTTGAGCTTTGCATTCCTATTTTTAGTCCCAAACATTAACACACTTAGACACTTACACTTCTTATACATTAATGTTAGAGGTCTTTACAAAAGTGTATAACCATTCTTGAGTTTACTTTTAGTTTGTGACTTTCCATGGAATTCAAGTATAAAAGGTCATGTAATTAATGTGCCTTATAACTTGGCTATAGGTTTACCTAGGGAGGTCACTCAATCTGTTAACACACATGCTCGTGGTGTTCATATTGTTTGTTCACAACTAACATTGTTTAACACTTCAAATTATGCTCTAAACTCATGTTCGGTTTAGTTATCATCATGTTCAATACATGTAAACCATGCCTAGGGATATAATAGATATAACTTGACATCTTAACCCCTTAGAATCTAGATATTCATGATGCACCTAGATTTTTAAAAATACGTTCAAGGTTTCCTTTGAAATCCCTTTATCATGAATGATGCAAGATATCACATATAAGACAACTTCAAAACCCTTATCATAAATAACTAAGTCATGCTAACTTCTTTTCAAGATCAGAAACTTTTCCTTATAACATTCATGTCCATTAGCTTATTATACTAAGCTTTTCTTTTAAAATAATTTATAACACCAAGCTTATCATGAATATAATAACTATGAATCATATATCATGCTTATTTAGTTTCCAAATCAGTCATGTATGTGGTCTCCTAAGTTCAGAATTTGTACACATAAGTTTCCACAGTTTATTTTTAAAACTTAAAGTCCTTGTTAAAGATCTCCTACTTAAATCATGTTGGACACTTCATAACTAATAAGAAAGCTTTATAATACATGTTATATCTCTTTTTCATGTATACATAAGTCATAATACCATATCAATAACCATATAACACAATAGAATCCAGAATCGATTTCTGGTACGGCAAGTATTGCTTACCGCACCCTTGTATAAATAAGGTGCATTGCTGCTTACGCCTGTACTCGTAGCGATGATCGACTCTATTTTAGCAAGTCTCAACTATCCTTCATTATTATTAATTTAAGCATGCTCAATTCATCCTTAAAGGTTCCATTCATGTAACCATACTTCATAAACATATATTAGCATGTTAATTCATATCAATTGACATAGAAATTTAAGAAATTTCAAAAACTAAACAAGACCCAATTCAAGAACACAATTAGAGTTTATACCTCCTTAAGCTTGAATTAGACTCCCCACGCATTGAGTATGCTTCTACAATTGCTCAGCAACTTAGAACTCTCAAATTCAGACTTAACAAATAATTTCTAGCAACATAAGAACTGAAATTGGAGCTCGTATTTAAAAAGGAAACTTGGACTAGACATTTGCATTACACTAAGGTTGGAGTTCATGATGCAATGGAAGAAATCAATGGTTAATAGAGAGTGGTTCAACAACCCACTATCAGCCATTGGCATTGCAATCATAACCTATGCTTATTGGAAGATACGTAAATTAGTTTTAGGCCACTGTTCATGTACTATTATGTCACTCAATTTGGGACAAGAGAAAAACTCAGCAATACATTTAGTTCAGTTACCTTAACTCCCAAATATAATCTTAATGTACAATAGTTACTATATTAGGAATTTTAGGGATTATTTAGGTACTCATATCATATAATCTATGTACATTAAATACACGCAATAAAATAACATAGTAAGGTATTATTGTCCGGGTATCTCCATAATTATATTTTACAACTCACATAACCAAATTATCACATTATTTAATATTATCTATCCAATGTACACACAATTTCTTTTCCAATTTCTGGAATACACAACTATTTGATTATTTTTGTATTAAAATCACTTATGATTTTATTGCACTACTAGATACTTCATATCATTAGAATATATTCTTGTCATATGATTTTATTCATGTCACACCTAACATTAATGTTCCATTTCATTTCTATAGTAGAAAGCTATTTTCTTCACAGATTGGACACTTTAGCAATTGCTGCCATTTTGTATCTTCATGAGAAGAATCGCTGCTTGGGTCCCTGGTAGTGCCAAAATGGGTTAGCTTCAAGCCAGTTCTAATTTCTATCACCACACAAGTTCTATATGATGTAATTTAACTTCTATAGTGGTGATATACCCATAATTGAAATGAATCAATATGTTCAAATCCTATCACTATATTCAAATAGATTGAATATTTAATCATTAAGAATCCTATAAATTCTTTGATATGAAACTCTTTGGGTTAGTCCACTAATTTAAATAATTATTAGTGACTCCCTTTAATCATTTAATAAATTCACATAACCACATAAGGTTTAAATAGACTCACAAAACTTATGACGCCCCCAAATTTAGGTACTTGAAACCCGAACTCAATGCTTCACGATACCATTTCTTTGAGCAGAATAATAACGATAATATAAATATCAAACTTAATTTACATATATCAGAGTCTAATCCTAGGTACGTGACCTTTAAACATTCATTACATAATAATTAATAGATATCATTATCTTAATAAAGTCTAACAATTACATAAGATACCATAAATTTATTTTGTTTGCTTCCCTTTTCCTTTGTCCTTGCCTGAACCATCAGGTTGATCACGCTTAGTTGAAAACATTTAAATTTAAAGAAAGAATAAGCATTTGATTGCCCAGTAAGTAATAGCAACAATAAATATTAGCTGAAAGGATTAAATATTTTCTTTGAACGACACTTCTATAATGAATCGACAATTCTGAAGTAAGCTGAACCAATAATAATAACATATTAATTTTATATCAAAATTTTGAAACTACGTACTGACTATAAACGGAGATCAGTCGACAAACTATGAATATTGTTTTTAAATTTTCGCAAAGGTTAAACAGAACTTCATTTGTAAATCGTCGTAACTTACAGGCACAAGGGTGATCAGCCTGTTATGCCCTGTATTGATCAATACTACATGTTCGAACGATATTTTTATCCAAAGCATATCCGCCTTAGACGCACAAAAGTTTCCCAGATTCGAGATGTTCATACTAGTCTAGAATCCGAACCAAAATAATTCGGTTGGATACAATAAAGTTCTATCTTGTTTAACAATATTTTTAAATCTGTGTCTAGCTGAATCAAATAGCTTAGATGGCTTTTAAGTCAATATATACATACTGGAGACCAATAAGTATGTACCAATCATGTGATAAAATATAATGATTATCCAAGTGAGGACACTTGTATAACCATATTTAGAAATTAACGAAAAGAATAAATATCTTGATTTATAATTACAGAATTAAAAAACTTGTACAATAGATTATAATTTAATAACTTACTTATACAGAATCATTGCATAAGTATACATAAGGTTAAGATATTTGAACAATGAAAAAGAATAGTTCAGGTATTAGCTTACAAATGGCCATTGCATAAAGTAAACAAAGTTAAGATATATGCATGGTCTGCTGCTTACAATTATGCAACTTAGTTTTATCTTTTATATCAAGACTTGTCATTAATAAGATCATTCTATCGATTAGAATAACATATCATAACAGATAGTACTGCTATTTGTAGTCAGCACAAAACCTAATCACATTTTCACATATATGTTTAACAGTTATTAGATCACAAACAGACACGTATCTAGTTATATTATCTAAGTCCAGATCAATTTCTGAAATATGTCGGTGTATCGACGGCTTTATCGGGTAATTATCGAGTTTAAAACCCTATTCTATAGTTTAATATTCACTTAGATTATTTAAATATCAGTCATATTATTTTTCATAGACTTATAATAATTTTTAAACAATTATTATAATTTATCATGATTTTTCAAACACCGGAATCATTATTAAATAATTTAAATATTAAATAATTCTATTATCATTAATATTTAATTAATATTAAAATATTAATGAAACCACCGCCAAAATATTAAAGTTATTTATATTAACTTAGAATATTTTTAAAGTATTAATATTACCCTTAAATGATTTTTAAAATAATTAAAATCATTTTAAAATAATTACCAATAATATTTAAATATTAATGCATTATTTATCAAAATATTAAAAGTCATTAATTATAACTTTAAATATATTTAATTCATTTATATCCTTTTTAAATGATTTTTGAATTAATAAAACCATTTTTAAACTATTTATTTAATATAATTATTTAATATCATTAATATTAAAATATTAATGAAATTTACCCTTAAATATTAAAAGTTATATTTTATAAATTAAAATATTTTTAAACACTTTATTTTCATTTAAAATGATTTTTAATATAATAAAATCATTTTTAATTAATTTATTTAATACATTAATTAAATAAATTTAATATCATTATTTATCAAATAAACAATAATATTTATGAAAAATATGCTAAATTATTAAAAGTTAATTTTTATAACTTAAAATAATTTTTTTAATTAATTTTTGAATTTTTAATAATTAATTTCTATTTTTAAATGATTTTTGGAAAATAAATTAATTAAAACTAAAAAGTCTGTCGTTGTAGCCTTTAGCGACAGTAAGTGTCGCCTAATGTGTTCTCGAGGTTCAAGAACATTCATATCCGATTTTTGGGTACTTACTTTGACCAAACATGAATCACTGATTTAAAGTGTTTCTGGGCAGGTTATGGTTTTGATCTTGTAGTACTGATGTAGAACTACAAGAATCAACAATAAACAAAGTCATATTGCATCACACAAGTAAAATCTATACTTGCAAAGTAGCTGTCAGACATGTTCTTCATGTTCTGGGCTGCCCAGAAACATGAAGTCATGGCCGATCAATGTTATTCAAGACCTTATTAGATGAAATTTGTTCATGTTATGGGTGGTCTAGACGTCGGGCCTTGTAGAGAAACTAACGGGGTACATGTTTTGAACACTAGTCAAGTCTAAACATCATCAAACAGAAAGATCTAACGCCTTGAACAAGCTGTCAGAGATGTTCTTCATTTTTTGGGTTACCCAGAAATGAAGAACAATTCGACTACTCTACTTTGGGCTTCCACAACTTGTGCTCCTTGTGTTATTTTTGTGATCTAAAGGTTTCAGTGTGTAGCCAGCATGCAAATGAATAGATCTATTACATAAAATCACTATAACAACAACAACAGATCAAGCAGATCTATGCCGGTCAAAGCATGTCAGAAACCGTGTTCATAATTTTTCTAGGTTACCCAGAAAACTATTTCCGTGTTCAACCATGCTACTTTGACCGACCACTACGTACATCACATATATAAGTTATTTAAATGATCTAAAGGCTTTAAACTGTAGTCCATATACCATATTACAACCTTATTACAACAACAAGAACAAAAAAACTAACACCGCAAGATCTAAACGCATTTAACATACTTGTCAGATAGCTTCGGGCAAGTTCTAGGTTACCCAGAACTTGTTTAGTCATGGTCAGTCAACGGCGTTTAACCACCCATATCTTGCAATCTGTTCATACTTTGACCTTGATTCAAGTTCCAGAATACAGATCTCATAGCATACTACAACTTCAAACATTTAAAACACTAAAACAATAAACATCAAGAGATCTAGGAGACCTGCCATTCATTGTCAGACATCATTTTAAAAAATTTCTAGATTTTGAAAAACTTCAAATTTGTGAACTTAGATGTTATAGATCTACAAGATACCAACCCAGATCACTTAGTTGCACATCGTACAACATGTTTTAACATAAAAATCTAACATTTAACAGAGGGTCAAGGATCAAGGATCAGATTTTGTTTAGGGTTTATACCTTTTAATGAACAAATTCTTGAATCTGAGCTTCTGATATGTTATGAGTGATAGTGGGGCTTGATTTAGGAACTGAATCACCTTTGATTTTCGTGGGTTTAGAGAAAGAAGGTCTTGGTAGAGAGTTTGTGTATAAATGAGCTAAATAATGAACATTTCTCTCTCTTGATTTATATATATAACTTGTATGCAATGAATTTGGCTGGAGAATTGGCTGGTATATAGGTTTTGTAGTCACATGGCTAGGCTAGGGTTGCTCAACCACTAAAGTTTTGGCAAGTTTGACAAGTTAGCCACAATAATGCAAGAAGGGTAGTTTGGTCTTTTGGCTTATGATTTTAATGTCCATTTGGTAACTTGGCAAACCATTAGGGTTTAACCCTTAGGGTTTAACCTTAAGGTTCCACAAATTTTGATTTTTTTCTAGGATTTCTAATTAGGCCAAAAATAAAAATTTAGTTTCTAAAAATTACAAATTAGGGTTACTTAATTAACGTAGGTTATCTAATTACATTAGACTTGAACACTAGGGTTTAAGGTCCACTAATTAGCATTAAGCTTTATAATTTAGCAATTAGGGTTTTATTTTAGCAATTAGTGTTTCTAGTCCTTAGGGTTTTCCAATAATTAGGGTTTTCCTAATTCAAATTAAAATCTATAATACTAATCATTAATCACATAACACAGTTACTAAACAGTCTTCAACTCGTATTTGTGTTTCAAAATAGGGTTTAACAAATCAATGCTAGGATTTTAGCATGGTATACCATAATTGACAAACCATTATCAGTCTATACATACAGTACATATTTATAGCACTGAAATATAATTAATTGTATATTATTATTCTCATTCCTTGTTTAAAATCCATAATTAGGGTTTGGATTCCATATCCGATTTATCTCAGATATATAACATTATTAATTAAGTTAAAATAATTAACTTAACCAATCGAACTAAAATTCATATAATAAAATAATTCTAATAATCATTTTATATATTATTTAAATAATATATAATCATATTTTCATAGAAAATAAATAATAAAACATTTTTACTACAAAATTAATTATAAAAATATAATTTATAATGGTCAATAATTCTACAAAAATTATTTAAAATTATTCATGTAATAAATAAATTTTTATTTATCACATACATACATATACTTTACCTCGCACATATATTCCCACCTTTATAATAATAATAAAATAAAAATTTATACGCAAAATTTATGATTTAATTATGTAAAAAATATCAGGTTATTACATTCACCCTCTCTTATAAAGATTCTGTCCCCGGAATCGCTGTTTTAAAACTTATACATATTAGAGTACATAGCATACATAGTCATTTCAAGTAGATCTCGAT
Source organism: Panax quinquefolius (assembly GCA_020205615.1). Classification (NCBI taxonomy): domain Eukaryota; kingdom Viridiplantae; phylum Streptophyta; class Magnoliopsida; order Apiales; family Araliaceae; genus Panax; species Panax quinquefolius. Next base: position 69,445,125 of record CM035158.1, on the reverse strand, counting down.
CAGATTCGATCGAACTGATCTTTAACTATTTAACATAAAGCTTGTCTATCTGATTAAACAGAAATTTGATTTCTAATAGAACTCAAATTCCTCATTCAAGATTTCTTTATAAAATAATTTACTATATATAGGAAAATCATGTATAAGAAAATAAAAGTTATACGAATAATACCTGGAGTTCCATCACCATCTGCCATGGTATCTTGAATTGTCATGTTGAAGACTCTTACAATTGATTTTGTCGGCTTGCTTGATGAAGTTGGTCCTGTGATCGCCAGAGTTCCGCTGCCTTTCCCCGTGGTTACACTGCCTGCCTCAATTCTCCTTTTTGGATAGTCCTTAACCTTATGTTCCGTCGATCCGCATAGAAAACACCCATTGTTCATCCTGCGATTGGGGAAGTTGGGAGAGATATGGTCCTCCTACACGCACTTATAACACACAAACATACCTTTCAGACATTCACTAGTATGATTTTTCTCACAATTCTTACACTGCACAGCCTGTTTCTTCACACCTTCTTGTTTGACTTGAACATTCCCAAAATTGCTCCCATTTCTCTTTCCATTTCCACTCCTACTCCCACTATTAATTTCCACCTTCACAGCTCCGTCAACTTTGCCCTTATTCTTTTTCTCCTTGTTATAGAGGCTCATGACCTCACTCCCCTCCTCGGTTATGATAGTCTTTTCCAAAAGTGCTGCAAAGGTATTGATCTGCAACACCGCCACCTTGTTGTAAAGCTAGGGTTTTAATCCCAGCTTAAACCTTCTCGCCTTTCTAGCCTCCGTATCAACTTGATGCGGAATGAACCTAGCCAGTTCATTATACTTTACGGCATACTCCGCAACAGTCATGTTGTCATGCTTTAACTCCAAAAACTTCACCTCCATCCTAGCCTGCATACTAGATGAAAAATATTTTTTAAAAAATAGAGTTTTAAACCTAACCCAAGTTACCACACCTTCTCCTACTCTCGGTTGATTTGCCTCCCTCCAAAAATTTGCATTCCCATTCATCATGTAGGTGGCAAAAGCTGTCTTTTGCCCCTTAGCTACCCTAGCTATCACAAACGCTTTTTCAATTTCCTTAACCCAAGTTTAGGCTTCTATAGGGTTAGTTGTACCTCTAAATTTAGGCGGTCTGACAACCTTAAAATCTTTGAAGTTTGCCAAGCGATTGTCTGGCTGATTTTCCGCGACTGGCATTCCCTGCTGCATAGCCTGAGCTACCATGTTTGCAAAGTTTTGCATATGGTCTGGTTGTTGTCCCCCAGCATTGTTGACAGATTCTTCTGCCCTTTGGTTTTTAGTTTGACATCTTAGCGGCATTATCTGATTAAATAAGACCATAAATTATTCTTTACATTCTAAACCTTATCGTATAAGTTTATTATATCAAACTTATTTCATTAATCAAATATAGATTCATATTCATTCAACTTTTCGTAGTACTTTACATAACATAACACATATTGCTATCCCTTTATGACCACAAAATTCGGGACTTGCTGCTTTAACTTATACAAAAGTTGAGAATATTACATTACACAAACATACTTATCATATATATTACATTAAACACACCTACTCAACAGTACCTATACTACCTATTCACTACGCCTTTTTCTTGATCTTGGACAGCCTTTCGCCTGATGACCTTTTAGCCCACAAATAAAACAGACACCTTGCTTCGGATTGGGATAATGAGGAGAGAAATGTCCCTCATGTCCGTAATTATAGCAAATATTTTCTCCTTTCCGGCACAAGCCTTCATGTTTCTTGTTACAGTTTGAACATTTTTCTATTAGGTTAAGGTTCCCTTGGTTGTTATCAGAATTTCCTCTATCGCGTTCTTTCAACTTTCTTTTCCCCTTCTTGCTCGAAGCTACACACGATTTTTTTCTTTTGGCTCCCATTTGATCAATTTGGATTTTAAGCTTATCTTGTTCTTCCATTGTTTCTATTAATACTTTCCACAATTAACTATTTAATAGCTTTTCTATTTCCCACAACTTTTCCGGAGAAGAAACCTTGTTCCTCAAATTCTGCACTTCCGTTGATACTCGTTCAGCTCCAACTTCGATGTCCAAATCACTATCTGTCAGTTCCACCATTTCTGGATCTGGTACTATGTTTTCCACAATAACCACTTCATTGAGGTTGCTTTCACTTTGAGCCTCTAATTCAGCTATTGGCTTTGATATTGGCTCTTTCTTTACGATCTGAGGGTATCCTAATCCTTTTCCACCTGACATCTAAACATAAATTATCCTGATTAGCATATAATATATATACACATCAAATAATAGTTTTATATAAGTTATCTTTTATTTTGTTTGACGATGAATTTATTCGATTCATCTCTTTTTAAACTCTATATGAGTTATTTGTATTTTTAATGTTTCCCTCTGTCCTAAGGTTATAGCCTAAGGTCTATCCCACCTAAGGTTTCTAACCCTAAAGCTTTGATACAAACTTGTGACGCCCCCAAATTCAGGTACTTGAACCCCAAACTCGATGCTTTACGATACCATTTCTTTGAGCGAAATAATAACGATAATATAAATATCAAACTTAGTTTACATATATCAGATTCTAATCCCAAGTACGTGACCTTTAAACATTCATTACATAATAATTAATAGATATCATTATCTTAATAATGTCTAACTATTACATAAGATACCATAAATTTAGTATGCTTTCTTCCCTTTTCCTTTATTCTTGCTTGAACATTCAAGTTGATCACGCTTAGCTGAAAACTTTTAAATTTAAAACAAGAATGAGCATTTGATTGCACAGCAAGTAATAACAACAATAAATATTAGCTGAAAGGATTAAATGTTTTCTTTGAACGACACTTCTACAACGAATCAACAGTTGTGAAGTAAGTTGAACCAATAATAACAACATATCAATTCTATATCAAAATTTTGAAACTGCGTACTACCTATAAATGGAGATCAGTCGACAGACTATGAACATTTTTTTTTAAAATTTTCGCAAAGGTTAAACAGAACTTCATCTGTAAACCGTCATAACTTACAGGCACGAGGGTGATTAGCCCGTTATGCCCTGTATTGATCAATACTACATGTTCGAATGATATTTTCGTCCAGCATATCTGCCCTAGGCGCAAAAAAGTTTTCCAGATTCGGGATGTTCATACTAGTCTAGAATCTGAACCAAAATAATTCGGTTGGATAAAGTAAAGTTCTATCTTGTTCAACAATATTTTTAAATATGTGTCTAACTGAATTAAATAGCTTAGATGGCTTTTAAGTCAATGTATACATACTGGAAACCATTAAGTATGTACCAATCGTGTGATAAAATATAATGATTATCCAAGTGAGGACACTTGTATAACCATATTAAAAATTAACATACAGAATAAATATCTTGATTTATAATAACAAAATTAAAGAACATGTACAATAGATTATAATTTAATAACTTACTTATACAGAATCATTGCATAAGTATACACAATGTTAAGATATTTGAACAATGAAAAAGAATAGTTCAGATATTAGCTTACACATGTCCATTGCATAAAGTAAATGCAAAGTTAATATACTTACCTGGTCTACTGCTTATAGTTATGCAACTTAGTTTTATCTTTTATATCAAGACCTATCATTAATAAGATCATTCTATCGATTAGAATAACATATCATAACACATAGTACTACTGTTTGCAGTCAGCACAAAACCTAATTACATTGTCACATATATTTAACAGACATTGGATCACAAATAGACACGTATCTAGTCAAATTATCTAAGTCCAGATCAATTTCTAAAACATGTTGTTGTATCGACGACTTTATTGGGTAATTATCAAGTCTAAAACCCTATTCTGTAATTCAATATTCACTTAGATTATTTAAATATCAGTCATATTATTTTTCGTAGACTTATAATAATTTTTAAACAATTATTATAATTTATCATGATTTTTCAAACACTGAAATCATTATAAAATGATTTAAATATTAAATAAATCTATTATCATTAATATTTAATTAATATTGTCGACGTCGGGATTTTTTAGTGTCCCTTTTCGTTACTTGTTCTTTGGTGTTCTCATGTTAATGTGATATTTGTTTGAAAAAACAAGTGAAAAAGGTCTGACATGTATAATGTCGACGATTTGACTTTAAGAGTCACCAGTTGGTGTATTTAACTGGTTGCACCAACGCAACCAAAAAGGTTTGCACATTGACCTAGTGATGTGACACTGCTAAACGGGTCTGTGAAACCGAGATTCATTTGGGTCCGGGGGATTGATTATGCGGAGGAAAGGTGTTAGGCACCCCCCGACATCCGTGTTGCCACGGTGACCGCCACTTCTCAAAGAAATTGTTATATGAATGTTTATGCATGTGTGTGTATGTGTGGATTAATGTGCAATTATTTGGAAGTGGTGTTGTACCTCGTTCGCACCTATATTCAGTTTTAAACAAGATATAGCAATGAAGTTTTATAAAAAGAGGTTTTTCAAACCCTATGCTCAATAGTAATTGAGGCCTTTTATACTTCCATTTTATTATTAAATGTTCGGTTTATTTTCTTTTATTTTCGAGATAAGAAACATCTTCGAGAAAATAATATATAGTAGTGCCAAACTCCTCATGGGCATGATAACCATCCAAGTAAATTCAGACACTGTGAAATAATGTAAAAGCTGCTCACAGTTGAAAAAAGTCCATCATGGGAACCGAATCTAGATTCAGTAAACTGAATCTGTGATCACATGATTCCTAGGCTCACATAATACTGCAATTTGTATGCAAAGAAGTAAGTAGTTATATATATAAAAGCTGTAAATATATATATACAGACTTGATCAGCCACCACAAAGCAACTCCAAGGGGGATCGGAAATGTAAATATATAAAAGCAGTATATATATATATATGGACATGATCAACCACCACGAAGTAAACTCTAGGCCTGACAGAAATATAAGTATATATATACAAATATATATATATATATATAAAATCAATAAACACACCGAATGTAAATCCAGGCTCATCGGATATGTCCGACAACAGTTATATATATACATATATATATAAGCGGGTAAATGCTCCAGATATGAAATATAGGCTCATCAGATATGTCTGACAACAATTGTATATATAAGTATATATATATATATATAAGCAAATAAATGCTCCAGACATAAGTCTAGGCTCAATCAAGGCATAACTCGATAATGTTAGTCCATATATAAAATATATACATATATGACATAATGAAAACCACGGACCGAAGTCTGGGTAAATGCACACCACACGACTCTCAATGTGTATAACAGTGTGTGCTAATATGAAAGAAGGCTTTATAGAATGTGAGAAGGCTTACGTTACAAGTAATGCCAAAGTAGACTTCTATGACTCTATGTGGATAAACACACCCTCATTTGGATAAAAGTGTAGCTATATGTGAGCTAACAGGTGTTTAAACTGAGGAAACACTCAATATGGGTGTGTACAGAGTAAATTGGACAGGGCTTCCTCGCCTTTTCTCTCTCCTCCTTCCTTCAAATGGCTGACCCCAAGGTCTATATTTATAGACTGATGGCCGCAGGTACACCTGTGGCATCCGCGATTATACCTGCGGCTGGTCATGGTGCATTTGGGCCTCTCAGGTCCCGTCATCTCGAAGTACGTGCACTCGTGCACTGTAATGTTCGCTCAAACTTGCAAAACTTCAATCAGAGCATCCGAATGAGGTATATGTGACCTTCTTCGGACTACTTGTGTCGAGAGTTAGGCAATAACATGGATTAGAGGTTGTACGAAGTCAGGAAGAGGGGTCCATGCTCATGGTCTTCAAGCTTCAAATTCTATCCAAGGCTGTCATGCGTAATAGTCACTCGGGATTGTAACTCGTTGGTTCTTGTGCGACATCGTTGGATGTATGTATGTATAAAGTTTTGAGATGACGCGTAGGTGTTAAAGGGGCAAGATGACGTTTGACTCTTCGCCGGGGATGTCGTCGGTTTGAGCTGAAAGCAGACGTTGCTCAGGGTTACATCTAAGATTGGACTACTTATTGGTATGCTGCGATATCATCTTGTGAGAGAAAACGTTGAGGCGGTAAGATCACGTTTGACTCCTCACCGAGGTTATCGCCGGTTTGAGCTGAAAGCAGACGTTGCTCAGGGTTATATCTGAGATTGGACTATTTATTTGACTGCCTCACTGTCATTTGTGGGTGTGCTTGTCTGCCCGGTGTTAGTTTCGAATTTGAGGTATGAGTGCCTCGGCAGGAGGTCTGAGCTTGAAGCTGATAGCATGCATTTGAAATAAACATTTTCGGAGTTATCGCCGAAACTACAACAACACTCCTTGGGGTTATCGCCAAGGATAAAACTCGGGGTTATCTCCGAGGTTGGAAATGATCCTTCCGGTGTGTGTTCCGGGGTTGGAAATGATGTTCCTGGTGTGTGTCCCGGGTTTCAAGGTTGAACTTCCGGTAGTATCCGGAATGGATGTAAGCTATCTTCCAGGGTTATCTCCAAAAGACGAATCTGCCCTCCTACAATGTTAGTAACAGGCGTGTAGAAAATTTTGAGTGTCTACAGATGCCCCTCTTTATGATATCCATGCAATGAAAGGCATAGATAGGATAAAGAATCCTAGACACTTGAAATGCAAGTAAGGTATACATGATGCTATAATGCTATATGCAGCAACATGATGCAAATGTATGATGCATGATTGTCAGGTAATCCTGTTGGGATGACAATCAGTGATGGCTTGGACATGCGATCCAAGTCTTCAAGGAAATTGATGTTGGGGCTATCACCAAAGTCTTGAATCCTAGACACTGGCTAATATTCCATAGAGGTACCTCTTCAGAGAGGGATGCCATGTTAGATCTGATAGTCCGCATATACACAGATCTTTAGATAGCTTTGTATTTTCCTGCACAGACTAGCTTAGCCATTTTGTCATATCTGAAGATGATGTATATATCAAACAAGATATGTATGTATGGTGGAAATATATTTTGATTCACTTCCCTTTTAGTTATGCCTTGATACTTGCTTGATATTTGCCTGTTTCTCCAGGGCCTTGTGATATTGATGCATTCTGAACATATCCTTGATAAGTGGACATTGAGACATCGCAAGATCTCTTAGAATGTATCATTGATTTCTATATATCCCTACCATCTTTGGTGTCTTGGGATTGGTATCTGTATGGAAAAGTGGAGAGGAGAGTGGTTTTTCCTCTCTGAGATTGACCGAACCACAGATGGTCGCCAATATTTCTATTTCTGAGAAGCCTAGTTAATTCCATCTCTTATGGGTTGGTACGGCTCTTCGAGGCATGATCGCAGTTTAGATGGTCATCGAATCTTCTATTTGTGAGAAGAGGTTGGGTAATTCCTTCCCTTTGATCTGAAACCGATGAAATATGGTGAATTGAAGGTTGATGCCAGTACCGTGTGACAATAAGTTTTGTTCTGGTAGGGGTTAGATTGAACCATAAATGGCTGCCTACGTACTCCTATTGAAGAGGAGATCAAGTCTTCGTAGTTCGAACCTGGTGTAAGAGGTTCAACGCTGAATGTGAAAGGCAGAAACTTTGTTGATGAAAACAAGGTGTAGAGGTATTTTTGTTGTTTTTGTTGTTTATTGCGACCGGGCCATATAGAATATGGTTGCCTATGTACCCCTGGGTATCAGGGAGATCTGGTCGACGTAGTTTGCCCCTCAGGATGAATCGCAGCCAAAGAGAAGTGTGAATCCCATGTGCAAGCTATACTGCAGGGAGAAGAAAGTTTGATCCAATGATTGGGATAAACTGTAGGTGTAGAAAAAGTTTGATCCCTTCTTCAGGACAAACTACAAGCGTAGAAAAGTTTAATCCTATCTTCAGGATAAACTGCAGGTGTGAAATGTTTAATCCCGTCTTCAGGATAACTGAAATTATATGAAATGTTTAAACTGAGGTGAAACCATGCTGCTAGTTTGAAGTGTATGTTTCCTTGAGGGGCAGAAAAGTATGTAGAAAGGAAAGGGTTCAAAACCGGAATGACTGGTGATTTGATGATCAAAATCAGAATGTTTGTTTGATGGTAACCTCAGACATAGTACCGTTTCACGGTGTCCGAGTTGATAAGCTGTGGAAATTCATCGCCATCCATTTCCTGCAATTTGAGAACACCTCCTGTCAATACCTCCTTGATAAAAAATGGGCCTCCCAGTTAGGAGTGAATTTTCCCTTAGACTGATCATAGTTGTCAATGATCTTCTTTAAAACCAAGTCATGTTGTTTAAACTGTCGTAGTCGGTCTTTTTGTTATAGGATCGTGCAATCCTCTGCTGATATAACTAACCATGGAAGATAGTCGCGGTTCGCCTTTCATCTATTAGAGACAATTGGTGATACTTGTCTTGTACCCATTGGTCTTCATCCAACTGAGCATCCATCAACACTCTGAGGGATTCCATTTCCACCTCTATGGGGAGCACTGCTTCCATCCCATAGGCTAATGAATAGGGGGGTTCCCCAGTGGAAATACGCATAGAAGTTCTGTAGGCTAATAAAGTCAGAGGCAAGAGGTCAGGCCATCCTTTGTGATTGGCGGACATTTTCTGCATGATCTTCTTGATGTTTTTATTAGCCGCTTCAACAGCACCATTCATCTTTGGACGGTAGATAACGGAGTTAAGGTGTTTGATGTGGAATTTTTTGCATAACTCCTGCATCATTTTGTTGTTGAGGTTCTTAGCATTATCTGACACAATGACCTCTGGTTGTCCATATCGACAGATGACATTGTTTCTGATGAAAGCAATGATAACTTCTTTTGTAACCATGGGGAAGGATGCTGCTTCTACCCATTTGGTGAAGTAGTCGATCATGGTGAATATGAATCGATGTCCATTACTGGCTTTGGGCTCGATGGGCCTGATCATGTCCATTCCCCACATTGAGAAGGGCCATGGCGAACTAATATTATGGAGTTCCCTTGGAGGGGCATGCATAGCATTCCCATGAATCTGGCATTGATAGCACCTCTTGACGTGATCATCACAGTCAGCTTTGACTGTAAGCCAATAATGCCCTGTTCTGAGGATCTTCTTGACAAGTAGGGGTCCGCTCATTTGAGGGCCACAAACTCCACAATGGATCTTATCCATGAGTCTCTGAGCTTGGTCTTTATCCAGACATCTGAGGAGACCTAATCCTGCAACCCTTTTGTAGAGTGCATCTCCGCTCAGGTAGAATTTCGTAGTAAGTCGATGAATCCGCCTCTTCTCAATTAGGCTCGCCTCAGCGGGTGTAGATCCATCTCGCAAATATTCCTTGATGTGCTGATACCAAGAGTTGTGGATGGGAGGTAGTTCATCTGATACTTGTCCAACGTAGTTCCCATAGACTAGGGCTTTTTGTAGAGCAAACGTGATGTTTGGCATGTTTTCCTTGTCAGGTATGTGAACCAAGGAGGCCCACGTTGCTAATAATCCGCAAAATCATTCTTAATACGAGGAATATGTACAAAGGATATTTCTTCGAACTCGAAAGCCATCTGTAAAACTTACCGATGGTAAGGCAGCAAACATAATTCTTTACTTTGATAGATTCATGTGGATTGTCTGATTACCAATTTGGGATCCCCAAAGACAGTTAACCGCCTGATGCCCATTGAACGGGCAAGTTTTAGCCCCATGATACAGCCTTCATACTCAGCTGTGTTGTTGGTGCTGACAAACTATAATTTAATGGCAACGGGATACTGTTCCCCAGCACCACACACCAGAACTGCTCCAGGTCCAGAACCTTTTGCATTAACAGCTCCATTAAAATATATTTTCCATGTACGGCATGTATTGTACTGATGTTATTGTTGAACTGTCATCACCCCTTCATCGGAGAAGTGTGTTTCTAAGGGTTTGTAGTCCCCTGCAGGTGCGGCGGCCAGTTGATCCGCAATTCCTTGACCTTTGATAGACTTTTGCATCATATAGATGATGTCAAATTATTGTAGGATCAACTGCCATCTGAACAGTTGATAATTCAGTATGGGCTAACTGAACACATACTTGAGAGGATCCACGCGGGATATGAGATGGGTTGTGCGACCATGGAGGTAATGGTGTAACCTCATGGAAGCCCATGCTAAAGCACAACAAGTTTTCTCAATTAGAGTATACTTGTGTTCACTGATGCTGAATCTTTTGCTGAGGTAATAGATAGCTCATTCTTGGCCTCTATCATCTTTTTGCCCCAGCATACAGCCCATGGCATTGTCATTTATGAACATGTACATGAATAGGGGAACATCATCCCTTGGAGGTACCAAAACTAGGCTTTTTGACACTCATCATTCCATTTCATGGAGGAGTTCTTCCTTAACAGCTTGAAGATTGGCTCACAGGTTGCTGTGAGTTGAGAAATGAACCTGCTAATGAAGTTAATTCTTCCGAAAAATCCACGTATTTCCTTCTCTGTCTGAGGAATGGGCATTTCCTTGATGGCCTAGATTTTGGCAGGATCCAGTTTAATTCCTTTGTGGCTGACTAAAAAACCTAGCAACTTGCCTGACTTAACATCAAAGGCGCACTTGGCTGGATTCAACTTCAAGTTGTACTTACGCAAGCTGTTGAAATTTTTTCTGAGATGGTCTAAATGGTCATCTTCCTTTCGGGATTTGACAATGATGTCATCCACACAGAACTCTATCTCTTTGTGCATTAAATCGTGGAAAAGAGCCATCATAGCTCACTGATAGGTTGCCCCGGCATTGATGAGGCCTAATGACAACCGTCTGTAGAAAAAAGTTCCCCAAGGCATGATGAAAGCAGTTTTCTCATGGTCCTCCTAAGCGACCATAATTTGATGGTACCCCGCAAAGTAATCAGCAAAGGAGTACATGCCGTATTGAGTAGTGTTTTCAATAAGAATGTGGATAAATGGCACGGGAAAGCTATCTTTAATGCAAGCTTTGTTCAAATCTCGGTAATCCACGCAGACTCGCACCTTTCCTCCTGGTTTAGGCACGAGAACAATATTGGATATCCACTCCGGATATGTAGACACCATGATAATGCCAGCTTGAAATTGTTTCACAATTTCATCTTTAACCTTTAAACTCCACTCAGGTTTCAATTGCCTGAGTTTTTGCCTAACTGGCTTGAATCCTTCTTTAATGGGAAGGCGATGAAGAACAATGTCAGTGGACAAACCCACCATGTCTTAATGAGACCATGTAAACACATCCTGGAATTAGGTTAATAGTGCAACCATGTCATTCTGTTGATTTGTGGTAAGGTTTTAACCAATTTGGATTAGCTTAGGGTTGTCTAAGGTTCCAAGATTGAAAGAAGTGGTTTGATCAAGATTGGGTTTGGGTTTGTCTGCGACCCATTCCTTAATCTCCTGAGGTGTCTCAATGTCCTCTTGGATATCCATCAAGTCTAAGTCTAACTTTGCATCAAAGTTACAGCCCTTGTGGAGAGAAGGCACCTCATCAGCAAGTACAGGCACATCTAAATTCTGAGTCCTAAAACAAAATATGCTTTCACTTAATATATGCAACTATTCGATCATACAAAAGTTTTAACATGTACTTGATAAAATAACTACTAGTACAGTAAAGGAAAGAAAGCAATTAAAGTTTTCTACAGGGCAGAGGGATTTTTCTGCCCATTTTACCCTCGTCGACCAATGCATGGAGTGCTGCTCCAATTGTCGAGGGCAAAGTCCTGATGGACTGCAGTGATGGAAGGATCGTCATTGTCCTCCTTTTCCCAAATGATAACCATGACATCTGGGCAATCATCGTCTAGGGTGTATCTGTTTGTATGTTCATTTTTGAACAATGACGCATATGCCTGCCATCATCAAGGCAATGTCATGTTTACGTTTCCTTTCCTTTTCTTCCACGTCGGGATCAGGTATCAGTACCTCTTTAGCTTTGATTGGCACTGGTTTAGGAAATAGCATGGCCACAACATGGGCTGGCACCTTTACTGGAGACTGTATCAGCTCATGTTGTAAAGGTATATAAAATCGTCATGCGGCGGAAGCTTGAGGAACCTGTTTGTGCTAATGAGGATTCCTGTGACTAGAACTGGTAGAATAGTCTAGTCTAGCTGTTCCAATTTGACTGGACACTTGAATAGGGTGCTTAATACCCTGCTTATCTTTACCAAGCCCTTGTCCAGGTTGATAACCCAATGACATCATTTCTTGAGTGGCCGACATAACCTCGGTAGAAATCTTGGGTATGGGAAGTGGCGCTCCAATAGAATGGTATTGCGTCATACTCACTTCTAGAGTATGAAAACTGGTCGGTTCAACTTCTGAATTCAAGCTAATGATTGGTAGAGTTTCTTGTTTAAGACATTCCGGCTCAGCGTTGATAGTGACTAGACTGTTATTTATAATGTATTTGAGTTGTTGATGTAGCGTGGATGGAACGGCTCCAGCCATGTGTATCCATGGTCTCCCCAATAGCAGGTTGTATCCTGAATCTATCTTGAGGACGTGGAAGGATTCATTAAATGTATTTAGACCAATCTAAATTTGTAATTCAATCTTTCCAACGAAATTTCGTCGAGATCCATCAAAAGCTCTAATAACCGTATGGCTGCTTTGGATCCGCTTGAGATTGACATTCATCTTCACCAAGGTGGCATAAGGACAGATATTTAGAGATGAGCCTCCATCTATCAAAACTCCAGCTAGCATATACCCGAAAGACAAAACTGTAATGTGTAATGGTTTGCAATGACCGGTCCCTTCGGGCTGTATATCGTCATCAGTGAAGGATATCACATTGTTATTGAAAATGTGATCAACTAGATGTTGAAATTTTAACACATACACTGATTTTGGCAAGTAGGCTTCTTTCAAAACCTTCAATAAGATCTTTCGATGATCCTCGGAAGAGAAAACCAAGTCCCGTATAGATATCTGGTGTGGAGCTTCTCGCAAGCTTAAAACCACTCTGGCTTCATTGTGGCCCATAGTGCGGAGAAATTTTTCAATCTTCTCCATGGGAATATTACGCTTTGCTTGGCAAGTAGGTTTCATAACCCGTTAAGTAAGATATAGTGGATTTTCCCTCCACATTGTAGTAGAGATATGAGATGTGGATCCTTTAGCTTCTCCATAATTCCATGGAACTTTGTGTAAGCTGACAACAGGATATTGTGGTCTGAAAGGAAAAGAAATTGGCTCCGGTGCGGCCACTTTCAAAGGATTGTCAGCTCCTTTGAGTTGAATTGGTTGTATGGGAAATACTTTGACAGTCTTACCATCCACTTCGGATATAACTGCTACTGATCCCTTCCATTTGGTAGGACATGCATTCCCACCCTTGAGTTGCACAGTGTAATCATCTACTATTTGTAGGACACTGTTATTAATAAGATTCTGAATGAGATGGCAGAGTGCCCAGCATTCTTCTGTACTGTGACCGCGAGAATGTGAATGATATTGACACACTACATAAAAATTGAACCGTCCTAAGCGGGGATTGATTGGAGGTAGAAGGAAGTTAATTCTTCCATTCATTGATCAACATTTGCAATATCTCCTCCGTAGATTAGCCAAGATAGGTAAATTCCCTTTGATTGGCAAAATCCCGATAGGCTTTAGCATTGGCTCTCTTTGCAACCATATCCTCCATAGCTTCGCTTTCTGAAGGTGGTGATGGAGCATTCATGACAAAAGGAAGGAGTTAGGCATGCTCCTACCTGATTAATTAGCGTGTGACTTGATGTTGGTGGGTCACCAGTTCTGCCAATTGCTCAATTTGTTTGCAAAGAGCTTTCATCTTTCGTTCCATAGTGAACTGGAACTTTGCATAATCCCTTCTGTCAACACCGTCTTTGAGGGTTTGGGATAATTCACCATTAGAATTGGAACTTTGTTCAGTGCTCTAACTGATCATGTTGACCTATTCTTCTTTGTGTTGAGGAAAAGGGTTGTCTTTCACATGAGGTTGATCTGGTTTGGTGACCACGATCTCACCGTTGTTTATTAAATCTTGGATCTTGTGTTTCAAGGCCCAACAATCTTGAGTATCATGTTCAGGTGCTCCGGCATGATAAGCACATTTCTGAGTAGCATTAAAACCCCTCCCATTAGGGTTGGCTGGTGGAAGAAGATGTGTAATTTTCTTCTGAGTAGTCAAAAGAGCAAGAATATTCTCGACTGAATCCCCTAAGGGTGTGAACGTTCGAGGGTGCTTTACTTCTCCACCTTTAGGCAATGGAGGGCTTGAAGATTGTGCTTGAAAAGGGGAGTAGTTTCTCCTCTGTAGAGTCATGCTTTGATTGCCTTTTTGACTTTGTAGTATCAAGGAAACATCCTCCTCTTTCTTTTTATGGACCCTCCGGGGGTTGTTTCCATAAGATCCGAACTGGATGTGCTCAACAGCAGCTTTAAGAGAGGCTAGGTCTTGAATTTTACCAGACTTCAATCCCATTTCAGCCATCTCTCCGTGTTTGATCATTTCAGAGAATGGTTTGCCAATACAAGCTAAGACTCTCTCATAGAAAGGAGCTTCCTGTACATCTATGAATGTCATGACCATTTTTGATTCCGTCATGGAAGGAATAACTTGAGCAGCAAGGCGCCTCCACCTTTGAGCATACTCTCTAAAAGACTCATTAGACTGTTTCTTGACCTTGGTAATTTGGTACCGGTTAGGAGCCATCTAAGATTGAAAACTATATTGAGTAAGGAAGGCGTGAGCCAGCTCTTCCCAGCTATGGATCTTTGAGTTGTCTAATCTGGTATACCACTTAATCCAAGCTTCTCAAATCGGACTTTTCAGAAACAAATTTGCATTCTCGAGCTTTTCATTTTCTGCGTAAGACCCAAGTTCTCTAATGAACACTTTCAAATGTGTATAAGGATCCCCTAATCCGTTATACTTTTCAAAATTAGGGGTTTTGAATTTCTCTGGATAATGAACACCAGGGAAGATGCAAAGGTCAGCATATGAAACACTTCCATGTGTTCCAATCCCTTTGAGAACACCGATAGTTTCCTCCATTTGGAGTACTTTCTTCCTAATATCACCGGTGTCTGGATCTTCTTTGAGATGGGTGCTTTCAGGGTCTTTATTGGTCGTATCCAACTGAGGTTCTGGACTTATTTTATCCAAACCTTGTGTTCCTCCTTGTGCAGATGATTCTGTATGTGGATGCATCTTTGTACCCTGAGTGGACTGATGCAATTCTTTAAGCAAGACAGCCAAATTCGTGATTTGCTGACTTAATCCGTCAAATTCTTCACGAGAAACAAGATTAGGATCGGGTCGACGAAGACATTGATTGGTCAGAAGCTCGTGGCCTTTTTGGATTTTGAGCGGGTAATAGGCCCAATGATTTCCCTACAAAAGACTTATGTAGTTTAGTCTTAAGGTAATGTAAATATTATCATAACATGTCCGTTTTACGAATATTGTCCTACAAAACCGGGTGTTAATTGATAACATGCATGCACAGATAATTTTCATATTTTCCATTACATAGAGATGAGCATGGAATAAAATTACAAGTAAATGCTTTTACAAGTAATTGAAAATGGAAAGCATGAAGAGACTTTCCTCTGTGTTTGGTTTATCAGAGGTTGACCTATCTTAGGGTTTCTCTTGCGGCTTTTCGGCATGAAGGTTCCCAGATCATCGTAATCTACTTGACGGGAAGTTAATCCGGTCTTTCAACTGGAGCGAATCTGGGTGGTGCCTATCCTGAGCCCCGTTGGAATTATTCTTCCTACGAGTCCAGTAATCAAACACCGATAAGATAGCCTCCTGATGGAGGAACCACACAACATACATTCACATACAACGTGTCTCACCAATTATGAAAATGATGACATGTGCGAAGTACTAATATCGCAGATAGATATAGTATAGTGCAGTAATTTAAAATGCATTCGTACATTCATCATAAATGTAAATGCAACATTCACACACAAGCATATAACAGTTTTGAAAAGCTTGTAATAGCGGCTTAAGCCCTCTTACTGGAGTCCCCAGCAGAGTCGCCACCTGTCGACGTCGGGATTTTTTAGTGTCCCTTTTCATTACTTGTTCTTTGGTGTTCTCATGTTAATGTGAGATTTGTTTAAAAAAACAAGTGAAAAAGGTCTGACATGTATAATATCGACGATTTGACTTTAAGAGTCGCCAATTGGTGTATTTAACTGGTTACACCAACGCAACCGAAAAGGTTTCCACATTGACCCAGTGATGTGACACTGCTAAACGAGTCTGTGAAATCGAGATTCATTTGGGTTCAGGGGCTTGATTATGCGAAGGGAAGGTGTTAGGCACCCCCCGACATCCGTGTTGCCACGGTGACCGCCACTTCTCAAAGAAACTTTTATATGAATGTGTGTGTGTGTGTATGGATCAATGTACAATTATTTGGAAGTAGTGTTGTACCTCGTTCGCACCTATATACATAGGGTTTGAATTTGTAGAAAAATTCATTTTTAAACAAGATATAGCAATGAAGTTTTAAAAAAAGAGGTTTTTCAAACCCTATGCTCAATAGTAATTGAGGCCTTTGATACTTCCACTTTATTATTAAATGTTCGGCTTGTTTGCTTTTATTTTTGAGATGCGAAGTATCTTCGAGAAAATAATATACAGGAGTGCCAAACTTCTCATGGGCATGACAGCCATCCAAGGAAATTCAGACACTATAAAATTATGTACAAGCTGCTCACAGCTGAAAAAGGTCCATCATTGGAATCGAATCAAGATTCAGTAAACTAAATCTGTGATCACATGATTCCTAGGCTCACATAATACTGCAATTTGTATGGAAAGCAGTAAGGAGTTATATATATAAAAGTTGTAAATATATATATATATATATATACATACTTGATCAGCCACCACGAAGCAACTCCATCGGGGATCGGAAATGTAAATATATAAAAGCGGTAAAAATATATATATATATATATATATATATATATATATATATATGGACATGATCAACGCACCACAAAGTAAACTCTGTGTGGAATAAATATAAATAAAGTTGTAAAAGCGATCAACCGCCACGTAAGTAAACTCCAGTGCCCGACAGAATGTAATATATATATATATATACAAATATATATATATATAAAAGCTATAAACGCATCCGGATGTAAATCCGGGCTCATCGGATATGTCAAACAACAATTATATATATATATATATATATATATATATATATAAGCGGAGTAAATGTAGGATATGAAATCCAGGCTTATCAGATATGTCTGACAACAATTGTATATATAAGTATATATATATATATATATATATATATAAGTAAATAAACGCTCCAGACATAAGTCTAGGCTCAATCGAGGCTAAATCGATAATGTTAGTCCATATATAAAATATATACATATATATAAGTATGTATATACAGACAAAAATGAAAACTACGGAACGAAGTCCGGGCAAACGCACACCACACGACTCTCAATGTGTATAACTGTGTGTGCTAATATAAAAGAAGGCTTTATAAAATGTGAGAAGGCTTACAGTGGGCTGCCAAAGTAGACTTCTATGACTCAATATGGATAAACACTCAGCTCCCAACGGATAAAACTGTAGCTATATGTGAGCTAACAGGTGTTTAAACTGAGGAAACACTCAATATGGGTGTGTACAGAGTAAATTGGACAGGGCTTCCTCACTTTTTCTCTCTCCTCCTTCTTTCAAATGGCTGACCCCAAGGTCTATATTTATATATTGATGGCCGTAGGTACACCTGCAGCAGCCGTGGTTATACCTACGGTTGGTCATGGTGCATCCGGGCCTCGGGGGTCCCGTCATCTCAAAGTACATGCACTCGTGCACTGTAATGTCTACTCGAACTTGCAGAACTTCAATCCGAGCATCCGAACGAGGTATATGCGACCTTCTTCGGACCGCTTATGTCGAGAGTTATGCAATGACATGGATTAGAGGTTGTACGATGTCAAGAAGAGGGGTCCATACCCATGGTCTTCAAGCTTCAAATTCTATCCAAGGCTGTCATGCATAATAGTCACTCGGGATTGTAACTCCTCGATTCTTGTAGGATATCGTTGGATGTATGTATGTATGAAGTGTTGAGATGACGCGTAGGTGTTAAAGGGGCAAGATGACGTTTGACTCTTCGCCAAGGTTGTCGCCGGTTTGAGATGAAAGCAGACGTTGCTCAGGGTTATATCTGAGATTGGACTACTTGTTGGTATGCTACGATATCATCTTGTGAGAGAAAATGTTGAGGCGATAAGATGACGTTTGACTCCTCATCGAGGTTGTCGCCGGTTTGAGCTGAAAGCAGACGTTGCTCAGGGTTATATCTGAGATTGGACTGCTTATTTGAATGCCTCACTATAATCTGTGGGTGTGCCTGTCTGCCCAGTTTTAGCTCCGGATCTGAGGTATGAGTGCCTCGGCAGGAGGTCTGAGCTTGAAGCTGATAGCATGCATTTGAAATAAACATTTCCAGAGTTATCGCTAGATCTGCAACAGCACTCCTTGGGGTTATCGCCAAGGATGAAACTCGGGGTTATCTTTGAGGTTGGAAATGATCCTTCCGATGTGTGTTCTGGGGTTGGAAAAAATGTTCCCGGTGTGTGTCCTGGGTTTCAAGGTTGAACTTCCGGTAGTATCCAGAATGGATGTAAGCTATCTTCCAGGGTTAACTCCGAAAGACGAATCTGCCCTCCTGCAATGTTAGTAACAGGCGTGCAGAAAATTTTGAGTGTCTACAAGTATTAAAATATTAATGAAACCACTACCAAAATATTAAAGTTATTTATATTAACTTAAAATATTTTTAAAGTATTAATATTATCCTTAAATGATTTTTAAAATAATTAAAATTATTTTTAAATAATTACCACTAATATTTAAATATTAATGCATTATTTATCAAAATATTAAAAGCCATTAATTATAACTTAAAATATATTTAATTCATTTATATCCTTTTAAAATGATTTTTAAAGTAATAAAACCATTTTTAAACTATTTATTTAATATAATTATTTAATATCATTAATATTAAATTATTAATGAAATTTAACCTTAAATATTAAAAGTTATATTTTATAAATTAAAATATTTTTAAACACTATATTTTCATTTAAAATAATTTTAATATAATAAATTAATTTTAATCAATTTATTTAATACATTAATTAAATAAATTTAATAACATTATTTATCAAATAATCAATAATATTTATGAAAAATATGCTAAATTATTAGAAGTTAATTTTATAACTTCAAATAATTTTTAAAACTAATTTTGGAATTTTTAATAATTAATTTCTATTTTTAAATGATTTTTGGAAAATAAATTAATTAAAACTAAAAATTCTGTCGCTGTAGCCTTTAGCGACAGTAAGTGTCGCCTAATGTGTTCTTGAGGTTCAAGAACATTCATATCCGGTTTCTGGGTACCTACTTTGATCAAACATTAATCACTGATTCAAAGTGTTTCTGGGCAAGTTATGGTTTTGATCTTGTAGTACTGATGTAGAACTACAAGAATCAACAATAACAGAGTCATATTGCATCACACAAGTTAGATCTATGCTTGCAAAGTAGCTGTCAGACGTGTTCTTCATGTTCTGGGCTGCCCATAAACATGATGACATGGCCGGTCAATGATATTCATGACCTTATTGCTTGAAATTTGTTAATGTTATGAGTGGTCTAGACGTCGGGCCTTGTAGAGAAACTAACAAGGTACATGTTTTGAACACTAGTCAAGTCTAAACATCATCAAACAGAAAGATCTAAGGCCTTGAACAAGTTGTCAAAGCTGTTCTTCATTTTCTGGGTTACCCAGAAATGAAGAACAGTTTGACAGCTCTACTTTTGGCTTCCAAAACTTGTGCTCCTTGTGTTATTTTTATGATCTAAATGTTTCAGTGTGTAGCCAGTATGCAAATGTATAGATGTATTACATAAAATCACTATAACAACAATAGATCAAGCAGATCTATGCCGGTCAAAGCATGTCAGAAACTGTGTTCATAAGTTTTCTAGGTTACCCAGGAAACTATTTTCGTGTTCAACCATGCTACTTTGACCAGCCACTACGTACATCACATATATAAGTTATTTAAATGATCTAAAGGCTTTAAACTGTAGTCCATATACCATATTACAACCTCATTACAACAACAAGAACAAAAAAACTAACACCTGCAAGATCTAAACGCATGAACATACTGTCAGACAGTTCTGGGCAAGTTCTAGGTTACCCAGAACTTGTTTAGTCACGGTCAGTCAACGGGGTTTAACCACCCATATATTGCAATCTGTTCATACTTTGACCTTGATTCAAGTTCCAGAATACAGATCTCATAGCATACTACAACTTCAAACATTTAAAACACCAAAACAATAAACATCAAGAGATCTAGGAGACCTACCATTCATTGTCAGACATCATTTTAAAAATTTTCTAGATTTTGAAAAACTTCAAATTTGTGAACTTAGATGTTATAGATCTACAAGATACCAACCCAGATCACTTAGTTACACATCATACAACATGTTTTAACATAAAAATCTAACATTTTATAGAGGATCAAGGATCAAGGATCAAGGATCAAGGATCAGATTTTGTTTAGGGTTTATACCTTTCTATGAACAAATTCTTGAATCTGAGCTTCTGATATGTTTTGAGTGATAGTGGGGCTTGATTTGGGAACTGAATCACCTTTGATTTTCATGGTTTTAGATAGAGAAGGTCTTAGTAGAGAGTTTGTGTATAAATGAGCTAAATAAAAAACATTTCTCTCTCTTGATCTATATATATAACTTATATGCAATAAATTTGGCTGGTGAATTGGCTGGTATGTAGGTTTTGTAGTCATATGGCTAGGCTAGGGTTGCTCAACCAGTAAAGTTTTGGTAAGAGGGGTAGTTTGGTCTTTTAGCTTATGATTTTAATGACCATTTGGTAACTTGGCAAACCCTTAGGTTTTAACCCTAAGGTTCCAAAATTTTTGATTTTTTTTCTAGAATTTCTAATTAGGCAAAAAATGAAAATTTAGTTTCTAAAAATTACAAATTATGGTTATTTAATTAACGTAGGTTATCTAATTACATTAGACTTGAACACTAGGGTTTAAGGTTCACTAATTAGAATTAAGCTTTATAATTTAGCAATTAGGGTTTTATTTTAGCAATTAGGGTTTTTAGTCCTTAGGGTTTTCCAATAATTAAGGTTTTTCTAATTAAGATTAAAATTTGTAATACTAATCATTAATCACATAACACAGTTACTAAACAGTCTTGAACTCGTATTTGTGTTTCAAAACAAGGTCTAACAAATTAATGCTAGGGTTTTAGCATGATATACCATAATTGACAAACCATTATTAGTCTATACATACAGTACATATTTATAGCACTGAAATATAATTAATTGTATATTATTATTCTCATTCCTTGTTCAAAATCCAGAATTAGGGTTTGGATTCCATATCTGATTTATCTTGCATATATAGCATTATTAATTAAGTTAAAATAATTAACTTAACTAATCTGAACTAAAATTCATATAATAAAATAATTATTATAATAATTCCAATAATCATTTCATATATTATTTAAATAATATATAATCATATTTTCATGGAAAATAAATAATAAAAATATTTTTACTACAAAATTAATTATAAAATATAATTTATAATGGTCAATAATTCTAAAATATTATTTGAAATTATTCATGTAATAAATAAATTTTATTTATCACATATATACATATACTTTACCTAGCACATATATTCTCACCTTTATAATAATAATAATAATAATAATAATAATAATAATAATAATAATAATAATAATAATAATAATAAATTTATACGCAAAATTTTTGATTTAATTATATAAAAAATATTGGTTTATTACAAAACTAACTCATTAAAAATTAAATCACATATTTATTTAATAAGGAGTTTTAAAATTCACGGTTATTACACTTGTATTATGAACTTTTGAACAATTATGATAGGATGCTTTATGCCTCTAGAGATAACCGACATATTCACACATCTAGTTAAACATGATATAAACTACGCAAGCATGAACTAAAAGAGTTTTAAGTAGAGAGCTGTACTAATTACATACAACTAAGTATAATACATGCAAGCATGCATAGAAAGAGGTTGTTTGGAGGTTTAATGAATGCTATGGTTTGTAATTAATATAATGAGCTCTTTTGACTTTATAAAAGTGAAATTTATGAGTAAACTTTAAAATTGTCGAAAGTAAATAAAAAGGGCCAAACTTAGCTTAAAGATTCTTTAACATATATTTGTGAAACAACTTAAACTAGAATGAGTAACTTAAGTAATATTTCACATATGAGATGAGTATAAGAGAGTAAAATTGCCAAAATGTTCCTAAAGATTCTTAAAAGTAAGAACAAATGTGAATTATACATCTATGAGTTTGACTGTGTATAAACTACATGAGCTTAGATTTGTGTGATAAATGTATGTGGATATGTATGTCAAAGTGTGTGTGACTAATGAATACCTATACATACATAAATAGGATAATATAGTTCATTGAGGTGATTTTACGCTATAAGTGGTCATCAACGATAAAGGCAAGTATCCTAACCTATGCATTTATTTTATGCAAGGAATCTATGATTACGCAAGTTTTCTAACTTCATTCTTATAATTAAATGCAAGTATTTTGACCTTATTTCTTATTGTGAAACTCTGAATTATTGTTATATCAAACATACATATATTGAACAAATATCTACATTCGTATGATTATGATTCCTAATCGGGAGTTGAATTTTATATCTTGAATCATGTTACGAGAATTGAACTCAATGTTCTTAAAGGCTATCTAAGCTATTCGATTCGGCTGGACAAAAGATCATGTGTTAGAAAGTTATCCAAACCAATCGTGTAACACCCCGAAATCGGGTCTATCTTCACACCCGAATTTCGTGCATCACGAGTAAATCTCCTTCCATACATACATCATTATATAGTTAAATATAACAACATACATTCTCAAATCCTAGATTCTAATACCTTATAACCTCATTCATTACAAATAATGATAATTACATTATTCTTTACATCTTACAAGAGTGACTTTCATCTGCCACCAAGGATACATAACAGTTCATTAACCTATTTTACAATTTAATTACACTATTCTACATTACAAGTCTTAGCTTGATCTTTACGCTCACTCATATATTGAATGACACTTCTTCTGGATACCGATCAGTATGATCTTTATGGGATCCTTAAGCTATTATATGCGTACGCCGAAAATGTTTTTCATTTAAAGTAAGTGTGAGCATTCAATTTCTCAGCAAGTCATAGTAGTTTAATAAACAACTTCAAGAATTTAAAAATTCTTTTAAGATTTCAATAACCGAACAAAGGTTATGAAGTAGTTTGAATAATAAGAATAATTCTGATTCCAATCATTTTAAAACATTAGTCATATTCACTTGAAAATACTTTCATTCTTCTACCTTTTTCATACACATTCCGTCTAGCTAGAATCATTAGCACAGACTTAACAATAACGGTTCATGTATAAATAGAACATTTTTATATTGAACATTTCAATCACAGAATAATTCATCTCATAGAAACATCGAAGTATTAAAAATTGTGGCACAGTGCCTCATACATTCTACCACCTTGTACAAATATCACACAATTGCACATAGATAAAACTTCTTATGTTCAACATTTGAGAACTTTAAGAAATTAACATTCATTTAAAATATGAATGAAGTTAGAAAACTTGCCTTAAGCACAACTATAGCTTAGAGTTTATGTTGAACTACTCATTGCAATCCCTATATAACACATAACGAATACATGCACCAATTAGTCATATACTTGACTTAACTTATCCGAACTATTAAAACTATAATGTTCATTAAGTTGCTTTCTTATTTCTTATGGCTTTCTGGAAACTAAATGCCATACCTCAGAATTTATTTCTAATCGTCTAATTCATACATTTCTTAGTATGTTAAGAGTGATCGTTCAATGCTAATATTATGCGTTCATAGCATTAAGCATGTTATATTACCTTATTCATATCTTATAATGTTCGGTTCATTCGACTCAAAACGTCATCCAAGTTATTATTACTAACTCGGCTTCTTAACGTTATATGTCCTTGTCATTAATTCAGTTTCTTCACCATTCACATGTTTAATCATTATTATTCATTACCTTACGGTCAAACCATACACAGGTGTAGGTTTTTCCCTTTTAATATTCGCATACACTTAACCCTCATCTCTTAATGTCTAAGGAATCACAATCATAGTAATCCCACACGTTTGTTTTATCGCAACTACGGTCCCCGGATATTGGTTACGTATTTTGCGTTTACATTGTTTATCTTTTAATCCTGTTCAACCTATACTAATGGTTTAATTCACTTGATTAAGTGTTAAATTATGTGGACTATATGTTCATTATCTTTCCTTACACTTCCCCCAAGAGTTGCACAATTAAAAGCTCTTCTTTGGGCGTTGCCCTACACCGGCGCCGTTCTTTCTTTATTTCTCATGTTGTAGTGCGACTTAGCAGTAGTTCATTGCCTAGGTTGGCGCTGCGGCACCGCTTCCCAAGGCATAACTGGCGCTACAGCGCCAGTTCCAAAACTTCAAAAAAATTTCGAAGTCTTGAATATGTTTTAGACGCTTATTTCACAATCTCATAACTTATTCGTTATAACTCGGAATGAGGTCGTTCCAAAGCCATCCACTTCCTTATCTTACGTACTTCAACTTCCCATGGATAGAAATATATTCTGAATCCATTAACATGCCATCAATTGGCTTAAATTCCATCCTTCATTTTTTTACGTTATTAAAGTTCGCCGTTCGTTCGTCTATAATTTGGTCATCCGTAATTCCATCGTTCGTTCGTTCTTGAGTCTATGACTCACGTTTTCCTATGTTCTCTTACAATCTTATGAAACCCTGCACATTCGGGTTCATTTACAGACTTTCTACTTCTCATTTATCTTTTACAAAAATTTTGCCATAACTTCGTTATAGCTTAGTTCAATATGTTCTTCATGAATGTTTCTATCATTCTTAACCAAGCAATAAGCATCTAACTTATACGCGATGATTTTAAACTTGTCCATCAACAACGTTCTTCGCGTTCTTCATTAGTTCTTCATTTTTAATCCATGTTTTGATTATGATTTCACTTTTTCTTGGAATTTGGTGTTATAAAACACCATTCCTTACTTATTTCACCGAATCGTTCATATGATTCATTCGGATCGTTCAAATTCATTACCAAACTCATACCTCCTTAAGAAAGCTTTTAAGAAATTTATAAACTAAACTTCTAATTCTTATTTCTTTATTTTCTCATGATTTCAACCATATGGAAATCATTCTTAACATCTTTTATTTCTATTGTCATTAAACTATATGATACAATATAAAACTTAAAGAAAATTATATTAGACTAAGTTTTAGGATTACCTTTCTTCTTTAACCTTCTTCCGCTGAACAAAGTTATCACTCGGGCTAGCTTTTCCTCTTCCTTTTTCTCCTCATCCGACTTCTCTCCCTCTCTCAAGTGTTGGTGATTTTGTTTTTCAAAATCACCAACAAATGAGATAAGGCTCTCTTATATAGAAAACCAAGGCTAGAGGTATTTTGGTTATTTGGCAAACCGCCTTATTATTCACACCTCCTTACTGTTCACACCTCCTTACTATTCACAAAGCTTCTCTTGGAAGCTTCATGCTTCCATCTTTTGGGATTCGTCCAACAATTTGAAAAACTGCGATTCTCAGAATCCAAATATTTTTTGATATTTTTTCTTTCTTTTACAGATTAACTTTTACGCATTCTTCGAATCTTTGAAAAACTAAAAAACACTTTTTGATGATAAGCGTTTTCCTTCACGTTTTCCCCTAACGTAGTTAAACGAATGAAAAGTATATAACAGTACTTTTCGTCATTTTTATTTTGTCTGATTTCTGCACGTTTTTCGAGAAAAACTTTTATCGGCTAACTTAACTTTTCATAACATTTTATCGTCAAATCTTTTGACAGAATGTCATTTTGACATATTAAACTCTCAGAAAGGCTTAGGTTATTCAAACCCTAACCCTTAAGGTGTCGTCAGGTGAATAGTGCCTATTTTGTCTTTTTCCTCAGAAATATTTTTGTTCCCAAATTTTTTTTATTTTCGTCTTGATAATTCTTCCTCGTTCAGTCTAGCTCGTTGCTAGAATCCTTCCATATTATAATCATCCTAGGTTATAGAATGATAAATAAACATATAGCACATAATATTATTAATAAAAATTTATTTTATTAATAACTAATTCTTTAAACTTAAATTCTGGACAATCCGGTTCTCCGGGTGGTCACACTTCCCCCTTATAAAAATTTCGTCCTCAGTATTTTTTAAAACCACACCTATACCCGGGTCATCACATGCACCCCTTCTTCACAGAATTTTATCCTTGAAATTTTAGCTTAATATTCTATTAACTTCTCTTCGAAGAAGTTCTTATCTTTAAAACATTCCCTAATCTTCATAACATAAAAATTATGAAGTAGAATGAATAAATAGGAATATAAAGATTACTTTAAGACATTTCACACTATTACTGAGGGGTCAAATCGACCATGAACTCTTACTAGGTTTAACAGCATTTCACCGTAAACCCTTCTATCACGGTTAGTTTACAATCACCAAGAAAGTAAACTACCTCTTCCATACGTAGGTGATCAACCCATCGTATAACCCCATTCCGGGATATGTTCACCTCAGACTTATTCATTAGATTCTGCACCAAAGCAATTTGGTTTGGCACAACTTCTCAATGAAAGCTCGATTTTCGTATAACATGACATACCATTTGTCTAGCCAAATCAAATAGCTTAGACCATACCAATAATTTGGACATCAATTGAAACATTTGTTTAGTCAAATGAATTGACATCAACTACTCTTTAAATTATTTTACAATACTTCAAAACATTTTATGACGTCATGGTACTGTACTGTTTCACAGCACGCTGAGGACTTCGTCAATTTATGACTTTGTCATTATACATCATACCATAGCGGGTTTTTGATCTTAAGATCACATCCAACACTAGGTTCAATTGCATTAATAACTCCATCATTGCATCAAATGCACTAATGATATAAAATTCATTTTGATATTTCAAATTAATTTCTGTCTAGCCAAAATAATTATCATAGACATATAAAGAATAGTTCTTTTAAAATCTATTGGTTCACAAAAATTTGAACCAATCCTTTCCTTTTTGTACATATCAGCACGATTTCAATAAACTTCAAAATCTAGCATAGATAGATGACTTAGAATATCATATTTCTCCATCTTCCTTCATTGTCTTACTTGCAACAATACAAAATTTTCTCTAACACCTCCAGTTCTAAGTATACTGAAAATAATTCGTTTTTAGTCTAAACATTCCTATACCTTTATATAGTCCATCAACTTACCATACTTTATATGTTTAGGAACTTTCTACAACCATATGTGTTTAAGAACTTATCTTCGCAATATGTAATCCAAGAACAAATCAAGGACTATCCATACGCTCAAGGCTCAGAAACATAGCATATAACTATGAGTCATAAATTTTTCATAAGTACGAGTTTCAAGAACTCGCACCTATTTTATCATTCTCTACCTATCAAGTATATACATGAGAAAAGATTCACCTTCTCATGATATACATATTGATAGCATGACATTACTATTTTAATGACTATCTCTTTAATAAACTGAGTGGTTGTTACCCCAAAGCACAAATTCCTGCCCACAACAAAAGTTCATACAACTCAGCTATCACATGAATCATCAATTAAAATATTACAACTTCTAACTTCACCTTACCTTAATACGAATTTTCTTTAATTTGTATGTTATCCTTCACCACTAAAAAGGAGTTCTTCTTCCCGTACTACTTAATAGTACAATTCATTTATAACATTAGCTATAAATCATCAATTATTTAACAGAACATCTATTATTACGATTCAATATGATCACGTGGTGATCTTCTTCCTTAATTGTTTAACTCAAAGATTTTCTTATCCTTCTCTCTACGATTATAGTCTTAGGTACTCATACCTAAGGTTTATAATCTATCAGCTTTGATACCAACTTGTAACACCCCGAAACCCGGTCTATCTTCACACCCAGATTTTGTGCATCACGAGTACATCTCCTTCCATACATACATCATTATATAGTTAAATATAACAATATACATTCTCAAATCCTAGGTTCTAATACCATATAACCTCATTCATTACAAATAATGACAATTACATTATTCTTTACATCTTATAAGAATGACTTTCATCCGCCACCAAGGATACATAACAGTTCATTAACCTATTTTATAGTTTAATTACACTATTCTACATTACAAGTATTGGCTTAATCTTTACGCTCACTTATATACTGAATGACACTTCTTCTGGATACCGATTAACTTGATCTTTACGGGATCCTTAAGATCTTCTATTCGTACGCTGAAAATGTTTTTCATTTAAAGCAAGTGTGAGCATCCAATTGCTTAGCAAGTCATACCAGTTGAATAAACAACTTCAAGAATTTAAACATTCTTTTCAAACATCAATAACCGAACAAAGGTTATGAAATAGCTTGAATAATAAGAATAATTATAATTCCTATCATTTTAAAACATTAGTCACATTCACTTGGAAATACTTTCATTCTTCTACCTTTTTCATACACATTCCGTCTGGCTAGAATCATTAGCACAGACTTAACAATAATGGTTCATGTATAAATGGAACACTTTCATATTGAACATTTCAATCACAGAACAATTCATCTCATAGAAACACCGAAGTGTTAAAAACTGTGGCACAATGCCTCATACATTCTACCACCTTGTACAAATATCACACAATTGCACATAGATAAAACTTCTCATGTTTAACATTTGAGAATTTTAAGAAACTAGCATTCATTTAAAATATGAATGAAGTTAAGAAACTTGCCTTACGCACAGCTACAGCTTAGAGTTTACGCTAAACTGCTCATTCCAATCCCTTTATAACACATAAGGAATACATGCACCAATTAGTTATATACTTGACTTACGCATTGGTTAAACTTAACCTTACTTCTTATGATTCATGTTTATAACCTAAGTTCACGTAACCATCTTTTGTTATCATTTTACGGTGTTACAACATACGAAGATGTCTTAAATCATACTATCATCATCTTTGATGATTTATATACTTATCTTCTTCTTATAACCTTTCTAGGACTTAGCACACATCGAATCTCTACTAATAGTCCATATGGTA
This sequence comes from Panax quinquefolius, assembly GCA_020205615.1. Lineage (NCBI taxonomy): Eukaryota > Viridiplantae > Streptophyta > Magnoliopsida > Apiales > Araliaceae > Panax > Panax quinquefolius. The sequence goes on along the minus strand of CM035158.1, from coordinate 69,415,731 downwards.
CTCTGAGTGGTTTCCCTCAAACAACTAACAAACTTGTTTCACATCTCATCTATACTGTCTTCCACAATGAGTTAGATCGGTTGCCAATTTCGTATATACCCTCGCTCTCTGAAGGAATTATTTAGCCCAACTCCCATATGTCAATGATTAAAGATTATGATTGTACCACAACCTAAACTTAACTTACCTTATCTGAACCATTAAAACTATAATGTTCGTTAAGTTGATTTCTCATTCCTTATGGCTTTTTGGTAACTAAATGTCATACCTCAAGATTTATTTCTTATCGTATAATTCATACAGTTCTTAGTATGTTCAGAGCAATCGTTTAATGCTAATATTATGCGTTCATAGCGTTAAGCATGTTATATTACCTTATTCATATCTTATAACGTCCGGTTCATTCAACTCAGAATGTCATCCAAGTTATTATTACTAACTAGGCTTCTTAACGTTATATGTCCTAGTCATTAATTTAGTTTCTTCACTATTCACAAGTTTAATCATTATTATTCATTACCTTACGGTCAAACCATAAATAGGTGTAGGTTTTGCCCTTTTAATATTCGCTTACACTCAATCCTCATCTCTTAACGTCTAAGGAATCACAATCATAGTAATCCCACACGTTCGTTTTATCGCAACTACGGTCCCCGGATATTTGTTACGTATTTTGCGTTTACATTGTTTGTCTTTTAATCCCATTCAACCTTTACTAACGGTTTAATTCAATTGATTAAGTGTTAAATTATGTGAACTATATGTTCATTATCTTTCCTTACACTTCCCCCAGGAGTTGAGCAATTAAAAGTTCTTCTCTGGGTTTTTCCCTGCACCGGCGCTGTGATGCCGGTTCTTTCTTTATTTCTCGTGCTGTAGCGCAACATAGAAGTAGTTGATTGCCTGGGTTGGCACTGTGGCACCGCTTCCAAGGTATAACTGGTGTTGCAATGCCAGTTCCAAAACATCAAAAAAAAATTCTAAGTCTTAAACATGTTTGAGACGTTTACTTCCTCATTATAAATCGGAACGAGGTCGTTCAGAAGTCATCCCCTTCCTTATCTTACGTACTTCAACTTCCCTCAGATAGAAAATCATTCTGAATCCGTTAACATGTCATTCAATTATCTTAAATTCCATCCTTCGTTCGTTTTACGTTATTAATGTTCTTCATTCGTTCCTCCGTAAATTGTTCATCTGAACTTGGAACGCGTTCTTTCTTGAGTCCACGACTCAAGTTTTCTTACTTTCTCTTACATTCTTATGAAACCTTGCACATTCGGGTTCATTTACATACTTTCTACTTCTCGTTTGTATTTTATGAAATATTTTCCATAACTTTGTTATAGCTAATTTCAATCCGTTCTTCATGAACGTTTCTATCATTCTTAACCAAGCAATAAGAATCTAACTTATACGCAATGGTTTTAAACTTGTCCATCAATAACGTTCGTCGTGTTCTTCGCTTTCTTCGTTAGTTCTTCATTTTTAATCCATGTTTTGATTATGATTTCACTTTTTCTTGGATTTTGGTGTTATGAAATACCATTCCTTACTTATTTCACCGAATCATTCATATGATTCATTCGGATCGTTCAAATTGATTACCAAACTCACACCTCCTTAAGAAAGCTTTTAAGAAATTTATAAACTAAACTTCTAATTCTTATTTCTTTGTTTTCTCATGATTTCAACCATATGAAAATCTTTCTTAACATCATTTATTTCTATTCTCATTAAGTTATATGATACAATATAAAACTTAAAGAAAATTATATTAGACTAGGTTTTAGGATTACCTTTCTTCTTTAATCTTTTTATGTTGAACAAAGTTTTCACTCGGGCTAGCTTTTCGTTTTCCTTTTTCTCCTCATCCGACTTCTCTCCCTCTCTTAAGTGTTGGTGATTTTTTTCAAAATCACCAACAAATGAGATAAAGTTCTCTTATATAGAAAACCAAGTCTAGGGGTATGTTTATCATTTGGCAAACTGCGTTACTATTCACACCTCCTTACTATTTACAAAGATTTTCTTGGAAGCTTCGTGCTTCCGTCTTTCGGGATTCGTCCAACAGTTTGAAAAACCACGATTCTCAGAATCCAAATATTTTTGGATATTTTATCATTCTTTTGCAGATTAACTTTTACGCATTCTTCAAATATTTGAAAAATTGAAAAACACTTTTTGATGATAAGCGTTTTCCTTCACGATTTCCCTAACGTAGTTAAACAAATGAAAAGTATATAACAGTACTTTTCGTCATTTTTATTTCGTCTGATTTTTGCACATTTTTTGGGAAAAACTTTTATCGGCTAACTTAACTTTTCACAACATTTTATCACCAAATCTTTTGACAGAATATCATTTTGACATACCGAACTCTCAGAAAGGCTTAGTTTATTCAAACCCTAACCCTTAGGGTTTCGTCAGGTGAATAGTGTATATTTCATCTTTTTCCTCGAAAATATTTTTGTTTCTGGAAATTTTTTATTTTCGTCTTAAAAATTCTTACTCGTTCAGTCTAGCTCGTAGCCAGAATCTTCCTGTATTATAATCTTCCTAGGTTCTAGAACTATAAATGAACACATAGCACATAATATTATAAATAAAAATTCATTTTATTAATAACTAATTATTTGAACTTAAATTCTGGACAATTTGGTTCTCCGGGTTATCACAAATTGACTTAGTGCGGACTATTATAAATCTACTGAGATGAAGAACCCTCTTAAAGGGGGAAATTTTACATTATCGGGGAACCACCGTGTGCACATAAATACGATTAAATGTTATGCATAACGTAGGGTACTTTAGGCTGATCACCTTTTGTACTCGTTTATATTGGATTTGCAGTATAATACTGTTAATTCTAGTAAGAGTTCTTAGTCCTTAGTGACTGCTCAGTGTTCATTCTTATTGAATCTTGAAATGAATAAACCTTGAAATTTTGTTCATATCCTTCAGTCTATAGCGATACTTATTGAAAACTCTTGATACTTCTTGATGTCCTTGAACTATCAATTATTGTTATACCTTTGAAGATTCAAACGTTATAACTGCTTATTCTAATTGCTATATTACTTGTTGGGCAAACTTGTTACTCATTCTTGCTTCCCTAAAAATATTACAGGTAAGGTAGAGCAAGGCGGTACATCAAGAAAGGACAAATGAAAGGGCAAGGCTACAGGATAGCTTAGTTCTTTAAGTGTAGAATTATTATTATTATTATTATTATTATTATGCTTATAATGATGTATTAAGGATGATTAAATTATGTTTAAGTTTAATCAATGGATTGTTGTATTAACAGTTATGGTACCTTGGGACGCAAATATTTATATTATATCAATGTAAATTATTCTATTATTTTTGTTGTTGATGATTTTAGTATGATATTAGAATTAGCATGTGACGAACCAAATTCGAGATATAAGTGTCTAAAATTGGGGGTATCACATTCATAGTGTAGCATCGTGGTATGCATACTTTGCTAATTATGTCGCTTGTAATGTGCTACCTCCTAACATTAACTATCAGCAAAGGAAGAAATTCCTGAATAATGTGAAACATTATCTCTAAGATGAGCCATTCCTGTTCAAATAATGTGCAGACCAAATCTTGTGGCGACGTCTGTCCGAGGGAGAAATCAAGGGTCTGCTCTATCATTTCCATTGATCTAACTATGGAGGACATTTTGGTGGGCAAAGAACACCAGCTAAGGTGCTCCAATCAAGTTTCTACTGGTCGGCTCTGTTTAAGGATGCTCATCTATATGTATCGCGGTGCGATAATTTCTAGAGAGTAGGAACCATTTCAAAAAGTAAGAAATGCCTTTGTAGAATATTCTTGAGGTAGAGTTGTTTGATGTCTAAGGCATAGACTTCATGGGCCCATTTTCGTCCTCTTAGAACAATCTATATATACTAATCGATGTGTACTATGTATCCAAATGGGTGGAAGCCGTAGCTTTGCGTACTAACGAAGCCAAGGTCGTGTTTAATTTCTTGAGAAAGAATTTTTTTACCTGATTTGGCACACCTCGGGCAATTATTAGTGATGAGGGCTTGCATTTCTACAACAATTACTTTGAAGTCCTTCTAACTAAATATAGGGTTTCCCATAAAATCTCCACCACATATCATCCACAAATAAGTAGACAAGCAGAGGTATCAAATAGGGAAGTCAAGCGGATTTTAGAGAAGATTGTAAACCCTAACCGGAAGGACTGGTCTAAGAAGCTGGATGACGCATTGTGGGCATATTGCACTGCCTATAAAATGCCTATCAGAATGTCTTCATATAGTCTTATTTATGGTAAGGTGTGCCATCTCCCCATTAAGTTGGAGCACAATACGTATTGGGTGATTCAAAAGATAAAATTTGATTTCGATGTAGCGGGTGAGAAAAGATTGTTACAACTTAATGAATTAGACGAGTTTCGGCTCCAAGCATATGAAAATGCCAAGTTGTACAATGAGAAAATGAAGTGGTGGCATGATAAAAAGATAGTTGTAAGAGAGTTTGAACCGGAGCAGAAAGTTTTTCTCTTTAACTCCTGACTGAAATGTTTTCCAGGGAAATTAAAGTCCCGATGGTCAAGGCCTTTCAAAATAGCAAAGGTATATCTACATGGTGTGATTGAGGTTGAAGACCCAAACTCTGACAGAACTTTCAAAGTAAATGGGCAACACCTTAAGCATTACTAGGGCGGCGACTTCGATCGTCAAATAACTTCCATTACACTTTGTGACCTGGTATGAACCGGGGGAATAGTCAAGCCGACAAATCTAAAACAAGCGCTCGGTGGGGAGGTAACCACATCTCACTATCATTTTTCTACACTTTTCATTTTCTGTCTATTGTTATTTGTTTATTTTGCCTCTTAATGATAATTTAGTATAAACAGTAGCTTTTGTTGGTTTTGTAGACATTTTTAACATTAGCTTGTGTTTTGTGTTTATATAATTCATTTTGGCTATAGCGTAAGTTTTTGACTAAAGTGTTAGTTTTGATTTATTAGATTGCTAGCAATTAGGGTATACCTTCTGATAAATGCTTTAGTTTAGTGTCAATGTTCTAGTGTTAGTTGTGATAAATGTTTTGGTATAGTATAGGCTATATGTTTTGTGTTAGTCTATGAGTTGAAATTAGAGTTTAGCCTCATTTTTTGTTAGTTGTGTCCTAGTAAAAAATTTATGGTCTGCTTAATGATATAATTTTTTTGGCCTGATGCAGGGCTGGCGCCGCAATGCCATAGTTTACCCTTAAATCTGCATCGCAGCGCTTGTATCTAACACCAATTTTAAGGACCTGTGCTGCAGCACCACCAGAAGCTTATCATCTCGCGCTGCAGCGCCTCAAATCACCCCAATCTATTGCCAACTTACACCTCATATTATGTATGGTTTAGTGTCGCAACACCTCGTCAGATTCTAGTTTTAAAGGGTGGCGCCACAGTGCCTCCCAAAGAAGGAAACCTGGCGCAACGACGCTGGTAGCGAATTTTTGTTTTTTAAAACGCCCAAGATTCAATAGTTTTTTGCCACTTCTCTGTATCTCTAAACAGCAACCCCCCAACAAGTAGTTCCCTCCCAAAACCCACACCTATGAGCCTGAACTCAGATCCAGTAGCACATCGAATCCTCACTCAAGCAAAAACATCAAGGTGTGATCTTAGATTTGCCCATCTTGGGTTCTTATTCAAGGTACTCGCCCAAATTTCTTTCTTCTCAAAAGGATTGTAAACCTTAATCGCATCCTGCGCTTTGATCTTGTAAAGACTATTTTACTTTGGCTTATACTTCTGTATTAGGTGTTTCCACTGAGGGAATTCGGGCTAGACAATCTTCAAATAGAGTTTTTACAAATTTGGATTAGGGCAACGCACGCCAAGTGCTCAAAAAAAGCCTCAGTGACAATTGGCATCGATTTTAGCAATTTTTAGCACAGTTTGGGTTTATTTTATCTTGTGTTTGTATTTAGCATCCTCTTTAGCTCAGCTTGACATATAATTTGATTGGTATTAGTGGGATAAGCTCAGTCATCATTTTGGGCATAGCTTGGCATGACGTTGAGCTTAGTGACTATGGGTTATTGGGCATTCTGCGGCATACCCTTGCATTGATTACATATTCAGTTGAAACATCTCTGACATGGTTTCAAAATGCCAACGAACCGAGGGTAGTTCATCCTCTTTAGCGCATAAATAGGACCAAAGAAAATTTGTTACCGCCAAGGCTTGGAACAAATATAAATCAATCATTCTTGGTAAAAGTATGGTGTCAGAAAGAGGTCTTCGGACGGACCCGAGGCAAGACGGTAAAATATGGCCAATGATTGTTGAGAAGAAATGGGTCCATTTCACATTGCCGCTAGAGAATGCCGTCATAGCATTGGTCCTCGAATTCTACGCCAATGTTAGCACTGAGGGACCCGTTGAGGTCACGATTCAAGGACAAAAAGTTGCCTATGAGCGGGCAATGATCAATGCCTACTTCCAAGTGTCGGCCTAAGATCGGGACTACCTCGACAATGGACTTTTTGCCTATAACTTAGATGATATTATCAACCGCCTGTGCAAGCCTGGGATAAGCTAGTAAACGTACCAATACACAAGGGAGAGGACAATTTTCCCTTAGGCGGTGCCCAACAAGTATGGAAAGGCTTGGTACAGCTTCATTTATGCTAACATCATGCCTGTTTGCCACCTCAGCGATGTTACCAAGGAACATGACATACTTCTCTTTTCTATCATCACGGGGCTGAAAATAGATATTGGAGTTGCAATCAATGACTTCATTCTCAAGGAAATTAAAGGCAGTTCGTTGGGAGGGCTCCCACACCTTTCTCTGATCACCCAGATGTATAAAAGGGCTCGGGTTCAGTGGCGTGTGTAACACCCCCATATCTATTCTCCCACGGTATCCTATATGGTACTTACTACAAATCAATGTATATAACACATTCAAATCTATACCCCCATGGTATCTGATTTTATGCTTATATCTAGTTAAGTGACTATACAATTTATAACCAGATATAATTCCTATAGATCCAAGATTCACAGTATCCCATAATAGATAAAAATTCTCAAGAGAACTATTGTTGTGTTTGGATACCCTCACTTGGATATATGAACAGTATTTGTGAATAATATCTATCTATCCAAAATTTAGAGTATCATTAATAACATGAACAGTCCATATTACCAATACCATCACTCAGATGTATAGTCTATGTCATGTGAATTACACTATCGTATCGATAGTACCTATCTATCCAAAATCCAGAGTATTAACAACAACATGAACAGTCCATGTTGTCAATACCCTCACTCAGATAAATAGTTCCCAAGGATCTCAAGCTATATTAAAAATTCTAATTACATCTATATATGTAAGAAAACACGGTTGTAGAAATAAAAGATGTTATATATATATATATATATATATAATTAAAGTTCGATTACATGATTCTTCATAAAGAATATCTTATTACAAAGTACTATATTCCACTAGACAGTAATATAAGCTAATCTAAGCAGGGAGGCTTCCCTTTATCTACTCCAGATGTTCCAGGGTTACCGTCTTATACTGCAAAGGGAATAATTTACAAGGATGAGCTATGAAATGCTCAGCAGGTTTTATATTCATAACAATATATGATTTGAAGAAGTATAAAAATTCAAAATTTAACTAATAGTTGCTACCATTTCTGGAATTTCTTTTTGAACCATTTCTAGACTTTTTATTTCTGTTAGTCACAGAGACTTAGAAACTTTATTTAGATATGAGATAGGGGATCAACCTACTCAATATCCTAGGAGTATGCATCTCATCCTACTAGTGCTCATATGCACCCAAATGTCAATATATTATTGACCAAATCTCGATCCTTTACGGGATACATAACTTCAAAATAAGATGTCTTACCAAAGTAATTTTGTTTGACACAACAGTTTATGCTCAATAAACAATATCATAGGAATAAACAACTCATTTCTTAGTTATGCTGAAGCTATAGCAATAACATTACAATAAATTGTAATTCAAGTTTAGGTTTGGTATATCATATCAATAGCAATTCAAGATAGAAATTTTGTTCAATGAATAAACAGGGTTTGAAAATTTGTGTAAGTAATAATTTGGGTTTAGTAAACTTGCGAAAGTAATTAGGGTATAGGAAACTTGTGAAAGTAATTAGGGTATAGGAAGCTTGCAAAAGTAATTAGGGTATAGGAAACTTGCCTAAGTGTAGATCAGTCAAGTAATGCTACTCGATTCGTTAATAAACACCTACGATGTTCATTCATATAAATCTAACACATTAGTATTGATAACAATACTCAAATACAAAATTTACATATGTTCAGGTTAAGTTTGATATGGTTTCAGTGTTCAAAGACCTTACCGAGTATTAAATAAGTTGATATATCAACTAAATTTTATTTATAAGCTTTATTATATTTTAAGATAATTTATATATCCATTATAATAATTTCTAGAAGCTTATAATAATTTTTAAGTATTTATTTATCCTTTAAATGATTTTTAAATCATTTATTTCTATTTCTAAATAATTAGTATTTACTTAGAATTTTATAAAAACCTTGTTTACTATTTTTAAATAATTTATAACCATTTATTATGATTTTTAAATCATTAATAATATTTTGAATAATTATTTATTATTTATAAGTAATTATTCTAATTACTTTATTATTAATTTAATTATTAATAATATCAAGAATAAAATAAAATATTTATTGAATTTATATAAAATATCAAAAGTTAATTATAATAACTTAATATAATTTTTAAAACTATTTTTATATTTATTTTTATTTATTTATTAATTATTTCTAATTTTTATTAATTAATTTCTAAAAAACAATTTATGTATGTCGCTAAAGCCCTATAGTGACAGGAAGTGTCACTATAGGTGTTCTTGAGTTTCTAAGTTTCAAGCGGTCGTGGCTTAGGGACCATGTTAACCATGATTTCTTTTACTACTGTTGATGATTCTGGGTTTGGACAAGTATAGATATTATAGTACTCATACATTAGTACAACATTGTCGACGTCGGGATTTTTACTATCCCTTTTCTGTTCTTGTCTTTTGGTGTTCTCATGTTAGGTGAGATTTATTTGAAAAAATAAGTTGTGAAAAGGTCCGACATGTATATGTCGACAATTGGACTGTAAGAGTTACCAGTTGGTATTTTTAAATGGTTACACTAACTCAACCGAGAAAAGGTTTGCACATTGACCCAGTGATGTGACCTTTGCCATCTGTGAGTCTGAACCCGAGATTCGTTAGGGTCCGGGGGCTTGATTATGCAGAGGGAAGGTGTTAGGCACCCCTCGACATCTGTGTTACCACAGTGACCGCCACTTTTAAATTAAACTGTTATCTGAATGTGTGTGTGTGTGTGTGGGTCAATGTGCAATTATCTGGAAGTAGTGTTATGCCTCGTTTGCACCTATATACAAAGGGTTTGAATTTTGTATAAAAGTTCAGTTTTAACAAAATATAGCAATGATGTTTTGTAAAAGAGGTTTTTCAAACCCTTGTGCTCAATAGTAATTGAGGCCTTTGATGCTTCCATTTTATTATATGTTCGGCTTGATTGCTTTTATTTTCGAGATGCGAGGCATCTTCGAGAAAATATTATACATAGTAGTGCCGAACTCCTTGTGGGCATGAGAGCCATCTAAGGAAATTCAAACACCGTGAATAATTTACAAGCTGATTATAGCCGAAAATGTCCATCACGGGGATCGAATCTAGATTCAGGAGACTGAATCTGTGATTACATGATTCCTAGGCTCACACGATGTAGCAGTTTGTATGAAAGCTGTAAGCAGTTATATATATAAAAGTTGAAAATATATATAAATATATATATATATAAACGATCAACCACCACGAAGAAACTCCATGGGGGACATGGGGGATTGGAAATGTAAATATATAAAAGTTGTAAATATATATATAGAAACAATCAACGGCCTCGAAGTAAACTCCAGGCGGGACGAAATGTAAAGAAAGCGGTAAATGGCCACAAAGTAAACTCCAGGCCTGACAGAAATGTAAATAAAGCAGTAAATGGCCACGAGGTAAACTTCAGGCCTGACAGAAATATAAATAAATATATATATATATATGTATAAGCTGTAAATGCATTAGACATATATCGATCCAGGCTCGGTTCGTCAGTTCGGCGATATATAGTAAATGCACCAGATATTATATCCAGGCTAAATCAAACAGAGTTTGATGATAATATATATATTTATATAAGCTCACAAGTGTTTAAAATGAGAAAGCACTCAGTTTATAGTGTGTATAGAGCAAATTGGACAGGGCTTTCTCGCCTTTTCTCTATGTAAAATGGCCACCCCAAGCTCACTACTTATAGAGGGGGGAGCCGCAGGTGTACCTTCGGTAGCCACAGATGCACCTACGGCTACCCGGGGTGCCCCGGACTCCGCTGGTCCTGTCGTCTCGAAGTACGTGCACGTATCCACGCAATGTACTCTCAAACTTTCAGAACTTCAATCCGGGTATCTGATTGAGGTGTATAAGACCTTTTTTGGAATGCTGTTGTCGAGAGTTACACAAATGTCATGGGATTAGAGGTTGTACGAAGCCAAGAAGATGGGGCCATGCCCAGGTCTTCAGGCTTCAAATTCTATCCGGTGTGCTCTATTGTGTGATAGTCACTCGGGATTGGAGCTCTAGTTCTTGTAGAACATTTCTGTGTAGAATGGATGTTGAAATGTTGTTGAGGTGGCACAATGTGGGATCGAGGTGGCAAAATGACAATTTTCCCCTTACCGTGGTTATCTTCGATTTGGGCTAATGTAGCAGTCGTTGCTCAGGGTTATCTTTGAGATTGGGCTATTGTGAGTACTGTAGGTCCTTAGGGTTGTCTCTGAGGTATGCTTGATCTCTTGGGGTTGTCTCCGGGGTTGGAACTGAATGCCTCGGGGTTATCTCCGAGGTTGAAGCTGACTACAAGGGTTGAGATGAGCTTTTTTGGGGTAATCTTCGGAATCGCAACTGCACTCCTTGGTGTTGTTTTTGAGGTTTGAACTAGAACTCCCGGGGTTGTCTTCGAGATGGTAAGACTGATAATTCTGGGGTTTTCTCCGGAATTGGAGCTGCTTTGTGCTCCAGGGTTATCTTTGAAAGACGGTTCTGACCTTCTTGCAATGTTAGTAACAGGAATGCAAAATTTTGAGTGTCTACAGATGCCCCTCTTTAACATATTCATACAATGTAATGGCATGAATAGGATAAAGAATACTAGACTCTTGAAATTCAATAAGATAATCATGATGCAATGTACTGCAACATGATATGCATGATGTATGTGGTTTGTTGGACTATTTTCCAACAGAATGTGATGTCTGTTTGCTCCCACGACTTCTGATAGGGACTAGAGTTATCATTGATGTATTTGATGAACTGCCTGGTTGTGTACTCCAGAGCTCTCAGGAACTTTCAGGATGTTGACATTAGGGTTATCACCAGTCCTTAATCCTTGGTATAGATTTTCCAATGAAGATGCATCTCTCACATACAAGAGACTCTGTGGGGATTGTGCATTGTCTGATGAATCTGTGTATAACAGATTTCATCATCAGTCTTCCTCAATGAGGATGGTTGTTTCTTGTTTGTGTTTCCAGGTCCTTCCACTGCTCTGTCGGAGTTACTGTCAATAGTTTGTGTTGTCAGGGCTGCCTGACCCTCACTGAAATATACATCAACAGATGAGATCCTTGTTATGGATGATGTCAAGGTCGTTTGCCCTTCGTTGATGTGTGCATCAATGGATGAGATCATCAGATGGTTTCTGATGCTTCGCTGGATTTACTTGCCAGCGGCCTAATGTCGTCAAGGTTGCTTGACATTCTTTGACGTGTGTATCAACAGAGGAGTTGTATGAAATCCCCGCTGGGGGAAATGTTATGGAGTTACGACCCCGAACTGATAGCATCAGACCTTCGTGAGGTATTGTTGAGGGTTGTATGCAATAATTATGATCATCATTATAGTAAACCTTATGTCTGGACGAATACCAATGAATGATATGTAGACCCGTAGTTTGGTCTCTGAAACCCAAGATTTCAGGCTTTTCCGCTCAATCGTGTAGCATCTTATTTCCTGATTTGACTTTTTCAACTTGTGAGACCTCCTTTGTAACTCATATTGAACTGAGACGAAGGGGTGGGCCCCACCCAGGGGAGCCACAGGTACACCTGTGGCCAGCCGTGGGTGGCTTTAAGGCACTTGGTGCTTTTACAAGTCATTTTTATATTGTACCATACAGGAAATCCAAGAGCTCTTCTTCAGATCTGCTGAGTTCGGGCATCTTTCTGCAAATTCTTTCACCATACAAGTGTTCTACACTGCCCTGGTAATGTATGCATGTCTTCTTTTCCAGTTTTCTTCCGTTGGAAAATGAGTTATCACATGAAATGCTCCTAAACACATAGTAGTGAATATGCATGCTCATATGACTTGATAAAATATATTCAACACAATAAATGTTAGTATTTAACCATGTTGAACATAATAATGTGAAAAAATTTAACTTTTGAAACAGTCAAATTGGCACCCTTTTTTTGCTATTTCTTATCCTATTTGAGGACAAATGAGCAAAGGTGGTAAAACAAAGTAATCTTGGTAATTAGGCTACCCTTACAGATTATATCTTTGATAGTGTAATGCATATAGGATGTTTATGATTGTGGGTAGGTGTGCTACTGAATGGCCACCTAGTCATGCATATGTGCATGTGGATAGTCCTGTGTACAAATGAGACTATGGCAGAATTTTTCCAAAATGTAGGCATTGAGTAGTCATGCATTTTTAACTCTATTGTAGGCGTATGTTAAAGTAATGCATGCATATAGTCGTAAAATACATTTTGAAAAGCTCCAAATTAGAATTTACCACACCCTTTCTGAGGTGATTTGGAGACTTGTTGTCTATATATATATGGATTCGGATCAGCCGTGTAGTTCCCGTAGGACCACTTCTGGTGTGCGGAGGAGGGATTCTGATGTGCCTCAACCCTGTTCAGTTAGACAGCCTCATCGTATGGCGGAGGCGGTGATACGTCATGTTTGGGTTGAGGTACCAGATGTTGAGGAAGAGAATGAGGATGTACCGATTGCGAACCCCGCTCCTACTGCTCATATTCCTTATACTGATCTTCCAGGCAATCAGGTGACAATCCCAGAGCTTCTGGGTGATTTGAGTCGACACCCTTCGATTTACTTGCATGCAAATGAGGTACAAGCTGGATTTGATCTTCCTATTTCCTATTGATGAGGAGCAAGGATTCCGATATTGATTTACTTTATGATGTAGGTTCCCGGCTTTATGTAACCTCGAGGGAACTAGTTTAGAATTCAATCTACATATCAGGCTCTGCATCCCGATTATCTAGCGATTGTGCATGGCTAGGGCTTCGAGGCGTTCATTTCCATCCTCCCCAGTTGTTGTCCCTTGGGTTATCTCAGGGCGATGTCTGAGCGCTGGTTTCACCAGACTTAGTCTCTCCATTTGTTAGACTGTGAGCTGATGATGACGCCAATGGATTGGCAATTTATCACCGGTATGGAGTTTGGAAAGGCTCCAGTGCCTTGTACAGAGGATATTACCCTGACTACCGTTATATCCTTTCTAGGAGTCCCAGCTAAGGTGCTCAAAGGCAGGATAGTCCGTACAGGTCCTTTGAGCATAGATGCTATGAGCGGGCTGTTGAGTGAGCCCATTCCCAATGATGTGAGAGTCAGGGATCGCATTCTTCGGTGATTATTCCTGATAATCATTAGGGGCTGCTTCATAGCGGATAACTCTTCCACAGTATCATTTGTTTTGGTAAGCAACACACGAGATGTGGACCGTGTTAGAGAGTATGATTGGGCCTCATACACCTTAGCGTATTTCCTCAGGGGTATGCGCATGCGTTAGTAGGGCTTGACTGAGGCTTGGCTAGAATTTTACCCATTTCTGCTGGTGAGTATTTCTCTCGTGATTTCCCATGTACAGGTTGAGAGTGTTGACTGACAGTAGATGTTTGCCTTTATTTTGGCAGTTATAGGCCTATGAAAGGCTCTCATGTTTACATCCTATAAGTGAGTTAGGTTTAGATACATATCCACGAGGACGACGATGGCATCACTCCATACTGGTGGAGGTTACTGTAGCTGAAGGTTTCACCCATTGTGGTCTACAGTTGGAGTTGTTGACAGCGGATGCTATCACATGGATTCTCTATTCTGGGGAGCATTTGACCATTGGGTTTGAGGATGGGTACCCCACTGGTGTCGAGTACATAATATCCACCCGTAGAATTCCTCTCTTCACAGATGGAGGATAGGAGCTCTATTTAGGAGGGCGTGCTATTATGAACACCACAGGGGAGATTCATGTACCGATCTTGCCTCCTTGCAGGCGTTATTGGCCTGTATCATAGTCGCCCATTGTTGATATCCCATTGATGGACGTTGACGGATTTACACTGTCAGAGGGTCCATATACTCAGGATATGTTCCATCGCTAGTGCTCCCCTCGTACCATCGGAGACCAGAACCACGCCACTTAGTTCATGGGGGATATGGTTCCTGGACCTGTAATGATGATGGATTAGATGGCCTGTGTCCGAGATCCAACTAATTTGACACAGATTGACAGTTTGACTCGACAGTTTGACCCTGCAGTTGGATCGGGCACATTTCTTTATCCGGCACTTGGGCAGAGATCCTTCAGAGACAGATACTTTTGATCCTTCCAGCTTTGGGATGGCCCTTCAGATGACCCATATGGCTTTTTCGACGCAGATCCTCCTTTGTATCATCCTGATATCCCTCGTGGCAGAGATCCAGTGACTCAGGATGAGTTACATCGAGTGGACATGATCGATGATGTAGACTTTGACATCATTGTCTTCTTTTGAAGTATATTTTCCCTATATCTTTTGATAGGCCTCTATTAGATACTGAGTGGTTGTGCCGCATTCTCGTTATATCTTATGATAGGCCTCTACTAGTTGTTGGGCTTCGAAACCCCATTTCCCTGTATTTTTAGCTGTATAGAGATGATGTATTAGATGATGATGTACTTAGGAATGTATGTACTATTTTCCATTCCTTACATCATATTGCCATTTATTGTTTATCATGCATGTATCATGTTATGCATATGTATGTCTAGAGATATTCAGCATTGACCCTTGGATGGTCTTTATGATACGACCAAAATAGATGTCTTCTTCGACAGTTAGCCGCATTGATCACACCCCTCCAGTATTGGTAGCCTTCCGTCTGAGGTCATGGTATGATAGTATGTCACCTCCAGACCGGGTGATCGTAGATCAGTTATTACAGTATTCCATAACCTTCTTGATGTTCTAGGTTCCTGTGGGCTTTGTAGAGGGTATGCTAGAGCATTAGGTAACGGAAAGGAAGGTTTTCTGATTCAAGACCCAAGAGTTGACTCCCACCTTAGAGGATTATGCACGGTGGACGGCGCTACCACTAGACAGACCTTGCGCGCGGATGGCTATCGGCGACATGAGCCTACAGTTCATGACCCTCACCGGGCTGAGGCGTAGAGAAGTATAGGATGAGATTACATCCGGCCATGTGGTGTCAAAGATTTTCTCGATGAGATGATTTGGTTGGAGGATAGTTATGTACTGAGACTTGGATTTCACCACATCGAAGGATCAGTGGTGTACGACCAGGGTAGAAATACTCATGTTGTGTATAGTGGCTTATGTGTACATGCCACTGTATATGGATGATATGGACATCGGTGTTGTCATGGTAGTGAGAGCTCTCAAAGAGGGTCATACCATTGTGCCGATGATTATGACAGAGATGTTGAGATCGGCCACATACTGCCACACCTATTGTGACACCCCAAAAATAGGTATACACGACCCATTCTGAGTCGCCATATATCACATTATAAAAATCAAATACAAACTTCATTTATACAACTGTTGAACTGTCGTATAGAATATGACCACAGTTAACTGTGAGTTTTAATACAAATGTATGCAACTCTCATGGTACCTCGACCACAACCTTGCAATGATACTTTACATAAAAGTATAGTCAAAAAATGTTTTAGGAATTAAAATCTTTGGGAAGTGCTCAATGAAACCTTCGTACATAGGAGGCCATGCGTCTAGGTTATGATAGATATCATATGTCCACAGAATTATCAATAGACCCCAAAAAAAATGAGAAGATTACTATCATCTTCTTTCCAATTGTGAGTCTTCTCTTGACATATAACTATCTCCACTGTCTCCAAGTGAAAATTATATTTCAAATAAACTCCAAGATTATATAGTTAGTGTTGGTAGATATACTCAGCACGTGGATGTGCACAATCCTGTCTTATGATAACATGAGGTTGTATGTCATTAGACATCTTGTTTGATAGTCACAAAATACCCTTCCAAAGTTGGGTTCACCTCACCCTATTTGGTTCACCAAAATTAAATATCAAATAACGTATACAATACGACACACTTATCTAAAGTTCTCAATAAAATTATTTCCATAGTATTTAGGGAGAACCTCAACAACTATAGACCACCGTTCTATTCCTTGTTATCACCGTCAGCTCACTTTACTACACTCTTATTACCGAAAGGAATTGTGAGCAAAAAAAAGGGTGACCTGACAACTAGCCCAAAGAAAGAATATCATGACTAAAGATACTTAAATTATCAATAGCTTTCATCAATAATAAATCAGAGATTTAGAACATATGGTAGATGATAAAACTTTTCAACCATAATTGCAGCGGAACGAGCAATCCATTAGAAGAGTCAAATAGACCATCAGATCTATTATCTTCTTTATGTTTAAAGTCCACCGATAATATTTTATCCCTGTAACATCAATCAACAATTCCTGTCCACAATCATATGAATAACTCATAATCATAATCGTGGTTCTAAATTCCTTTTCGCACCCAGGACGAAGATAATTTTCAACACCTATCTTTACCTGAAACATCAAAAATCATGGTTATACCAACTCATAATTTCTGCTCATAACCATACTAATTAAATCATCTTTGCACTACGACCAAAGATATTCATTATTATCACATCCATGAATTAATATTTCATTGCTGAGACTCAGCTCAATAATTAATCCACATCATCGAATCATCCCTGCACTATGGGCCAAGGATATTCTTTAGTATCACGACCACGAATTATCCATGCACTACGGGCCAAAGATAATCATGTTTTCATCAACGGTCCTGATCATGCCATAAAATAATTCATCTTTGCACCCTTGGCCGAAGAGAATCCATAGCCATAATCATACTAAAAACTGTCCATCAATGCACTACGGGCCAATGAGGACTTTTACCATATCATTTGTAACATTACAGTCATGATTATACCGAATAATCCCTGGTCATAATCATACCAAGTCCATCTATGCACTACACGACACAGATGACTTTCAATATAATATAAATATGAGGATGATGACAATATTATAAGCAATACTCAAACTAAATCAAGGATAAATATTAACGACTTTAAATTTATCCAAACATTATCAATCACTTAATAAAATCATAATCTAATATTGTTAATATTATAACAATGTTTTAATCACTTCTTAAACTTATAAACAATTTTATTTAATTGTTTATACTTTTCCAAATAATGCATTTAATCATTTTAAAAATGCCATACTCATAAGATTTCATCACCTATAATCAAATTACTCATCAAAAATCTGCACATACTTTATATAGGATTTTCAAGCCCTAAAATCATATTTACCAATTTCTTCAACTTCACATAACATATTTAACTCATATGTTCGTAACTAAACTATTTTCATGAAAAATACCAAATCAATCCCAAAAATTATTCTTTTATGGGATTAAGCATAATATAGTCCCATATTGAACATATATTTTTCTCAAAAATTTTAAAATTCATTTACTATTTTTTAAAAATCTATTTCTAATAAATTCCTTAAGAAATTAGCTACCTCAAGGTTAACTCCAGAAATTCCCAAATCCTGGAAGGATCTTACACATGTTAACGTGAGCTTCTAGTTTAAATTTCATGGTCATCAGAGTTATAGAACTCCGGTTATAGCGTTTTTCGTCGAAAAAACCTAAATATTGAAATGGTCATAACTTGCTCATTTTAAGTCGGAATGAGCTCATTTTTGGACAGGGGGTACTTTATACCATATACTTCCATGTCCCAAAAGGCCGGAATTTTTATCATAATTTAAGTGGCCAAAAATGCCCTTTTAAATATTTTGACAGTAGCTTTTTGGCGCTTTTCAGTTTTTGACTTCTTTGCTAAAATCAGTCCACATGAAAATCTAGAATACCTTTTCCAGTGATTCCACTTGGATAAGTTTGGAAACGCATAGATCTAACTCTAAAACTTGACCACACTCAAAAATTCGAAATATAATAGGAGATATGGTCAACTGAATTTCATGTTCCATTTCTACCAAAATCTGATTTTTCAACCCTTTGTGATTTCTAAGAAACTTTCATGATTTCACATAATAACCAACATAACTCATCATAACACTTACTAATACCACATATACCCATGATTTTCATCAGTCCAATGCTTTTATTATGACTTTCATCATAATCCACGTAAACAGATCATTTCCACAATTTAATAAGGAATGAAATATAAAGGATCATTCACCGTGCATGTGGTAATCCCATGTAGACGAGTTATTCAATAGAATAATAAAGAATGGAATAACGGAAGGATTCACCATGCGCATGCGATAGATCTGCATAAACAAAAGTTATTCCCAATAGAATAATAAATAATGGAACCGTGTTAAAGGCGTAAGCGCATAAGCAGGATATTTCGACGAGAATAATAAAGAATGGAATAACAATGAAATCACCATGCATGCGATAGGCGCTTTATAAAGTTATTCTAACAAAATAATAAAGAACGGAACCAGAATCAGACAAAATTTACGCACCAAGCGAGGATATTCCAGCAGAATAATAAAGAATGGAATAACAACAGAAATCACCATGCATGCGATAGATCGTACAGACAGGTTATTCCAACAGAATAATAAATAATGGAACCAAGTCAGGCGTAGTACGCACCGACGGGATATTCCGACAGAAGAATAAAGAATGGAATAACAACAGAAATCACCAGGTATACGGTAATCCGCTTATACAGGTTATTCCAACAGAATAATAAAGAATGGAATAACAACAGAATTCACCAGGTATACGATAATCCGCGTATACAGGTTATTCCAACAGAATAATAAAGAATGGAATAACAGAAGTTCTCTTCATGAATACGAAAGAATAATACCTCTTACAGGTACAACAAATAATATCCCTTACCTTTGAAAGAAGAGTATTCCGACTGGTAGGGCGAGGATATACTCGAAGAAAACTTGCACTACACTCAAAGCTTTCTTAAACTCTAAAGAAATACGCTCGAGATTACAGAAGAAGAATTCTCTCTATAGTTTCTCTCTCTAGAGTTTCAGTGAATTCGTAAGAAATAATGAAGGAATGAGCTTCTATTTATAGAAGAATGGACTGCATAGTAACTAATTCATGAACGATCCAGATTGATTTACTTTTAATTATATGGTCCATATTTAAAGCAAAATATTTTAAATAAAATATAATATATTCTATTTATAATCTAATAAAACGAATAACTTTATAAAAGTATTATGTTTTATATAAAAGATTTTACTACAAAAAACACTATGCGTATTTTATGCAACACTATGCATAATAAAATATAATATATTCTATTTATAGAATAACTTTATAAAAGTATTCTTTTTTATATAAAAGATTTTACTATGCAAAACACTATGCATAATTGAATATAATATATTCTATTTATAGAATAACTTTATAAAAGTATTACATTTTATATAAAAGCTTTTACATTTTATTACATTAATAATACTAATAAAACAAAACTGAGTGACTTATCACGTAATGCAACCACACATATTACTGTACTTTTACTACCGAGTAGTTCAATAGTTTTAAAGGTAAAACTTCCATCGTTATTTTTATAAAAATATTTTTGTCGTTTTCTCAATCCAACAATAATTACATTGTGGAGTCCACCAATGATTGTACCGTTGTACGGATATTCCCCGACACAAAGAATATTTTATATCAACTTGCTTACTTTGCAAAAAATTTCATATATTACCCTTAACTTTAAACTTTTATCAATTTAACTATTTACCAAAATAGAAAAAAATTGAATACGTTTATTTTATAAAGTTCGAGGTCTCACACCTATCCTGCATGGGTATTCATAAGTAGCTCGGTCATGTTGTACGTGTGGTTTATGTCACAATTAAGAGCGATTGGCACCTTCCGAAGACATGGGTACTATTTTTCCCATGAGGTAGCCATGTCTTACTCCTTTCGGCCAGTGGGGTGTACAGACGCTACATCCTAGTCGGTGTTTTTAGCAGGGATCGGAGATTCGTTTGACTTTTTTTCGTGTACAGGGCTCAATTCACCCTACAACTTCATTACTCATGCACCTGGCATGGATTATCTCCCTCTAGCTGGTTTGAGGGGTATGACTACTTACCACCCAATGGCTGTGATGTCTCACTTCGACCATTTTCAGGACTTCGATCCTTTTGAGGGGGCATTGGGTCAGCGCTTGGCTTCTCGCCACTTGTCAGTAGAGGATAAATCTAGGGTGTATGCCTGTTGGGATCAGCATGAGCGAGATGAGTTTTCTGTTAACCATTTAGGTTGTTCGACAGAGTATTCTGCATGGATGGAGACAGAGACCACATCGGCTACGGTTGTATCCATAGATCCGGGAATTGATTCGGAGGGTGGAGAGCCCATAAAGGACATTGATTTTCCCACTGAGGAAGAGCTTTTTGCTGGGTTGCCAGCAGCTGTGATGGATTCTCCTAATGTGACCACTACTATGACCCTGCATTCAGCAGAGTATTTAGAGCAGAGTCTTCATCTGATGACATTTGAGAGAGATCAGGCTAGGGCCTTGATGTTGACAGCTCTTGTTGGGAGAGATGTCGCTCTATTAGAGAGAGAGAGGATGCCTTAGCTCATCGAGACACCACTATTGTTGAGCGGGATGAGGCTAGATCATCTAGAGATGCATTGATTATTGAGTGGGATGGCACTATATCTGCCTGGGACGTAGCCATTACAATTAGTACTACAATGAGATCCTTTACCACTTGTATTATTGCTGAGATGAGTGCATACATTGATGAGCACCATGTTACCATATAGTTGGTTGTGTATATGTTGGCTCATGTACATACCTTTGGGCAGGAGCTCACAACATTACCTCCCTCTTCGAAGAGAGATTCCATGATGGACTTAATTGCCCGCATATACACTGATTTATATATGGGCTCGTATGTTCCTGCACAGACTAGCTTAGCCATTTTGTCATGTACAGTACATATTGTATATATCAAATAGCATTATATATGGCAGGGAAATATATTTTGATTCACTTCCCTTTTAGTTGTGCCTCATTACTTTCTTTATATTTGTCTGATTCTTCAAGACTTGTGATCTTGATGTATTCTGAACTCATCCTTGATGGGTGGACATTGAGATATCTTAGGATCATTCAAAATGGATCGTTGATCTGTGTGTATCCCTACCCTTTGGTGTCTTGGGACTAGTTTTTGTATGTAGTAATGGAGAGGAGTGTGGCTTTCCTCTCGGAGATTGACCACAGCACAGATGGTCACTGGTACTCCTTTGTATGGGGGAGCCCAGGTAGTTCCATCTCTAATGGATTTGTGTTTATCTTTGAGGACTCAACCGCAGTTTAGATGGTCGCCAATTCTTCTATACGTGTGGGGAGATCAATTAGTTCCATCCCTTTGGTCTGAAGTCGATGAAATGTGGTGGATTGAAGGTTGATCCCAGTACCATGTGACAAGTATTTGTGTTTTGGTAGGGGGTAAGACCGAACCATAAATGGATGCCTACGTACTCCTATGGAAGAGGAGATCAGGTCTACGTAGTTCAAACCTGGAGTAAGAAGTTCAACGCTGTATGTGAAAGGGTGTAGAAGGATGTAGAAGTGTGTTTTTATTTTTTTTATTGCGACCGGGCTATTTAAAAAATGATTGCCTACGTATTCCCGTATATTGGGGAGATCAGGTCGACGTAGTTCGCCCCATGTGCAGGACGGATTGCAACCAAAAAGTTTGATCCCATGTTCAGGATAAACTGCAGGTGAAAAGTTTGATCCCATATGCATAACAAACTATAGGTGTGAAAAGTTTTATCCCTGGGTGGACAAAACTGCGGGTATGAAAGGTTCAATCCTTGGTAGGATAACCTGAAATGTCTGAAATGAAGTGGAGTGAAAGATCTGATGATCTGAAAACCAGGCTGTTGGTTTGAAAAGTGTGTTTGTCCTTGAAGGGGCATATGGGTATGAAGAAAGGGTTAGAAAACTTGAAGTGACTGGTGATCTGGTGATCCAAAACCTGGATGTTTGCTTGATGGTAACCTCAGACATAGTACAGTGTCACGGTGTCCGAGTTGATGAGCTGTGGAAATTCATTGCCGTCCATTTCCTATAATATGAGAGCACCTCATGTCCATACCTCCTTGACAACAAACGCTTTATCCCAATTTAGGGTAAATTTTCTCTTGGATTGATCTTGGTTGTCAATGATCCTCTTAAAAACCAGGTCATGGTTTTTAAACTGTCGTAGCTGAACTTTTCTGTTGTAGGATTTGGCGATCCTTTGTTGGTATAACTGACCATGGAAGATAACACTGGTTCACCTTTCGTCTATTAAAGACAGTTGGTGATACCTATCTTGTAACCATTGGTCTTCATCTAGGTGAGCGTCTATCAACACTCTGAGGGATTCCATTTGCACCTCTATGGGGAGCATTGCTTCCATCCCATAGGATAATGAGTAGGGGGGTGACCCAATGGAAGTACGCATTGAAGTTATGTAGGCTAATAAAGTCAAAGGTAAGAGGTCAGGCCATCCTTTGTGATTGGCGGGCATCTTTTGTATGATCTTTTTGATGTTCTTATTAGCCGCTTCAAGAACACCATTCATATTTGGACAATAAATGTCATGGTTGAGATGTTTGATGTGGAATTTTTTGCATAACTCCTCCAACATTTTGTTGTTGAGGTTCTTAGCATTGTCTAAAACAATTACCTCTGGTTGTCCATATCGACAAATGACATTATTTTTGATAAAACCAATGTTAACTTCTTTGGCAACCCTGGGGAAGGAGGATGCTTCTACCCACTTGGTGAAGTAGTCAATCATGGTGAAGATAAACCGATGCCCATTACTGGCTCTAGGCTCGATGGGCCCGATTATGTCCATTCCCCACATTGAGAAGGGTCATGGCAAACTCATATTGTGGAGCTCCCTTAGAGGGACGTGGATAGCATTCCTATAAATTTGGCATTGATAACATCTCTGGACGTAATCATCGCAGTCAGCTTTGAGAGAAAGCCAGCAATGCCATGTTCTGAGGATCTTTTTTACAAGTAGAGGGCCGCTCATATGTGGACCACATACTCCACCATGGATCTCATCAATGAGCCTCTGAGCTTGATCCTTGTCTAGACATCTAAGGAGACCTTATCCTGCATCTAGTTTATAGAGTGCATCTCCGCTCAGGTAGAATTTCATAGCCATTCAATGGATCCACTTTTTCTCATCAGAACTCGCCTCAGCAGGTGTAGGTCCATCTCGTAGATACTCTTTGATGTGTTGATACCAAGGGTGCTAGATGGGAGGTAGCTCATCCAATACTTCTCTAATGTAATTCACATAGGCTGTAGCCTTTTGTAGGGCAAATGTGATGCTTGGCATGTTTTCCTTGTCAAGTATGTTGATCAAGGAGGCCAAAGTTGCTAGTGCATCTGCAAAGTCATTTCTATTCTAAGGAATGTGGAGGAAGGTTATTTCTTCAAACTCCGAAGCCATCTGGATAACCTACCGATGGTAAGGCAGCAAATGTAGTTCTTTGGTGTGTTAGATTCTGGTGGTTTGTCTGATTACCAATTCAAAATCTCCAAAGACAGTTAACCGTCTGATACCATTGATTGGGCAATTTTTAGCCCCATGATACAGCCTTTATACTAAGTTATGTTGTTGGTGCTGATAAACTATAATTTGACGGCAACGGGATACTGCTCCCCCGTAATGGCTACCAGAACTGCTCCAGCCCCAAAACCTTCCATATTTATAGCTCCATCAAAATACATCTTCCATGTCTGGTGTGTATCGTACTGATGGTGTTACTAAACTGTCATTACCCCTTCATCGGGGAAGTAGGTTTCCAAGGGTTTGAAATCCACTGAAGGTGTGGTGTCCAGTGATCCATAATTCCTTGACCTTTGATAGACTTTTGTTTCACGTAGATGATGTCAAATTGTTGTAGGATCAACTACCATCTGGACAACCGATAATTTAACATGGTTTTACTGAACACATATTTGAGAGGATCCACGCGGGATATGAGATGGGTTGTGTGACCATGGAGGTAATGTTGTAACCTCATGGAAGCCCATGCTAAAGCACAACAAGTCTTCTTAATCAGAGTGTACTTGTGTTCACTGCTGCTGAATCTTTTGCTGAGGTAGTAGATAGCTCGCTCTTGGCCTCTATCATCTTTTTGTCCCAGCATGTAGCCTATGGCATTGTCATTGATGGACAAGTATATGACTAGAGGAACACCATCCTTGGGAGGTACCAAAATAGGAGCTTTGACTATCTACTCTTTGATTCTAAGGAAGGCTTTCTGACAGTCATCATTTCATTAATTTCATGGAGTTCTTCCTTAACAGCTTGAAGATAGGCTCACAGGTTGTTGTGAGTTGGGAGATGAATTGGTTGATGAAGTTGATTCTTCCCAAAAATCCCTGTATTTCCTTCTTTGTCTGAGGAATGGGTATTTCCTTGATGGCCTGCATTTTGGTGGGATCCAGATCAATCCCTTTGTTGCTGACTAGGAAACCTAGCAACTTGTCTGATTTAACACCAAAGGCACATTTAGATGGATTCAACTTCAAGTTGTACTTACGCAATATGTTGAAGAGCTTTCTGAGATGGCATATGTGCTCTTCGTCCTATCGGGATTTGATAATGATGTCGTCCATATAGATCTCTATCTCTTTGTGCATTAATTCGTGAAAAAGAGCCATCATGGCTTGCTGATAGGTAGGTCCGACATTTAGGAGGTCGAATGACAACCGTTTATAGCAAAAGGTTCCCCAAGGCATGATGAATATAGTTTTCTCACGATCCTCTTCAGCAACCATGATTTGATGGTACCCCGCAAAACAATCTGCAAAGGAGTACATGTCGTATTGAGAAGTATTGTCAATGAGAATGTGGATAAATGGAACGGGAAAGATATCTTTAAGGCAAGATTTATTCAAATCCCGGCAATCCACGCAAACTCGCACCTTTCCTCCTGGTTTAGGCACGGGGACTATGTTGGATAGCCATTCAGGGTGTGTTGACACCATGATGATGCCAGCTTGAAATTGTTTCATAATTTCTTCTTTGACTTTTAAACTCCACACAGGTTTTAATCGCTTCAGCTTCTGCCTGACTGGCTTGAATCCCTCTTTGATGGGGAGGCGATGAATGACAATGTCAGTGGACAAACCCACCATGTCTTCATGAGACTATAAAAACACATCCTGGAATTGGGTTAATAGCGTAACCATGTCATTCCTTTGGTTTAGAGTGAGGTCTGTAACGATCTAGATTAGCTTAAGGTTTTCTAAGGTTTAGAGGTTGAAAGAGGAGGTTTGATCAAGATTTGGTTTGGGTTTTTCCTATACGCATTCTTTGATCTCCTGAGGTATTTCATAGTCCTCTTGTATATCCATCAAGTCTGAGTCCAACTTTACATCAAAGTTACAATCCTTATGGAGAATATGCACCTCATCAGCAAGTTTAGGCACATCTAAATTTAGAGTCCTGAAACAAATATGCTTTCACTTAATATATAAAACTATTCAGTCATACAAAGTGTTAGCATATAATGACAAAACAACTGCTAATCCTGTACAGAAAAGTAAGAAGTTATTGTTATCTTCAAGGCAGAGGGATTTTCTGCCCTTTTTACCCTTATCGACAAATATATGGAATGCTACTCCAATTACCAAGGGTGAAGTCTTGTTGGACAGCATTGATGAAGGGGCTGTCGTCGTTCTCCTTCTCCCAAAAGATGACCATGATATCTGGAAAATCATCGTCTAGGATATCTCTATTCATGCCCTCAGTATGGACAATGATGTTAATGTTTGACAATCGCCTAAAGATGTCTTGTTTACGTCTCTGTTCCCTTTCTTCCACTTCGGGATCTGGAATCAATACCTCTTTTTCTTTGACCGGTATCGATTTGGGAAATAACATAACCATTATATGGGCAGGCACCTTTATTGGAGACCGTACAGGCTTAGGATATGTAGGTTCAGATAATCGCCATGTGGCTGGAGCTGAAGGAATCTGTTTATGTTTGTGAGGATTCCTGTGACTGGAGTTAGCAAAATAGCCTAGTCCAGTTGTCCCGGTTTGACTGGGAATTGGAATTGGGCGCTTAATGCCCTGATTATCTTTGCCCAACCCTTGTCCAGGTTGATGTCCCAATGACATCATCTCTTGAGTTGCTGACATTACCTCGGCAGAAATCTTGGGTATCATAGGTGGCGCCCCAATAGGATGATAGTGAGTGTTGCTCACCTCTAGGGCATGAAAATTAATCGGTTCAACTTCTCCATTGAAGTTGATGAGTGGTATGTCACCTTGTTCAGAATATTCTGGCTCATCATTAATTGTGACTAGGTTGTTGTTAATGATGTATTTAAGTTGCCGATGAAGGGTGGAAGGAACGACTCTAGCCATGTGAATCCATGGTCTTCCCAAGAGTAAATTGTATCATGTGGCTATTTTGTGCACGTGAAAGGATACGCAAAAAGTATGTGGACCAATCACCATAGACAGTTCAATCTCTCCGACCGCATTATATAGGGATCCATCAAAAGCTTTGATAATCGTATGGCTGCTTCTGATCCTCTTGAGATTAATGTTCAGCTTCTCCAAAGTGGCATAAGGACAGATGTTTAAAGATGATCCTCCATCTATCAGAACTCCTCCCACCATGTGTATAGCCCCCAAACTCAGGTACTTGAAACCCGAACTCGGTGCTTCACGATACCATTTCTATGAGCGGAATAATACTAATAATAATATAAAAATCAAACTTAATTTACATATATCAGAGTCTAATCCCAAGTACACAACCTTTACTATAATTCTTTACATGATAAATAATACATATCATTGTCTTAATACAATTTAACTATTACAGAAGATACCATTAAACATATTTTGTTTGCTTTCCTTTTCACTTGTTCTCGTCTGGACCTTCAAGTTGATCATGCTTAGCTGAAAAAATTTAAATTTAAAGCAAGAATGAGCATTTGGGTGCCCAACAAGTAATAACAATTATAAATATAATTAGCTGAAAGAATTAAATGTTTTCTTTGTACATCACTTCTGCAACAAATTAATAGTTGTGAAGTAAACTGAACCGATAATAATAACATAACAATTCTATACCAAAATTTTGAAACTACGCACTGACTATAAAACGGGGTAAGTTGACATACTATGAACATTATATTCAATTTTTGAATAAGTTTAGCAGAACTTCATCCGCAAATCGTCATAACTTACGGGCGCGAGGGTGATCATCCCAATGTACCCTGTATTGATCAATACTACATACAAGAACGATATTATCATTCACTGTGTCCGCCTTGGGCGCATAAAAGTTTTCCCTTGATCGGGATGTTCACACTTAGTCTAGAATCCGAACCAAAACAACTTGATTGGATAAAAAAAGGTTTTATCATATTCAACGATATTTCTAAATCTGTGTCTAGCTGATCAAATAGCTTAGATGGCTTTTACTTAATGTATACATGTGGGGGATCAATATGTATATATATATATATATATATATATCAACATATTTTTAAATACAATGATTATCCAAGTGAGGACATTTGTATAACCATATTTAGAAATTAACAAACAGAATATATATATGAGTTATATAATATAATATCATATTGATAAACAATGATCGGATATAATATATATAACAATAGGGTTAATAATCTGGTACAATAATAATATAAATCTGAAACTTTCTTACTCATGTCTATTTCATAAAGAAAATGCAAAGGTAGGATACTTGCCTGGTCTGCTGCTTACAATACGCAACTTGGTTTTATCTTTTATATCAAGACCAATCATTAATAAGATCATTCGTTCGATTAGAATAACATACTATAACACATATCACTACTTATTGTAGTCAACACATAACCTAATCACCTTGTCACACATATTCAACAGTCATTGAATCACAAACAAATATTAATACATTCAAATTATCTAAGTTCAGATCAATTTCTAAAATATGTCGGTGTACCGACGACTTTATCGGGTAATTATCGAGTCTAAGACTCTATCTTATAGCTCAATATCTGCAAATATCAGTCATATTATTATTATTTTTTTTAAATGACTTAAAATAATTTTTAAACATTTAATTTAATTTATCATGAATTTTCAAACACCGAAATCATAATTAAATGATTTAAATAGTAAATAATTCTATTATCATTAACTTTTAATTAATATTAGACTATTAATAAAACTATTGCCAAAATATTAAAGTTATTTATAATAACTCAAAATATTTTTAAAACATTTATATTATCCTTAAATGATTTTTAAAACATTTAAAATTGTTTTTAAATAATTATAATTAATATTTAAATATTAATACTTTATCTATCAAAATATTAAAAGTCATTAATTATAACTTTAAATATTTTTAATTCATTTATATCCATTTTAAATGATTTTTAAATCAATAAAATCATTTTAAAACTATTTATTATTAAATAAATTTAATATCAATAATCTTAGATTAATATCATTAATATTAAATTATTAATGAAATTATCCTTAAAATATTAAAATTACATTTTATAACTTAAAATATCTTTAAACACTTTATTTTCATTTAAAATAATTTTATAATATTAAAAATCATTTTTATTTAATCTAATTATTAAATAACTTTAATATTATTAATAGTAAATAATTAATATTTTTCATTATAAAATATCAAAAGTTATAATTTATAACTTAAAATATTTTTAAAATCATTAAATAATTTTTATATCATCTTTTAAATCACTAATTCTATTTTTCATAATTTATTTAATACATTTGTTAAATAAATTAAATATCATTAATATTAATTAAATAAATAAATTCATCACAAAATATTAAAAGTCATTAAAAATAACTTAAAATATTTTCTTATACCATAATATAATTTTAAATGATTTTTCATGTATTAAAATCATTTTTAAATAATTTATTTAATATTATAATTAAATAAATTAAATATCTTTAATATTCCAAAAGTATTTAATACTTATGAATTATATTCAAAATAATTAAAAACTAATTTTTGGACTTTAAAATAATTTTTAATAATATATTTTGTATTTTTAATAATTAAAAACTAATTTTTCTATTTATTTAATACAAATAATTAATTTTAGAAATAAACTGTCGCTAAAGGGCCCTATAACGACGAAACTGTCGCTATAGGTGTTCTTGAGTTGTTCTTGGCCAAACCCAGAAAACCATGTCAGATAACGAGTTAGGAGGTTTGACCAACAATAGTTTGTAAACTATGATGTTTCTGGGCATGTTCTTGGTCAGAGCTTGTAGTACTCATGTAATACTAAACGATCCAGCCATCAACAGGTTCATAACATAAAACAAATGCAAGACATAATGACCTAAACTTCTTGTCAGACACAATCTGGGGTTTTCTGGGTTACCCAGAAACCCAGATTGTCGAGTTCATACTTTTAGGCTTAATTAGAATCATCTTCTGTTCATTAAATGTGTGTTATTAAGGTCTAAATCGCTAGTACTCATGTCATAGAACATTTATATATTACCATCACAGTCTAACAACAACACATTAATCATAAGTTATTATTCGGTCAAAGCCTGTCAGAAGGCATGTTCTTATGGTTTCTGGAAATTCCAGAAACTCAAGGTCATGGCCGAATGGCCTAGTTTGACCATCTACTACGCTTGCTCAGTTGATTGTTTAAGAGTTATAAGGGTATAGATCTAAAGTCCATCTATCAGGCTACAACTTTATTACAAGAACAAGAACAAAACATCAAACCGAAGCAAGATCAAAGTCACAGAAAATCTTATCAGGCGTTTATGGGTAACAATCTGGGTTACCCAGATCAGTTTGGTCATAGCCGGTCAACGGACTTTGACCACTAATAACTTGTGATGTACACATGATTTATGCATGAGTCCGGTTCCAAATCAAAGATCTCCTAACATAAAACAAGTACAAACATTAAAACAACCAAAAACATAAACAGAAAAAGATTTACAGCCTCTGACATTCTTTGTCAGAACACAAAATAAATTTTTTCCAGATTTTGAAAAACTTCAAATCCGAGCCTATAGATGTTATGGATCTAACATCTATCAACCCAAATCACTTATAGACACTACATAGAACATATTTTAACACTTAACACCAAATCCAACATAGCATACAAGATCAAAAATTTTAGTTTAGGTTTATACCTTTCTTGGACAATTTCTTGATTCTAGGCTAATGATCTGTTAATGGAAGTAGTAGGGCTTGTCTATGGGACTGATATACATATATATTTCGTGGGTTTGAGCTTGAGAGAGGTAGGTTGGGTGTTTGAACAAAAATGGGCAAAAATGTGGCTTTCTCTCTCTCTCTCTCTTGAATCTATATATATTGTGTTGTAATGTATGTATCTGATGAATGAGGCTGATTGCTGGAGTTATTGATCATGTGGGAAAGTCAAGAGTTGGTTTACCAACTAAAGTTTTTGTTAGACTTGCAAGCAACTTACTAAATAATACAAAAAGGGTAGTTTGGTCAATTTGATCCCAATTTTAATGGCATTCTTGACAATCTAATCCAACCCTTAGGGTTTAATCCTTAGGATTTAACCCTAAGGTTTTAACCCTTAGGTTTTGCAACATTAAATTTTTGGTTTTCTTTTAGGGTTTAAAAAAAATTAGTTTCTAAAAATGACATTTAGAGTTTTCTAATTAGTTATGTTTTCTAATTACATTATACATAAACATTTAGGTTTAAAATCCACTAATTAGCATTAAGTTATATCATTTAGCGATTAGGGTTCCTAACTTAGTAATTATGGTTTCTATTTAACAATTAAGGTTTTGAAAATTAGGGTTCTCCCTAATTAGGGTTAATAACTCTAATACCAGTCATTACACACATTAACATGATTACATAACAGCCTTAAGCTTGCATTCGACTTTTGAATTGGGGTTTAACTGCTTGAATTAGGGTTTTTTTTCTACTTTTTAGAAATTATGGTTTTTAAATATTAATTAGGGTTTACCTAATTATTCATAAAATTATATAATACACATAAATCATATAACATAGTTATATAACAGTCTCGAACTCATAATTGAGTTTTAAATTAGGGTTTTTAATCAATTAGGGTCCACAAATATGAATTAGGGTTCGTAATAATTGGGGTTTCTAGTATTAGGGTTTTTAATTAGTAAATAGGGTTTTCCATAATTAGCGTTAAAACTGATAATACAAATCATATACCATATAACACAGCGACTTAATATATTTTAAAGTCTCATTTGACTACGAAACTAGGGTTTATCAGTAATACGAGGGTTTTCAAATACTGCACCATCATTGACCAATCATTAACAATGCGTATGTACAGTACATATTTATAGCAATGAAAAATCAAAATATAATTAATATTATATTATTATTCTCATTCCTTGTTCAAAATCCAAAAATTAGGATTTGGATTCCATATCTGATTTATCTGTCATATACATACCATTATTAATTAAGTTAAATAATTAGCTTAATTAATCTGAAATAAATTCATATAATAAAATAGTTATTATAATAATTCTATAATAAAATCCTTTCCTCCCTTCTCCTTCTTGGACAGTCTTTCACCTTATGCTCCATTGATATGTCAGTTAGGAGAGATATGTCCCTCCTGCCCACATTTATAGCACGCAAACTTTCCTTTTAAACACACTCTCTCGAGTGATTCTATCCACAATTCCCACCTTGCACAACATGTTTCTTTCCACCTCTTGGCCTATTTTCAGTATTCCCAAAATTCTCCTTTCATCGTATAGGTGGCGAAAGCAGTCTTTTGCCCCTCCGTTATCCTAACTATGTCAAACGCTTCTACGGGGTCAATTGATCCTTTAAATCTTGGCGATCTGATTGTCTTGAAGTCTTTGATGTTCGCTGATTTATTATCTGGCCGATTTTCTGCGGCTGGTATTCCATTCTGCATAGCTTTAGCGACCATAATCGTAAAATTCTGTATCGAGTATGGTTGTCCTCCAGCTTTGTTGACAGGTTCTTCTGCCCTTTGGTTTCGTTTTCGTCTTGGTGACATTATCATAAATTATTCTTTATTAACTTATATTCTAAACCGTATCATATATGATTAACGCAAAATTTTCTACTCAAATAGTTATGTACTTAAAATATTAGATTTTGAAAACTTGGTTTACTGAATTAACCAGTGATCGGATAAATAATTACTATCTTTATACAATCGAGAAATTTATAATTTAATTTAAATATTTATTGAATTAAATAAATTTTTAAATAATTTATTTATTGAAGAGACTAAATAACTAAATTGATTTATGTTAATTAAATTAAATAATGGTAATTTTATTTGAAGGATTTAATTTAAGGAAATAATTAAATTAAATCAATTCTCTAATATTTAAGAAAATAAATAAATTAAATATAGTGATGTTTCTAATTTATTAATTAAATTAGATATATAATTATTTATTAATTATAAGTATAATGATAATAAGATTTTTATTATTATTATAAGTTATTTAAATTAAATAAACTAAAGTTATTTAAATTGACTAAATTAAGGTGTGACACATGAAACTATATAATAGGAATAATATAAAAATAAATTAGTATGGGAAGTATGTGTTTAACCAAACAAGGCCTTGTGGCCTTTGGCTTATTCTAACTAATGCTACTTGTTGGGTTTTTACACGGCGTTAGTGGGGGAAGTGGGGAGTTCGATTTCATTTCAGATAACTTCTATAACTAGATAGCAGAAAGAGAGAGAGAGAGAGAGAGAGAGAGAGAGAGAGAGAGAGAGAGAGCTTGGTGAGAATTGCAGAGAATTGAGAGTGGAACAAGAAGGAGAAGGATTGGGAGGGATTTGTTATCACACAATCAAAAAAAATTCAAGGTATAAAGTATTTCTATTTCCCACCAGTAATCTGTCTCTGCCCGCAACATGAAGGTGGCAAAGGGAACCTTTTGCTCCTCGGAGCAACCCAAGACATCAAATATCTTGTTGATCTGTTTTATCCACGTCTCCGCCTTAAATGGTTTTAGCTCTCCAAAAAACTCTGGTGGTCCCAGTTCCTTGAACTGCTTAGCAGTGACCAACTGTGGGTTGCCATTGTTTCCACCTATATTTTGAACATGCGTCTCTTTTACACGATCTTGCATTTAATTGCATAAAGCCCTCCGAACATCCCATCGTTCATCATCTGATCGGTGTTGTTATTTACCTGAGGATTATTGTCTTCCTGTTGCACATTATCCTGGGTATTAATCGTTGGTGACTCAACGGTCTCATGTGCTTTATTGCTAATCTCAACATTTTCATATGCCATTTTCAAATACTGCCACAAAACAAGGGTTAATTAACATATCACATATTATCCCTATACTCTGACCGACCAATTAAATACCAAACAAACTTAGGTAGGTCATACTATCGAAGGAATTCCCCGTCTCTCCCCTTCTAGTTCTTATCTCACATCTCAGCCAAGGATCATATCCCTAAGCTTTAATACCAACTGTGATGCCCCCAAAATAGGTATACATCACCCATCTTGAGTCGCCAAATACATGGTACATAAATCAAATACAACTTAATTATACAACTATCGTGTAAAATACGACAAAACATAAACTGAGAGTTTAATCAAGAATATTGCCTTCTAGACAATATCCACTCTCAATGGAGTCCTCAAAGGCAGTATACAAACTCAAATTCAATCCTCATTACATTTATTATCACATTATTTAACAAAATAGTGAGGACTACTAATCTTTATCATCGGATCGTCACTCTGGTTTCCCAGGCTCGTTCATTTATATTCTCATTTCACTGAAGAGAATAGTGAAATAAAGGGTGAGCTAAACTAGCCCAGTAAGAAATATTATGGCTAAGATAATGTAGAATAAATTATCATTAGTCTTCAACAATGTTAAACTGATAAAATACAATAGACATAAAGTTTAACTGCAGTGGAATAAATAATCCATTAGAAGAGTCAAGTAGAGAATAAAATCTACTATCTTCTATGATTTAAAAGGTTTTTCATCACTTTTATCATTTGAGACTCAAACAATAAATAATCCACATCATCAAATCATGCCCCGCACTATAGGCCAAGGATATTCATTAGTATCACAACCACAAATTATCCATGCACTACGAGCCAAGGATATTCGTGTATTCATCAATAGTCGTGACCATGCCAACAACTGTCCATAAATGCACTATGGGCCAATGAGGACTTTTACCATATCATTTGTAACATTACGGTCATGATTACATCGTATAATCCCTGGTCATAATCATACCAAGTCCATCTATGCACCACTGAGCCATGAGATGACTTTCAACAAAATATAAACATGAGGATGATGACAATGATATAAGAATTCAATAAAACAAGTTCAAGAATTAATTTATCTAGGAACTAATAACGTCCAAATTGTCAACATGATACTTCTTTGTGGAGTAAAATTCAAGAATAAAATTCATGCACCAAAAATAATTTGGACAGAAAAGAATCAATTTTTTGTCGTGAATAGTACCCCGTAAATAGTACTTCGGGAATAGTACCTTGTGAATAGTACCCCGACATAAAAAGTACTCCAAATACCCGAGTGAATAATATTCGGGTGAATAGTAATTTGGGCTAATAGTAACCCGTGAATAGTAACTCGTGAATAGTATTTCGACATTACAAGTGCCCCGAATATCCGAGTGAATAATACTAGAGTGAATAGTAACCGGGTGAATAGTAACTCGTGAATAGTATTCTGGCATGAAAAGTGCCCCGAATATCCGAGGGAATAATACTAGAGTGAATAGTAACTTGTAAAAGAAAATACCAAATAAAATGATATTTCATGACGAGTACAAAAGAAATGATATCTCATATGAGTATAATAGAATATACGAAATTGCAAATGGATTTTCATCCGCCATGCGGTAATCCACGTAAACAGATCATTTCCATAATTTAATAAAGAATGAATACAAAGGATCATTCACCATGCATGCGGTAATCCACATAAACATGTTATTCCAATAGAATAATAAAGAATAGAATAACAGAAGGATTCACCATGCGTGCGATAGACTGCACAGATAGGTTATTCCCAACAGAATAATAAGTAATGGAACCAGGTCCGGCGTAAAATACACAGATAGGATATTCCAACAGAATAATAAATAATGGAACTAGGTCTAGCATAAAATGCACAGACAGGATATTCCAACAGAATAATAAAGAATGGAATAACAACAGAAATCACCATGTATGCGGTACTTCGCAAAGACAGGTTATTCTAACAGAATAATAAATAACGAAACCAGGTCCGCGTAAAATGCACAGACAGGATATTCAAACAGAATAATAAAGAATGGAATAATAGAAGAATTTCACCAAGTATAGGGTAGACCGCATATACAAGTTATTCCAACAGAATAATAAAGAATGAAATAA
This sequence comes from Panax quinquefolius, assembly GCA_020205615.1. Classification (NCBI taxonomy): domain Eukaryota; kingdom Viridiplantae; phylum Streptophyta; class Magnoliopsida; order Apiales; family Araliaceae; genus Panax; species Panax quinquefolius. The sequence goes on along the minus strand of CM035158.1, from coordinate 69,379,666 downwards.
CAAAAGAATTTTACCAAGTATAGGGTAGACTGTGAGACCCCAGATTTTATCAATAAAGATTTAAATTTTGTCAAAATAATTTTTTTAATATTATGGTGTGAATTTGAGATAATATTATAGTTGTGGGTAGTATTTATAAATTTTGCAAAGTATGCAAGTGGTTATATTATATTCGATTTGAGGAATATTCGGTTTAGCGGGGAATATTAAATACAACTACTCAATCATTGGTGGACCCTAGCAGAATTATTGTCGGATTGAGAAAGCGACAAAAATATTTTATTGAAATAACGGCGGAAATTTTACCGTGGTTCTTTGTTGAACTACTCGGTAGTAAAATGCGATGTCACGTGTGGTTGCATAGTAGTAACTACGGTATTGATTATTGATGCTTATGTGAGAAGTCACTCGGTTTGATTCCATTATTGTCGATTAATAATATGAATTATTATAGCGATAATGACGCGTTTTATTTTATTCAGTATTATTAACGTAATAAAAGCGAAACATCTTTTATATAAAATAGAATACTTTATTAAAGTTATTCTATAAATAGAATATATTATATTTTATTATGCATAGTGTTGCATAGTGTTTTGCATAGTGTTTTTGCATAGTATTGCATAGTATCGCATAGTAAAATATTTTTATATAAATAGAATATATTATATTTTATTTAAAAGATTTTTCTTTAAGTATGGACCGTCGATTAAAGTAAATCAATCTGGACCGTTCATGGATTAATTACTATGCATTCCATTTCCTATAAATAAAGAAGCTCATTCCTTCATTATTTTCTTATTTAATTCATTGAAACTCAGAGAGAGAAATTATAGAGAGAAGCTATAGAAAAATTATAGAAAGAAGAAGAGTATTCGCTACTTCACTACTTCTATATTCAGGTTTTTTACGGTGGGGTGTTATTCTTTCTTCTTGAAGAGAACTTCATTATTCCATTCATTATTATTACATTGGAATAATCGTAAAAGTGGCATACCTATACATAACTTTGTATCATGGCGATACCCTATACTTGGTGAAATCCTTATGTTATTCCATTGCTTATTATTACATTGGAATAACTTTTGTATCTGTGATTTACCCTATACTTGGTGACATTCTTCTATTATTACATTGGAACATCTTGTGCATGTGTTTTACAGGACTGGTTAAAATTTTATTATTCTGTTGGAACATCACATGCGTGTGTTTTACAGGACTGGTTCCATCTTTATCATTTACGTTGGAATATCCTATCGTGTGTTTTACACGGATCCGGTTCTATCTTTATTATTACGTTGGAACATCACGCTTGATTGTGAATTTCACACGACTGGTTCCGTTATTATTATTCTGTTGGAATAACACATACATCATGCAATCACCGCATGCATGGTGATTTCTTTTGTTATTCCATTCTTTATTATACCTAGTTGGTTAAAACTTTGACTTCTACACTCCATGAAATTACTAGAATATCCTTGATATTTGCGTTTCATCTAGTATCTTTTCATGGAAATATTCTTACGATCATTCTTGAATTTTACTCTGAAAGCGATGATCATATTGACAATTTGACGTTAATAATTCATGGATTAAATAATTCTTGAACTTGTTTTATTGAATTATTATGTCATTGTCATCATCCTCATGTTATATTATGTTATCTTTGGCTTACGTGCATAGATGAACTTAGTATGATTATGACCGAGGATCATTCGGTATAATCATGACTTGATATAAATGATGTGACAAAAGTCCTCGGTGGCTGTAATGCGATGATGGATAGTTTTGGTATGATTATGACCGGGGGATTCGGTATAGTCATGGCCATTGATAATTTGATGAAAATCCTTGGCGCGGGTAGTACGAGGATGATTAGATGTGGTGGTTTATTTATTAAGTGAGTCTCGTGATAAAAATTGATGAAAACCTTTTAAAACCTAAAAGATAGTAGACTTTATTCTCTACTTGACTCTTTTAATGGATTGCATATTCAAGCTATGATTAAACCGGTTGTCTATTGTATTTTATCGGTTTAACATTGTTGAAGACTATTGATAATTTATTACGCATTATCTTAGTCATAATATTTCTTCTTTGGGCTAGTTGAGCTCACCCTTTCTTTCTTCGTTCTCTTGAGGAAATGAGAACATAAGCTAGGAATTTAGTCTGGGAGCGGAGTAATGGTCTGAAGATAGCATTAGTAGTCCTCACTATTACGTGAAATAGTGTGATAATAGTTGTAATGAGGACTCCTTTTGAGTTTGTATAATATCTAGTAGACAAAATTTGTATTCAAACTCACAGTTTATGTCGTATTGTACACAATGATTATATTAGTAAGTTGTATTTGAATTTATGTACCATGTAAGTGGCGACCCAAGATGGGTGGCGTATACCTAATTTTGAGGCGTCACATAATCAGCGATATCTGAGTTATTCCAACGAGAATAATAAAGAATGGAATATGAAGTTCTCTTCATGAATATGAAAAAATAATACCCCTTACGAGTACAACAAATAATATCCCTTACCTTAGAATAAAATTTGGATCTTTGGAATGAGAGGAGCGAGACTTCTTTTCTTCTTTTACGAAAGTAGTATGCACACAAGCCAATCATGTTTGATGATAAAGCATATACTTTGTAACAATCTTATTCATTTATTAATAAAAAGTATTAATTTATTAAAGGCTTTTAATTATCTACATGATCTTTGTTTTATAATATGTGATAAACCCATAGTTTTAAGCAATGCTTTTAGAATAATGATGATGATCATTCTAATGAGATCTAAATTCTTAGAAAGCTTAAAACTAAAATAGTTTCCAATCATTGGATTACTAAATTGGGGATTAGTGAATCCGAATAGATTGGTACATACGTTGCTTGCTTATTGGATGAGGATGATTGATCTCATGATCATTTGTGTGGAGACACTAAAGCAAGTATGTAGGTGCTTATTAGAGAATAAGTTCATCTTTGAACATGGCTCGCTAAGGAATACCTAATGGAGTTTTACTTGCTGTCAATAGGAATTCTCAGTAGTGATAGTAGTACAAGTGATCCTTGGACTTGAGATCATTATAGTATCTTGTGTATGATGAGTTATACTTTGACTTATTCCTTAAGACCCTTAGGGTATATCAAAAGGTATGCTTGGGTATAATAAGTTATACATGGAGATAATGTATGATCGATAAAGAATCTACCACTTTATAAAAGAAGAGAAATGTCACCTATGTGATTCGATAAATGACAACCCAAAGAGTCCTTGGCCAGGCGAGAATGAAATTAGAAAGGAGTTTCTAATTTGCATTATTTGGAGTTGTGCATTTAAGGATCGAAATACATATAATTAAATAAAATAAGACTTGATAATAATTTCATGTCTTATATTTAATTGGGACATTGTATGGTGGAAGGATTGAATTATGCGGTAACTATTTACTCAAAGGTTCTTTTATGATTAATGTTGAAATCTATATTATCGAAAAAGTCGTTGATCATCATTGGGAGAACTTATCCCTATTGTAGAATAAATATTATTTATTTAAATAAATTAATTGTTTAATTTATTTATTTAAATAAGATTAGAATTATTCTAATTGATTTATTCACAATAGGTTTAATATGGAGAACCTAAAGGGTCACACCATAAAAGGAAGAATAATTATTTAAGAAGTTAATGGCATAATCGTAATAATATGTTATGTATATTTAATTTAATCTATGGTGATAGAATAAATTAAATAGCTTAATATTATTATTTAATATTTTAGGAATATTAAATATAAATTAATAAGAGGAGTCTTATTAATATTATTACAATTATTATTATTTTAATTTCTAAAAGAGTTTAGAAATTAATTTAATATAAATACTCATTTATTTCTAATAGGATTAGGAGGAAAATTAGTTAAAGGAGTTTAATTAATTATCCTAATAAGATTAGGGAGCCCATTTAATTAAAGAGTTTAATTAAATAATACCTTATTTTAATAGGGTTACTTGATATCTTTATAAGAGGAGTCTTATATCGGATATTAAGATCTGACATAATTTCGATTTGTTGGAGAGTACGTTCTTTTTCTATAGAGATAAAAAATCTAGGGTTGAGCAATACCCTTCGTCTTGAAAATTTTTTTCCTTGGTGGATCACCTCTAGAGGCCAAACACTTGGGTGGTTAACGTTGATCAAAGGAAGGAACCACACGGTGAATTGAGTTGAGCGAGAAAGGATTTGGAGGTGAACTTGTACCTGAGGAAGCTCGATCTTCAAGGGTATGATTTTATTCTTTATCTTTTCGTTTAATTAATAATTGTGCATAAAGGGTGATCCGGGTTTATGGTTTGTAAAAAAATTAAACTCTGATTTTTACACGTTTCCGCATTATTTTGCAATTTGATTGCGTTCTTGAATATTACAAACCTAACAGTGGTATCAGAGCCAAACCTTTATGTAGATTATTAATTATTTTAAATTGATATGTATATTGATATGTGTTTAGAACAATTTAATTTGGCATAATTTTATTGTATAAAATTTATTTAAAAAATAATAATAATAATTCGCTAAATCTTAATCCGGTTTTTTAAAACAAGAGCTTCAATTCGCGAAATTTTTTTTTTCTACCGGATTTCGTGGCTGATGAAGTTGGCCTGTTTTATTTTTTTTCTTTATATATGATAGGCGTGGATCACGAAGCATGTTAACAGGTTTTAAAAAAAAAAAAGGCAGCGCACGGTTTTCATATAATATATATATATATATATATTATTCTTAATTATTTTATAATTAAAATAAAATGTTTATTTTAATTTTAAAATAAAAAGTTTTTTTTTATATTAAAATATAAAGTTTATTTTAATTTTAAAATTAAATTTTATGCTAACTAATTAGAGTAGGAATTTGATTCCATGATAACTAATTGGAGTTGAAATTGGATCTTTTAATTTCCTTAAATAAAGGAGTTTATTTAGATATGAAATAAGATTTCATTTTATTCAAAATAAAGGAGTTTATTTGTGAATAGGAAAGAGAATCATAATTTCCTTAAATAAAGGAGTTTATTTAGATATGAAATAAGATTTCATATTATTCAAAATAAAGGAGTTTATTTGTGAATAGGAAAAGAGAATCAAGTGTTTCCTTTAATAAAGGAGTTTATTTTTTTTTACATGGAATTGGATTCCATAATTAATTAAAATAAAGGAGTTTATTTTAATTAAAGATTTTGATTAAAATAAAATAGTTTATTTTATTCAAAATAGATAAATTAAAATAAAATAGTTTTATTTTGATTTAAATTTGGATTAAAATAAAGGAGTTTATTTTGATTCAAAAATAGATTTTATACTAACTAAATTTGCCCATTAAATGATATCAATATATATATTGAATGTTTATTATTCATCAGATGAATGTTATGTATTGATGCATATGGTGATATGTATGATAATAAATGAGATTGATTATGGACAATTGACCAATGTGATTGGATTTTATTTTATTTGGATGCATGAATGTATGGGTTTTATTAAATGGGGTCTGCGTACCTCGTCTTCTCTAATTTTTCTGAATGTAAATTTTATCTCCCTCCTATGTACTTCCCCTTGACTGCTGATCAAGGTTTCTATTTATTTTAAATAAGTTTTGTAATAGGAATAGTTAGAATTAATTTTGAAAAATTGGAGATCAAGAAACAAGGAGCGCTTGAAGACCCGTTTGTAATGGAGCCCGGGTTTAAATGTAATAGTTATATTTAAATATTATTTCTTGCACCCCTAGGGTTTGACCTTTTGGTTCACTTGGTGGCTCTAGTGAACCAAACTAGAATAAAAGTCCATAATCAATCCGGGTAGAATATAGTATTCTATATGTGCATGCTTATACTATATATATTATATATTATGCAAACATGCTTCGCATGTTAATTAATATGACACGCGTATTTTATATATATATATAAATGCAGCGCTTAAACAAGATGAGACAAATTAATAACAAACCCCTCAATTTTTTTTTTATATTAAGTCCTAAGCGTTCAAAGATATTTGGAATATCGAGCGTCAGCCTTCTAGCATGATAAAATTAATAGAGTATTAAATATTTAATATGAGTTTGTTGTGTCACCACAAGGCAAGTATTAAGTATTTAAGATGTTAATTTATCACATTTGATGCTTATAAAGAAAATTGAACAATATTGTTTTGTTGTGTCACCACAAGGATGATATTTTTTTTTTGAATATATGGAGTGCTAGGTTGGACTTAACTTGGATAATTTTGATTCGGATGTGCCACCACTTGATCAAAATAATCTAAGAGGCAAAAAGAAAAGGAGTTGCATAGTTGATGTAATTGACAAAAGTTGTCTACCTATTTATTTATATATAGTTTGTTGTGTCACCACAAGGCTATATACATTTGAAATGGGATCCTTATTCTCACTAGCAAATCTTTAATTAGATTTTTTTAGAACTATATAAGTGAGGGTAATATAGTTTGAAGAAAATAGTGGGAGATACCAATTTAAAACAAGACCTAATTTATTTTGGTAATTAATAAAAGAATGTATGTTAAAATGTTGTTAATTACAAATTCATTTACAGGATTTTACAATGTCTAAAATTACTATCACTGCGAAACATATTTGATGTTAATTAACCAGACTGAATTAAATGGATTGGTTAAGGAATATGAGAATAGTTCTCATGGCTGAAAAGCTATCTTATGTCTTTAATACGTCTATCCCTGCAATGGTTGCAGACAATGCCTCTGAGGAAGAGATTGCTACTTTTAGAAAGTGGCAAAATGATGCTGAGATTGGCTCGATACGCATCATGCTCGCATCCATGAGTAACGAGCTTGACGCGTCGAGATGAAACTATGGATGCTCCTACTATATTCCCGCACATCAAGTAGTTGATGGTGAGGAGAAATGGGACCGATAGATATCGGATATCTAAGGAGCTCTTCTGATCTAGAATGACCGATGACACTACAGTACAGATAAAAGTCCTTAACATTATCAATTTGATTGAACAATTAGGACAACTGGTTTTGTCATGGATGGAGAGTTGAGCTAAGATTTGATCTTGCACTCACTCCCGGACTCCTTTCACAATTGTTGTGAATTTTTCATATGAACGAGCTAGATATCAGCTTTGCTGATTTGCTTAACATGTTGAAAAATATTGAGAGTCACTTTCCAACCATGAAAGACCATGTCTTACTGGTAGGGGCCAAAGGATCTTCTGAAAAGAAGAACGATTCAAAGAAGGTAAACAGAAAGGCAAAAACAAAGGATAATAAGAACAAAACTGATACGGATAGCAAAGGAGTTTGCTTCCACTACTATAAGCCTGGACACTGGAAAGAAACTGCGAGAAGCATCTTGCAAAGGTTAACCAAAGAAGCTTAGTGAAGTTTCGGTTACAAATACAAATTTGTTCATGATTTAAAATAATTTTTTCTTTAAGTCAATGTTCTACTTGGGTATTGGATACCAACTTTGGTTATCATAAATATAGATTTATGAAAGCATCAAACAGAAGTAGAAAGCTAAACAAATATAAGTAATCCTATGTGTGAGAAATGAAGCAAAGGTTGCAACATTAGCCATAGAAACTTATAGTTTAGCCTTTCGCTTACTGGCAAATCTATTAAGTCGATAAGTTGTTATTGTATTCAAAGACTTGTTAGAAACATTATTTCCATTTTATTGTTGGACAATAAAATCTTTGGTATTATATTTAAGAACAATTGTTGTTCTATTTATAATAATAATAATGTTTTGTATAGAACTGGAATATTACTTAATGGATTTTATATACTTGACTTACGTGAAAATAATTTTGCATATTGAACAAACTAGTATAAGAAAAGGAGATGATCATTCAAAGAGTTGAATATATGTATTTGCTGAAATACAAGTGTGAATTATTTGAAAGGTTCAAAGAATTCAAAATTAAAACAAATTGACAAAGTATTAAGATTCTTTGATTAGATCAAGGAATAAATACTTGTGCAATAAGTTTCTAGATCATCTCAAATGGTTTTCTAACAATGGACGCCTCTTGATACACAATAATTGATTGATGTATCTAAAAGGAAAAATTGTACCTTGTTGGACATGGTACGGTCCAAAATGATTTTACCGACATTCCAGTATCCTTCTAGGTTCATGTCCTAGAAATGGCTGAATATCTACGAAAAGGTAACCTCAAAATCAAGCCCCAAGACTCCATAAAAGTTATGGACAGGGAGGATTCCTAATCTTAAGTATGTTAAGATAAGGGGTTGTTCCAACTTATGTGAAAAGGTTTCAAAGGATAAGCTTGGGACAAGATTTGACAAGTGTCGGTTTGTGGGACATCCTAAAGTAAGTTTAGGGTATATGTTCTATAATCCTGCTTAGCAAAAGGTGTTTATTGAGAAACACACTGCCTTCTAAGACAAATGTGTTTATCATTGAAGGGGCTAGTGGGAGGATTATAGATCTTGAAGAGTTCATGATCCACAAAACACTATAAGTCAAATAAAAGGAACCTGTAGATAGACCTATTGTACCACAACCGAATCATAAATCTGGAATAGTACCGAAGATACCTAGGAGGTATGGATTCATCATGGATGATGATGATGATGAGGTACACATCATAGAAGATGATGATCCAGAGTTACATTCGATGAGGTAAGAGTTCTAGTGTGTACAAAAGGGTCAGTGGGAGCGTCGTGACATTCCTAATATTATATGTTGATATACTACGGATAAGGAATGACATATTAATGCTACAATCAGTAAAGATAAAGTTGTCTAAACATTCCTCCATGAATGGTTTGGGAAGAGTATCTTAATTGGGGATAAAATCTATATAGATAGATCTGACGGGATGCTCGACTTAACCCGAGGAACGTATATTTATTTGATGCTAAAGTCGTTTAGCATGGCAAACTCAAGAAATGTCTCATGTCGATGAGCTATGGAGTGTATCTCTTAATAGTCCCCACAGACTCTCGAAAAGAGAGGTCGCATGAGTGACAATCATGTATGCAATGATATATACGAGACCTGATGTTGATCAGTCATATTATGGAGAAGTTCACTATGAGTAAGTGAAAAATATCTTAAAGTGCTTAACCGGCACAAAGGATGTGATCATATTCATGGTGGGTCTAAATTAAAACTAGAGGGCTTAACAGACTCAAGTTTTTTGCATGCAGAACCAAGATGACGAAAAATCCACTTTAAGGTAAAGCGTTATCTTGACAAATTAGGTGCGGTGAATTGGAAAGGTTCCAAACAATGAAAGAGTTCTTTGGTTTAGTGATAAAGACAAAGTATATAGCTATAAATGAAGTCTGAGTTGATTGTTTGGATTAAAAGTTCATTACTGAGAACTAGGAATAGTTCTAAGTCTCATCTTGGATCTAAACATGTGTTGTGGCACTTTCATTTGATTATTAGAATCATTGAAAGATGGGAAATCACTATAGAGATAGTGGACTCTCATGAACAACATTACATATCCATTAACTAAAGCTTATCCAACAAAACAGGATAATCGTCACTTAGAGAAGAATAGTATGAGATACCATGACGATTAGCTTTAGTGCAAGTGGGAGATTGAAAGTAGTATGCACACAAGCCAATCATGTTTGATGATAAAGCATATACTTTGTAACAATCTTATTCATTTATTAATAAAAGTATTAATTTATTAAAGGCTTTTAATTATCTACGTGATCTTTGTTTTATAATATATGATAAACCCATAGTTTTAAGCAATGCTTTTAGAATAATGATGATGATCATTCTAATGAGATCTAAATTCTTGAAAGCTTAAAACTAAAATAGTTCCCAATCATTGGATTACTAAATTGGGGATTAGTGAATCAAGAATAGATTGGGTACATCGTTCTTGCTTTCATTGGATGAGGATGATTGATCTCATGATCATTTATGCTCATTGTTTAATTTATTTATTTAAATAAGATTAGAATTATTCTAATTGATTTATTCACAATAGGTTTAATATGGAGAACCTAAAGGGTCACACCATAAAAGGAAGAATAATTTTTAAGAAGTTAATGGCATAATCGTAATAATATGTTATGTATATTTAATTTAATCTATGGTGATAGAATAAATTAAATAGCTTAATATTTATTATTTAATATTTTAGAAATATTAAATATAAATTAATAAGAGGAGTCTTATTAATATTATTACAATTATTATTATTTTAATTTTAAAAGAGTTTAGAAATTAATTTAATATAAGTACTCTCATTTTTTCCTAATAGGATTAGGAGGGAAAATTAGTTAAAGGAGTTTAATTAATTATCCCTAATAAGATTAGGGAGCCCATTTAATTAAAAGAGTTTAATTAAATAATACCTTATTTTAATAGGGTTACTTGATATCTTTATAAGAGGAGTCTTATATCAGATATTAAGATACGACATAATTCCAATTTGTTGGAGAGTACGTTCTTTTTCTATAGAGATAGAAAATCTAGGGTTGAGTCAATACCCCTTCTTCTTGAAAATTCTTTTTCCTTGGTGGATCACCTCTAGAGGCCAAACACTTGGGTGGCTAACGTTGATCAAAAGAAGGAACCACACCCGGTGAATTCAAGTTGAACGAGAAAGGATTTGGAGGTGAACTTGTACCTGAGGAAGCTCGATCTTCAAGGGTATGATTTTATTCTTTATCTTTTTGTTTAATTAATAATTGTGCATAAAGGGTGATCCGGGTTTATGGTTTGTAAAAAATTTAAACTCTGATTTTTACACGTTTCCGCATTATTTTGCAATTTGATTGCGTTCTTGAATATTACAAACCTAACACTTTCTCTCTATAATTTCTCTCTATAATAATTGCTCTATAGCTTTGATGAATTGGTGAGAAATGAAAGAAGAATGAGCTTATATTTATAGAAAAATATAGTTTCAATAATTGCACGTTTTGGGGCTCGAAAAATTACAGTACAATACCTCCAACTTTTCTTTCATTTTTAATTTAGTCCTGCAAGTATTATCAAACTTACACCACCTCCCCTAATAGTAAATCATGTGAATCAATAGTTCAATCATGTGATTCAATAGTTATAATCATGTGAAAATACGAAATACAGTATAGTACCTCCATCTATACCTCCCTTTTTAACTTAGTCATGCAAGTATTATCAATCTTGCACCAACTCCCCTAATAGTAAGTGAATGTGACTCAATAGTACACACATGTGAATAAATAGTTATGTGAGCATGTGAATTAGTAGCAATTAATTGCTCGTTTATCCAATAAATTACCCGATTTATCAATATAACCCCCAGACATCAATTATCATCGGAATAGATGTCGATTTCAACTAACACCAATAATCCCAACACAATGGAACTATCAAATTCATCTTTAATCAATACGAACTTATTCATCATTAATATTATAACTCACAATATTTAACAACCAGGTCATTCCCAGGAAAGAGGGGGCTTTCCGATAAGGATTTCTCCTTATTAGCGCGCAATTAGGTGACCAAACTTCTAGACATTGTAAATATTGTAATTTAATAATATGAATAACTTTGCCGTCTAAATTATTGATTTAATAATATAACATATTATGCAGATGATACTGTGACAATAATCAAATCAATAATATGAGAGATATGATTCAGCAATTACTGTAGTAATAATTGAGTATAATTGATTGATTTATCACATAAGCATCAATAACCAATCTGGTGTGCTCTTATGCAACCACAGCCAGACATCTTTGTATTTTACTAGAAAAGTAGTTCAATAATTTTAACGGTAAAACTTCTGCCGTTATTTTCATAAAAATATTCTGTCATTTTATTACTACGACAATACTTCCGCTTGTGGGTTCACGAATGATTGTGCCGTCGTACGGATATTCCCGACAAAAAGAATATTCCCCGACCAAACGAATATTATATAACAACTTGCGTACTTTACAAAATTTATAAATATTACCCACAACTATAACATTATATTAAATTCATTCAAAAAAATATTTCGAGAAATTTAAATCTTTATTCATAAAATTTGGGTCTCACAATCTCCCCTCCTTATGAAATTTTGGCCTCGAAATTTACGTACGTACCTGGTATGCCGAACAAATGAGGACACTTCGTCAGATTCTAACTCTTGAGGTATAACCTTTAAGCGTAGAATATATTCCAGGATTTTAACAGGCACATCTTCATACGTTAAATTATCCGTTATCTCGTCCGGTTCTAAATCAATAATGTGGTCCGGGTCGTCCACATATTTACGTAACATCGATACGTGAATAACGTTATGAACACGCGACATACTTGGCGGTAAAACGAGTCTATAGACCACAGTTCCTACTCGATCAAGGATTTCAAATGGGCCAATAAAATTGAGGGTTGAGATGTCCTCTCTTCATCAATTCTTGCTTCTAGAATAACGCCCTCTTGAACCTTCTTCTTCACATTCATCAGCTCTGAGTATTTAGCATGAGCGACTTTAACTTTATCGATTAAAGTCGATTCTACTCGTATATTCATTATCTTCATGTGGGTCCCTAGAGTCTTTAACTCTATCTTCATCATTTGTAAGTTATACGAAATGGGTTTTTATGTTAACAACATCGCACTTGTAAACGCATACGATCTTCTACTCAACACGTCAGCTACCACGTTCACTCATCCACGATGATATTGAAAGGTACGATCGTAATCTTCAACAGCTCGAGCCAATGTCCTTGGTGCATGATACGTTTGTTGTGGTTGAAGAATATTTAAGGGTTTTATAAATGGTTTTTTGCACTGGGGTCAATACCAAATTCAATTTCACACTCTAGGGTAGGCTAAGAAGTCCTCAAGAATACGTTAGAAAATTTATTAACAATAGAAATATCATTCAAAACTGTGACTCTCATCCATAACTTGGATAGTATGTCACATTGATATCTATCAACTTGCCATCGTCATTCATGACGTCGCCTACAGAAAGTCTGACTTAGGTGCATTCCACACAAGGAAGTCAACAACGAAAGGATCGGGGCTCATTACTTATGGCTTGATATAACAATGATTGAATTTAGTGGTTTGGTTGCTTGAATTCGCATAACAGGTTGGTTAGGAATATGAAAGCTAACAACCTTACAAAAAGCATGATGAGTAGTTAACCAATCGATTTCTAAAATCACATCAAAGGCAAGTATTTTCAAAGAGATAAGATCGACAGGTAACGTGAAAGTGTCGATTTGAATCAAACAAGATTAATAAACAGTGGAGGTAACAAAGGTTTCTGCTAACAAAGTTTCAACCAATAAGTCAAAGTCCAACTTCTCTTGAGCTAAACTTAAACGTTGAGCGCAAGCAGGAGAGATAAAAGAATGGGTAGAACCGGTATCTAATAAGGTATAGACTTTGCAAGAATTTATAATTAACTAAACTGTGCTAACATCGTTAAGGTCACTCGCTTTTTGAGAAGTCACAAAAAACGCTCTTCCTGAAACCACCTACTTTGTTTTGTCCGTATCTGCCTTTGGTGCCACCATCCCAGCTGGACTTGTCTTTGGTGAACAAAAAAATTGGGCTAGGTGACCTTCTCTTCCACAATTATAACATGCTTTGGATGGCATCGCGCAGTTTGGACTGATGTGTCCCTCCCTTCCGCATTTGTAGCATATGATAGGTGGTCGTTCTCCTTCTTTAACAACGGGTCTTTGGTCTTTGACGCGTCTTTCCATTATTGTTGAATCTCTCTTCTTGAAATGTCCATTCTTATTATTTTGGCCATGATTACCACCAGAAGTGGTTACCATTTTACGGCATGTTGATTCCTCTCGCTTATTGTCACAGCTTAGCAATTGATCGCTATCACTAGTATTATCATTTTGCCAGCTGCTCTCTTTTGGTTGGGTTGACTCATTATCGCACTCCAATAACTGAGCCCTATTAACAACATCTGAATACAAACACAGTTTATGAGAGATAAGATATTGACGTATCTCAGGTTTCAAACCTCTTAGAAACATTCTTGTCATTCTCTCCTCATTATCAACCAAATGGGTCGCAAACCGAGACAACTCGGCAAACTTGGCTTCGTACTACGACACGGTCATGTTGTTTTGCTCCAGCTTGATGAACTCTACATCTTTCATGTGACGAATACTTTTGGGAAAGTACTTTTCGTTGAACAATTCTTGGAACTTCTCCCAAGTCATCTTCAGTGCGGCATGTTGAGTACGCTTTACAGATTCCCACTAGTAATTTGCCTCTGCCCGTAACATGAAGGTGGCAAAGGGAACCTTTTGCTCCTCGGAGCAACCCAAGACATCAAATATCTTGTTGATCTGTTTTATCCACGTCTCGCCTTTAAGTGGTTTTGGCTCTCCAAAAACTCCGGTGGTCCTAGTTCCTTGAAGCGCTTAGCGATGATGACCAGCAAGTGGGTTGCCATTGTTTCCACCTATATTTTGAACATGTGTCTCTCTTACCTGATGTTGCATGAATTGCATAAAGACTCTGAACATCCCATCGTTCATCATCTGATCGGTGTTGTTATTTACCTAAGGATTATTGTCTTCCTATTGCACATTATCCTGGGTATTAATCGTTGGTGACTCAACAGTCTCATGTGCTTCATTGCTGATCTCAATATTTTCAGATGCCATTTTCAAATACTGCCACAAAACAATGGTTAATTAACATATCACACATTATCCCTATACTCTGACCGACCAATTAAATACCAAACAAACTTAGGTAGGTCATACTAGCGAATGAATTCTCCGTCTCTCCCCTCCTAGTTCTTGTCTCACATCTCAGCCAGGGATCATATCCCTAAGCTTTGATACCAACTGTGATGCCCCCAAAATAGGTATACATCACCCATCTTAAGTCGCCAAATACATGGTACATAAATCAAATACAACTTAATTATACAACTGTCGTGTAAAATACAACAAAATATAAACTGAGAGTTTAATCAAGAATATTGTCTTCTAGACAATATTCACTCTCAATGGAGTCCTCATAGACAGTATACAAACTCAAATTCAATCCTCATTACATTTATTATCACATTATTTAACAGAATAGTGAGGAGTACTAATGCTATCATCTAGACTGTCACTCCGTTTCCCGACTCCTCCCAGCTATATTCTCATTTCCTGAAGAGAATAGTGAAAGAAAGGGTGAGCTCAACTAGCCCAGTAAGAAATATTATGACTAAGATAATGCAAAATAAATTATCATTAGTCTTCAACAATGTTAAACTGATAAAATACAATAGACATCAAGTTTAACTGTAGCGGAACAAAAAATCCATTAGAAGAGTCAAGTAGAGAATAAAATCTACTATCTTCTATGATTTAAAAGGTTTTTCATCACTTTTATCACTGAGACTCAGCTTAATAAATAATCCACATCATCAAATCATGCCTGCACTATAGGCCAAGGATATTCATTAGTATCACAACCACAAATTATCAATGCACTACGGGCCAAGAATATTCGTGTATTCATCAATGGTCGTGATCATGCCAACAACTGTCCATCAATGCACTACGGGCCAATGAGGACTTTTACCACATCATTTGTAACATTACGGTCATGATTACACCGAATAATCCTCGTCATAATCATACCAAGTCCATCTATGCACTACTCAGCCATACAGATGACTTCAAAAAAAAAATATAAACATGAGGATGATGACAGTGATATAAGAATTCAATAAAACAAGTTCAAGAATTAATTTATCCAGGAACTAATAACGTCCAAATTGTCAACATGATACTTCTTTGTGGAGTAAAATTCAAGAATAAAATTCATGCACCAAAAATAATTTGGACAGAAAAGAATCAATTTTTCGTCGTGAATAATACCCCATGAATAGTACTTCGGGAATAGTACCTCGTGAATAGTACCCCGACATGAAAAGTACTCCAAATACCCGAGTGAATAATATTCGGGTGAATAGTAATTTGGGTGAATAGTAACCCATGAATAGTAACTCGTGAATAGTTTTCCGGCATGACAAGTGTTCCGAATATCCAAGTGAATAATACTAGAGTGAATAGTAACTGGGTGAATAGTAACTCGTGAATAGTATTCCGGCATAAAAAGTGCCCCGAATATCAGAGTGAATAATACTAGAGTGAATAGTAACTTGTAACAGAAAATACCAAATAAAATGATATTTCATGATGAGTACAAAAGAAATGATATCTCATACGAGTATAATAGAATATACGAAATGAAAAATGGATTTTCATCCGCCATGCGGTAATCCACGTAAACATATCATTTCCTAAATTTAATAAAGAATGAATACAAATGATCATTCACCATGCATGTGGTAATCCACATAAACATGTTATTCCAACAGAATAATAAAGAATGGAATAACAGAAGGATCCACCATGCGTGCGATAAACTGCACAGACAGGTTATTCCCAACAGAATAATAAATAATGGAACTAGATTCGGCGTAAAATGCACAGACAGGATATTCCGACAAAATAATAAATAATGGAACTAGGTCCGGCGTAAAATGCATAGACAGGATATTCCAACAGAATAATAAAGAATGGAATAACAACAGAAATCACCATTCATGCGGTACTTCGCATAGACAGGTTATTCCAATAAAATAATAAATAACGGAACCAGGTCCAGCGTAAAACGCACAGACAGGATATTCCAACAGAATAATAGAAGAATTTCACCAAGTATAGGGTAGACCGCGTATATAGGTTATTCCAACAGAATAATAAAGAATGGAATAACAAAAGAATTTTACCAAGTATAGGGTGAGATCAGCGTATCAAAAGTTATTCCAATGAGAATAATAAAGAATGGAATAACAGAAGTTCTCTTCATGAATATGAAAAAAAAATATCCCTTACGAGTACAACAAATAATATCACTTACCTTAGAATAAAGCTGGATACTGGAATAGAGAGGGAGCAGACTTCTTTTCTTCTTTCTCTCTATAATTTCTCTCTATAATAATTGCTCTATAGCTTTGGTGAATTGGTGAGAAATGAAAGAAGAATGAGCTTCTATTTATAGAAAAATATAGTTTCAATAATTGCACATTTTGGGACTTGAAAAATTACAGTACAATACCTCCAACATTTCTTTCATTTTTAATTTAGTCCTGCAAGTATTATCAAAATTGCACCACCTCCCCTAATAGTAAATCATGCGAATCAATAGTTCAATCATGTGATTTAATAGTTATAATCATGTGAAAATACGAAATATAGTATAGTACCTCCATCTATACCTCCCTTTTTAACTTAGTCATACAAGTATTATCAATCTTGCACCAACTCCCCTAATAGTAAGTGAATGTGACTCAATAGTACACACATGTGAATAAATAGTTATGTGAGCACGTGAATTAGTAGCAATTAATTGCTCATTTATCCGATAAATTACCCGATTTATCAATATAACCCCCAGAAATCAATTATCATCGGAATAGATGTCGATTTCAACTAACACCAATAATCCCAACACAATGGAACTATCAAATTCATCTTTAATCAACATGAACTTATTCATCATTAATATTATAACTCACAATATTTAACAACCGGGTCGTTCCCAGGAAAGATGGGGCTTTCCGATAAGGATTTCTCCTTATTGGCGCGCAATTAGGTGACCAAACCTCTCCTTAACAGAATTTCTAGACATTGTAAATATTATAATTTAATCATATAAATAACTTTTCCGTCTCAATTATTGATTTAATAAAATAACATATTATGCAAATGATACTGTGACAATAATCAAATTAATAATATGAGAAATATGATGCAGCAATTACTGTAGTAATAATTGAGTATAATTAAGTGACTTATCACATAAGCATCAATAACCAATACCATGTGCTACTATGCAACCACGCGCATTGCTGTAATTTTACTACCGAGTAGTTTAACAATTTTAACGGTAAAACTTCCGCCGTTATTTTCATAAAAATAATTCTGTCGCTTTATTACTACGACAATACTTCCGTTTGTGGTTCACCAATGATTGTGCCGTTGTACGAATATTCCCGACAAAAAGAATATTTCCCAACCAAACGAATATTATATAACAACTTGCGTACTTTACAAAATTTATAAATATTACCCACAACTATAACATTATATTAAATTCATTCAAAAAAAATATTTCGAGAAATTTAAATCTTTATTCATAAAATTTGGGGTCTCACATGAATGATTAAGTTATGTTAGATCGTAATGAGATTTCAGATTCGTTAAGGATGTTAACCAACATAGTTAGGTGCTAAGTTAGGGTTATGACCTAAATGATGGGTTAAAACCCATAAAGCTAATATTAATACAACTAATTGTTGTTGCGATTTCAATGATATGTGTAGGGTAATTGGATAATATTTTACACTTGTGTAGCTTACATACAAGGCAAGTTTCTAAACCTTAATTCTTTACAATGAGCAAGCTTTCTAACTTCATTCTTTTGTTAATGAATGCAAGTTTCTAAATTTTATTGAGCAAGACTATTGATTCTATCCTTATGGACGATTGAATAAGCTCTTGTAACCTAATTCGTTACCTCGAGCGAGTTTTACTTTTCTAAACCTTGCTATTATTATTCAAAGCATATATTATTCTAATACATCGATTCAAATGAGATTGTTCTAACTCTTTTGGATATAGCACTTTGCATGTATATCATGTTTATTCAATTATATATTATTAATATCCGATCTTTGACTTTGATAGCCTTGTTCAGTTATACATTCTTGTATTAAACCTTCAAGTAGTAAGTAAACTCTTATTAATTAAATTAATCTATAATTGAATAGTGTTCTAAAATTCTAGAAACATTGATAAGCTAGTTCCAAACTAAACTTTCTTTAGTACGGAAATTCTGAATTCAAACTGAGACGAACAACCCTAACATAGGGGATTTTGTACGTGTAACGTTTAGATGTTTGTGCACAATATATGGTACAAAGGGCTGATCCCCCTAAGTACGTTAAGAAGGGTCCGTATAGTCTAAATGAATGTTAAGGTTGGGTAATAATACCTAAGTACCGGGGACATAGTTCGTGGTCTTAAGACCCTTAGATATTAAAGTTCTAACTTGTTTTCTATTTTTGATTCGTAGAACAAGTTCATTATTGTTCGACATTCGTTGTTTATTCTCATGTTGTTATCATTAGTACTTTCTATATCAGTGAGCATTTGTTTGCTCACTCTTGCAATTAACACTGCAGCTAAAGTGGAGAAAGTTGATGAGCCATCTACTAGCAAAGGAAAGGGCAAAATGTCCAAGTGTTGAAGACTTATGAGAAATTTATTTAAATGTTTTATGTTACCAGACTTGTTTTATTTTATGATGTATACCGAAAACTGATGTAATAAATTTAAGGTTAGATTACCTGGGATTATTTTTGAGATGATGTAACCCTTTAATGGGAAAGATTATTGTGTTTAAGTTATTTAAATTATGTTTTTATCCTTTACGATGGGTATTTAGATGTAATGGTTTTGGATAGTGAGCACCAAAATCTATGGGAATGGAGTACCCGGATTTGGGGGTGTCACAGGTTGGTATCAAAGCCTTAGGTTATGAACCTTAGGTGGGAAAACCTTATGAAGTAATCTTTAAGGAAACAGAAAACATAGAGGTGTCCAACTCTTATCGAGTTTTAAGGAATGGATTAAAGTATGCATTGAAGCTAAACAATAAAAGACATTATGTGCTATGTGTTAATAACTTATGTGCTCGCGAGTATCGAAAATGTTAAGTAAAACTTAAAACATTTTGTTGTCAGGATGTCTAACGATGGAGGATCCAGTCCAGCTAGAGAAGCAATACCTCAGATACATAGAGACGACGATCCCCAGGATATTCATGTTGTGCGGGAATAGTTGATCCAGGAGGATGAGCCTATGACCGATCCCGAGGAGGATAGTTCTGAGGAGATAGAAGAGGATGATGAGGAAGAGGATCCTGAGTAGTTTCCACCAAACTCCATATCAGCTGAGATGTATGATGCTCTATACGATCGTAACATAAAATTACAAGACAAGGTTGAGGAGCTGAATAAGTTGATTGAGATGCATCACGCTACGATGGAGCAGAAGCATGCGGAGATTCAGGAACTCAACTCACGCCTTGGAAACACGGAGTGGGACCTGGTTCATACAAAGGGTCATCATTAAGATTTGTTGGCAGTAAATGAGAAGATAAAGACTGATATAGAGAAATTAAAAGATGACTTCAAAGAGGAATCAGCTATGCGTGCAAGAGCAGAGGATGCTTGGATGAAGGCGACTCAACGTGCAGACCGTGCTGAGGCTAAGGTCCAAGTGAAGAAAGCCAAGATGAACGAGATGGTTATGCTTTTAATTTTGCGATTGATACGGCCCAGGATCTAGTCTTTTATTACCCGCCTCAGTTTGAAGACTAGCTGTGGTTCGTGATGGTTCGTAGAACGGCGTATCGTATCATAGAGGAAGAGCGTCGAGAAGCCTTACGACGTCTTAATATGCCCAGATAGAACAAGAGTGATAATAATATGTGGTTAATTATGTGAATAAATAAACTGTGAATCCCTTATTTTGAGATAAATAAAGGGATAGTATGAGTATGTAATCCTGAAACTTGTTTAGTTCAGGAAAGTGGATGTTTATAGCGGTTATGATATTCTTAGCATATTTTAAAACGTTATGAATGAATAAAATATTAGAGTTTATTTGAAATGTTATGTGTTATTGCTTTAATCTTGGAATGTTTAAGTTAAACTTCAAATACCCAAGAAGTTAAGTAAGGAACTAATAAGCGTATATTTTAACAGAAAATGCCTCTTAGAAGAAGACAACCACGTCAACAAGCACCTCTTAAGGGGTCTACTAATAATAAAAAAAAGGCCAATGCTAATCCGGTTCAGTAGTTGGTAACTCTATTGACGGGTGCAGTTGCGAATCAACCGCAAGCTCAAGTCACGATCTTTAAAGAATTTAAAGCGGTTGGACCACCAGAGTTTCAAGGGTCTATGAATCCAGTGGAAGCCCAAACCTAGATCATGGAAATAGAGAAGGTGTTTAACGTTGCTAGAGTTAACGAGGATCAGAAGACTGTGTTTGCAATGTTCATGCTGAAGTCTGAAGCTAGCTACTGGTGGCAGAAAAATAAGGTTCGTGGAGGACAATGAGTGATAGCATGGGATTGATTTAAGGAGATGTTTCTCGAAATGTACTTTCCAGCGAGTTCTCGGAATTAGTTGGAAGTACAATCTCTGGAGCTGAAGCAAGGAACAATGACGGTGCCAGAATTTGCTGCGAAGTTTAACGAATTGGCAAGGTTTGCCACTTAGCAAGTTAATACTGACGAGCGTAAAGCGAGAAGGTTCAAACAAGGGTTGAAACCCTGGCTGTATAGCAAGGTTTCAATGTTCCAGCTGAATACATTTGTGGCTATACTAGAAAAGGAAATGATCGCGGAAGGTGGAAGTGATGCCTTGACCAAGTATAACCAAGAACAGAAGAAGAGGAAGAATGAGAATGAGAATAAGGCTGGTGGTAGTAATGTTGGAAGTAACAGTCAGAAGAGGAAGTGGATCGAGAATTCGACTGCGGGAGGACAGTAGGTAAATTAGCAAAAGAAAAAGTTTGAAGCTTGTGTGACGTATGGAAAGAACCATACTAAAGTATGTTAGAAGGGAAAGCGAGTATGTTTCAACTGTGGTCAGGAGGTACACATTGTACCGAACTATTTTAGTCCAAAGAAAGGAACATGCTTTACCCGCGGTTCAAAAGATCACATGGCTCGTGATTGCCTTAAGAAGCCAGCGGGAAGTGCAAGTGGTGGAAAAGGAAACAACAACGGTGGTGGTGCATTGATTATCACTGGACCAGCACAGTCAAGCCGACCTACTACGAGGACTTTCAATATGGACCGTCTTGAGGATCTTTGTCTGATATAAGGATGTGGTGTCAGGTATCATTCTGATTAATGGTATTAATGCTTATGTATTATTTGATTCGG
Source organism: Panax quinquefolius (assembly GCA_020205615.1). NCBI lineage: Eukaryota > Viridiplantae > Streptophyta > Magnoliopsida > Apiales > Araliaceae > Panax > Panax quinquefolius. The sequence continues at coordinate 69,357,616 of CM035158.1, read as the reverse complement.
GTGCTACTTGTTCATTTATATCTGATGAATTTGCTCAAAACTTAGATTTGCCTTAGGAAGAATTAGAATTTCCCTTAAGTATAGAGATTACGAATAGGGAAGTGATTCCTATCAGATACATATATAGGAATTGTAGAGTAGTTATAAAAGGTCACGAGTTGATGGTAGATTTGATACCAATTAGACTTGGTGAATTCGATGGTATACTAAGAATGGATTGGTTATTCAATTACGGAGTAGTAATTGATTGCCAAAGAAAATGTGTTAACCTTATGACTCCGTCAAAGGTTGTGTTGGCAGGAAGTTGTTAGGTTTGTAATATTCAAGAACGCAATCAAATTGCATAAATAAGCGGAAACGTGTAAAATCAGAGTTTAAAAATTTATAAACCATATACCCGGATCACCCTTTATGCACAATTATTAATTAAACGAAAAATGAAGAACAAGAATCATACCCTTGAAGATTCGAGCTTCCTCAGGTACAAGTTCACCTACAATCCTTTTCGTGTTCAACTTGAATCCACCAGGTTTGGTTCCTTCCTTTGATCAACGTTAGCCACCCAAGTGTTTGGCCTCTAGAGGTGATCCACCAAGAAAGAAGAAGGATTTAAGAAGATGGGTATTTGGCTAAACCCTAGTTTTTCTATCTCTATAGAAAAGGAGCGTACTCACCAACCATTGGAATAATAACGTAGTCTAAATATCTAATATAAGACTCCTCTTATAAAGATATCAAGTAACCCTATTAAAATAAGGTATTATTTAATTAAACCTTTTTTTAATTAAAGGGCTCCCTAATCTTATTAGGGATAATTAATTAAACTCCTTTAACTAATTTTCCTTCCTAATCCAATTAGGAATAAATGAGAGTACTTATATTAAATTAATTCCTAAACTCTTTTAGAAATTAAAATAATAATAATAATTGTAATAATATTAATAAGACTCCTCTTATTAATTTATATTTAATATTTCTAAAATATTAAATAATAAATATTAAGCTATTTAATTTATTCTATCACCATAGATTTAATTAAATATACATAACATATTATTACGATTATGCCATTAATTTCTTAAATAATTATTCTTCCTTTTACGGTGTGACCCTTTAGGGTTCTCCATATTAAACCTAGGTTGTGAATAAATCAATTAGAACAATTCTAATCTTATTTAAATAAATAAATTAAATAATTAATTTATTTAAATAAATAATATTTATCTACAATAGGGATAAGCCTCCCCTAGCGATCAACGACTTTTAGGATAATATAGATTTCAACATTAATCATAAAAGAACCTTTGAGTAAATAAATAGTTACCGTACAATTCAATCCTTCCACCATACAATGTCCCAATTAAATATAAGACATGGAATTATCGTCAAGTCTTATTTTATTTAATTATATGTATTTCGACTCTTAAATGCACAACTCAAATAATGCAAATTAGAAACTCCTTTCTAATTTCATTTCGCGCCGCCAAGGACTCTTTGGGTTGTCATTTATCGAATCACATAGGACATTTCTCTTCTTTTAATAAGTGGTAGATTCTTTATTGATCATACATTATCTCCATGTACAACTTATTATACCTAAGCATACCCTTTGATATACCCTAAGGGTCTTAAGGAATAAGTCAAAGTATAACTCATCATACACAAGATACTATGATGATCTCAAGTCCAAGGATCACTTGTACTACTATCACTACAGGAATTCCTATTGACAGGCAAGTAAAACTCCATTAGGTATTCCTTAGCGAGCCATGTTCAGTGAACTTATTCTCTAATAAGCACCTACATACTTGCTTTAGTGTCTCCACACAAATGATCATGAGATCAATCATCCTCATCCAATGAGCAAGCAACGTATGTACCAATCTATCCGGATTCACTAATCCCCAATTTAGTAATCCAATGATTGGAAACTATTTTAGTTTTAAGCTTCCTAAAAATTTAGATCTCATTAGAATGATCATCATCATTATTCTAAAAGCATTGCTTAAAACTATGGGTTTATCACATATTATAAAACAGTATCATGTAGATAATTAAAAGCCTTTAATAAATTAATACTTTTATTAATAAATGAATAAGATTGTTACAAAGTATATGCTTTATCATCAAACATAATTGGCTTGTGTGCATACTACTTTCAATCTCCCACTTGCACTAAAGCCAATCGTCATGGTATCTCATACTCTTCTTCTCTAAGTGACGATTATCCTGCTGTTGGATAAGCTTTAGTTAATGGATATGTAATGTTGTTCATGAGAGTCCACTATCTCTATAGTGATTTCCCATCTTTCAATGATTCTAATAATCAAATGAAATTGCCACAACACATGTTTAGATCCAAGATGAGACTTAGGAACTATTCCTAGTTCTCGTAATGAACTTATCATCCAAACAATCAACTTCAAACTTCATTTACTGACTATATACTTTGTCTTTATCATTAAACCAAGCAACCTTTTGCTATTTGGAACCTTTCAAATTCACTACACCTTTATGCTCAAGGTAACACTTTACCTTAAAGTGGATTTTTGGTCGTTGGTCTCATCTCGAAAAACTTGAGTCTGTAAAGCCCTCTAGTTTTAATTCAGACCCACCATGTATGCTCACATCCTTAGTGCCGGTTAAGAACTTTAAGATGTTTTTCACTGTCTTACAGTGATCTTCTCTAGAATATGACCGATCAACATTAGATCTTGTATATTTCATTGCATACATGATAGTCACTCATGCGATCTCTCTTTTCAGGAGTCTGTGGAGACTATAAAGAGAGATACACTCCATAGCTCATCAACATGAGACATCTCTTAGAGTTTGCCATGCTAAACGACTTTAGCATCAAATGAATATACGTTCCTTGGGTTAAGTCGAGCATCCTCTTAAATCTATCTATATAGATTTATATCCCCAATTAAGATACTCTTCCAAATCATTCATGGAGGAATGTTTAGACAACTTTATCTTTCGATGATTGTAGCATTGGTATGTCATTCCTTATCCGTAGTATATCAACATATAGTACTAGGAATGTCACGATGCTCCCAATCGACCCTTTGTACACACTAGGTTCATTCTTATTTTGATAAAATCAAACTCTTTTGATTGCCTCATCAAAACGAATGTTTCATATTTGAGAAACTTGCTTCAATCCATTTCTCCGAGTGTCTACAACACTTACCTCATCGTATATAATCTGGATCATCATCTTCTATGATGTGTACCTCATCATCATCATCTATAATGAATCCATACCTCCCGGGAATCTTGATACTATTCCGATTTACGATTGGCTTATGGTATAATAGGTCTATCTACAAAGTTCCTCTTATTTGACTTATAGTATTTTGTGGTTCTTGAACTCTTCAAGATCTATTATCCTCCCACTAGCCCCTTTTAATGATAAACACCTTTATCTTAGAAGGCGGCGTGTTTCAGTAACAAACACCTTTTGCTAAGTAGAATTATAGAACATATACCCTAAACTTACTTTAGGATGTCCCACAAATCAGTACATGTCAAATCTTATCCCAAGCTTATCCTTGAAACCTTTTCACATAAGTTGGACAACCCTTATCTTAACATACTTAAGATTAGGAATCCTCATTATCCATAACTTTTATGGAGTCTTGAAATTTGGATTTTGAGGTTACCTTTTCGTAGATATGCAGCCATTTCTAGGACATAATCCTAGAAGGATATTGGAATGTCGGTAAAATCATTTTGGACCGCACCATGTCCAACAAGGTACGATTTTTCATTCAGATACATCAATCAATTATTGGGTATCAAGATGTGTCCATTATGAGAAAACCATTTGAGATGATCCAGAAACTTATTGCACAAGTATTTATTCCTTGATCTAATCAAAGAATCTTAATACATTGCCAATTTGTTTCACTTCTGAATTCTTTGAACCTTTCAAATAATTCACACTTGTATTTTAGCAAATACACATATTCAACTCTTTGAATGATCATCTCCTTTTCTTATACTAATTTGTTCAATATGCAAAATTATTTTCATGTAAGTCAAGTATACAAAATTTATTAAGTAATATTCCATTTATACAAAACATTATTATTATAAATAGAACAACAATTGTTCTTAATTATAATACCAAAGATTTCATTGTTCAACAATAAAATGGAAATAATATTTTAACAAGAACTGAATACAATAACAACTTATTGACTTAATAGATTTGCGTCGTAGGCATTGCTAAACTATAAGTTTCTATGGCTAATATGGCAACCTTTGTTACATTTCCCACATAGGATTACTTATATTTGTTTAGCTTTCTACATTTGGTCCCTTCATAAATCTATATTTATGATAACCAAAGTCGGTATCCAATACCCAAGTAGAACCTTGACTTAAAGAAAATTTATTTTAAATCATGAATAAATTTGTATTTGTAACCAAAACTTCACTAAGCTTCTTTGGTTAGCCTCTGCAAGATGCTTCTTAGCTTTTCTTTCCCGTGTCCGGGCTTATAGCGGTGGAAGCAAACTCCTTTGCTATCCGTGTATCGATTTTGTTCTTATTATCCTTTGTTTTGCCTTTCTATATACCTTCTTTGAATCGTTCTTCTTTTAGGAAGATCCTTTGGCCCCTACCAAGAAGACATGGTCTTTCTTGGTTGGAAAATGACTCTCATCATTTTTCAACATGTTAAGCAAATCAACGAAGCTGATATCTAGCTTGTTTATATGAAAAATTCACAACAATTGTGAAAGGAGTCAGGGGAGTGAGTGCAAGATCAAATCTTGGCTCAACTCTCCATCCATAACAAAACCGGTTGTCCTAATTGATTAATCAAATTGATTATGTTAAGAACTTTTATCATCTATTATAGTGCCATTGGCCATTCTAGATTGGAAGAGCTCCTTAGATATCTCGATATCTATCGGGTCCCACTTTCCTCACCATCAACTACTTGATGTGCGGGAATATAGTAGAAGCATCCATAGTTTCATCTTGTGGTGAAGCTCGTTACTTTCATAGATGCGAGCATGATGCATTGAGCCAATCGTGCATCATCTTGCCACTTTCTAAAAGTAGCAATGTCTTCCTCAGAGACATTATTCGCAACCATTCTTGAGGATAGGCGATTAAGGACATAAGATAACTTTTCAACCATGAGAACTATTCTCAAATTCCTTAACCAATCCATTTAATACGGTTTGGTTAAATAACATCTAATATGTTTAGCAGTTGATAGTAATTTAGACATTGTAAAATTACAGTAAATGAATTTGTAATTAACAACATTTTAACATACATTCTTTTATTAATTACCAAAATAATTTAGGTCTTGTTTTAAATTGGTATCTCCCACTATTTTCTTCAAACTATATTACCCTCACTTATATAGTTCGGCAAAATCTAATTAAAGATTTGCTAGTGAGAATAAGGATCTCATTTCAAATGTATATAGCCTTGTGGTGACACAACAAACTATATATAAATAAATAGGTAGACAACTCTTGTCAATTACATCAACTATGCAACTCCTTGTATTTTTGCCTCTTAGATTATTTTGATCAAGTGGTGGCACATTCGAATCAAAATTATCCAAGTTAAGTCCAACCTAGCACTCCATATATTCAAAATAGAAAAATATCATCCTTGTGGTGACACAACAAAACAATATTGTTCAATTTTCTTTATAAGCATCAAATGTGATAAATTAACATCTTAAATACTTAATACTTGCCTTGTGGTGACACAACAAACTCATATTAAATATTTAATACTCTATTAATTTTATCATGCTAGAAGGAAATGACGTTCGATATTCCAAATATCTTTGAACGCTTAGGACTTCATATAAAAAAAATTGAGGGGTTTGTTATTAATTTTCTCTCATCTTGTTTAGCGGCAGCATGCATATATATATATAAAATACGCGTTATATTAATGAACATGCTGAAGCATGTTTGCATAATATATATATATATAGTATAAGCATACATATAGAATACTATATTCTACTGGATTGATTATGACTTTTATTCAGTTTGGTTCACTAGAGCCACCAAGTGAACCAAAAGGTCAAATCTAGGGGTGCAAGAATTAATATTTAAATATAACTATTACATTTAAATCGGGCTCCATTACAAACGGATCTTCACACTCCTTGCTCGTTTTTGATCTCTAATTTTTCAAAAATTAATTCTAACTATTCCTATTATAAAACTATTTAAAATAAATAGAAACCTTGATCGTGATCGAGGGAAGTACATAGGAGGAGATAGAATTTACATTAAGAAAAATTAGAGAAGACAGGTGACGTGAGACCCCATTTAATAAAACCCATACATTCATGCATCCAACTAAAATAAAATCCAATCACATTTGGTCGATATTCATAATCAATCCCATTTATTATCATACACATCATCATATGCATCAATAAATAACATTCATCTCATGAATAATAAACATTTAATATATATATTGATATCATTTAATGGGCAACTTTAGTTAGTATAAAATCTAATTTTGAATTAAAATAAACTCCTTTATTTTAATCCAAATTTAAATCAAAATAAAACTATTTTATTTTAATTTATCCAATTTTGAATAAAATAAACTATTTTATTTTAATCAAAATCTTTAATCAAAATAAACTCCTTTATTTTAATTAATTATGGAATCCAATTTCATGTAAAAAAAAATAACTCCTTTATTAAAGGAAACACGGATTCTCTTTCCTATTCACAAATAAACTCCTTTATTTTGAACAATATTCTATCATCACGCGTTTTTCAGAATTTCAAAATAATTCCCCGAACAGAAACGGATAAATAGTGTTTTTACGGAAATTTCTCGGAAAATAAATATTTTCTTCTTAGAAATTCCAAACAATTAATTCTAGCACGTAGCCAGATTACTAACCACGTTAGCACATTCTAGGTCATAGAACGACCTTCACATAGCTTACTCACACAATAATCAATTAAATTCATTTAATTCACATAATCAAATAAAAATTTAATTATCATAAAAATCTGATTTTCTCGGGCGTTACACATTCAAACTAATGATTTTTCTTCATAAAATATAAGTGAAGTAAAACATTTTATTCTATACAATAGATGCCCAAGTAGTACATAACAAAAAAAGCTAATTTCCTAAAATCAGACAAGTGTTGTTGATATATAACAAAATGATGTTCAACTGATAAAGAGAACTTTTGTCAAGGGTCTGTATCATATGGAAATGAAGCCATTCAATTACAATTAGGTAAAATATGATCGAGGTCATTTTGTGTCATAGCACTTAAATTGGATCAAAGGTGCTGGTAGAAGACCACATTTAATAATATTAACATGACAACAATAGGCGTTTTTCAAGTAAAAAAATATGTATAATGCTACAGCGACAACCAATTTTACAAACTTTTTACAAACCAGTGAGTTGACATACTCCAACTCAGCTTTTTTAAAACTTAAATACCACGTCACAAATTAATAAAGTAAATTAAGAAAATAAACCAAACGTCTCCCTCTGCCTCTCCCTCTCCCTCTCCCTCTCGTCTGCTCTCCCTCTCTGCGCCTCTCCCTCTCGTCTCCCTCTGCCTCACTACTTCTTTGCACATCCTCTCTCCTTGCCATAAAATTCTCACACTCCGACAAACGCCGCCGCCAATTCGTTGGAATCATTGCAAAATACGCCGGTAACGAAAACGGTTACACTATTTCAGTATTGAATTTTTCTTTTTTCTTTTTGTTTTTTTATTCAAGTAATTCATATGAGGTTTCAATGTCAATTAATACTCTAGTGATTGCTTTGTTTGCTGAATTGGGTGTACTTGTGATGAGTTTTAGGGTTATTGCAGTAGAGAATCCTTATTAACTAGTGAGGTGAGAACTTATGCCTGTAATGTGTTTGTTTAAATGCTTGTGAAGAATTTGCTTGACGCTGTTGGCCATTTTTCGTCTAATTTCTACAAGATGATAAGTAGATTTGTACTGATGAATCAAGTTGGCGTTGATATGCTGATGTTTACATTGAAAATGAAATCTGCATGGTTTACTATTTGTTTGTGCAAAATAGAGATGAAGTAATTCAATGAAGCCCGCACTGTTGATTGTTTAGAGAAGCCTTAATTATAACAACGAAGCTGATCGAAAGCTCTTATGTACAGTAGTTATCTATATATCCATTTGATGCAACAAAACAATTCATGCGCCTATAATAAGCAAGTAATTCAGATTTGATTCTTATTTACAGGACAAAAGTGTACCGCGCTCCAAACATTCTTTTAGCTTATTTTTTCTTTCAATAATTTTGGATAATCAAATTCTAATTTTTTTATTTCTCTCCAATCACAATAATAAGATGAATAATTAGAAGTGAATCTAAAAAGGCTCAATGTCATTTTTATCTTGTACAATTTTTAGGTGCTTAGTTGTCCTTAGGAGTCCATAATTAGCATTTTGTCATTAATGATGTATAACTCTTTTGATTTGCATCAAGAGTCTGAGCAGACTTTCTTCGCTGGGTTTGATAGTACAGGTCTTGGTGGCGAAGATGGTTTGCCTCAGATATCTGGTTTTCTTCAAAATATATGCCCTCCTCCTGCTTTCTTAGGACCCAAATGTGCGCTTTGGGATTGTCCTAGGCCTGCTCAAGGGTGGAATCAAGACTATTGTAGTACCTTTCATGGAGCGCTTGCACCATTGGAAGGTCGTCCTGGTATGACTCCAGTCCTACGTCCCGGAGGCATTGGTTTGAAGGATAATTTGCTTTTTTCTGCTCTTAAAACAAAAGCAGAAGGAAAAGATGTTGGTGTTCCAGAATGAGAGGGGGCTGCCACAGCAAAATCCCCATGGAATGTTCCTGGTAAGTTCTTACTGTTATTGTGCATCTTAAATGTTTTTCATCATGCTGTGGTCCCCCACTAAAATAGTAAGATTTATTTTATCAATCATCGACTAGTTATGTTTAAATAACTTGTCAATTCTCTCATGTTGTTGCAGAGCTCTTTGATCTTACAATTCTTGAGGGTGAAACAATTAGAGAGTGGCTATTTTTTTATAAGCCTCGAAGAGCATTTGAGAGTGGAAATAGAAAGTAGAGGTCTCTGCCAGATTACAACGGACGGGGTTGGCATGAGTCAAGGAAGCAAGTGATTGAGTTCGAAGGGCTGAAGCGGTCCTACTATATGGATCCACAACCAATGAAAAATCTGGAATGGCACCTGTATGAATATGAGATCAGCAAGTGTGACGTTTGTGCCTTGTGTAGGTTGGAACTCAAGCTTGTTGATGGGAAGAAGAGTCCCAAAGGAAAGGAAGGTAATGATTCAGTTGCTGATCTGCAAAAGCAAATGGGGAGGCTTACTGTTGTTCCGCATGACAAGCGCTCTTTTAAGGGAAGGGCCAAATCCAATTTGAAGGATGGTGTTCCAAAGGTCTATTCCTTTTACTTGAGATGATGTGTTTAAGGCTTGATTTTTTTTTTATTCTTGACCAAAAACTAGCTTATATTCAAGAATGTACCAAGACTTGTTGGATATCGTAAATTTATAAATAACCTCTATTGCATTCAAGATTGTCTCCATTGTACACTATATCGGCCTTTTAGAAAATTTCCTGTTGTCTAACAACATTTTCTAGGCTGTTTGGAATTTGAAAAATACCAAGGACGACAATCTACAAATTTATTGGAGCTTTTTTCCTGGTCTACTTATTTTTAGCTTTATAGTTTAGTTGTTTTTCGAATCTGATAATGAGTTATCCTCTATTCAAAGAGAGGCTTGGTTGTACAGTGTATATATGCCACTTTGTATTCTGTTGTATTTATAGCTAGTTCATGTTGAAGTAAATTATGTAATGAACTTGAACATAATGAGGATCAAACATGTCCATCTCTTAATAACATAAATAAAGAGCAAATATATCCATAGATGTAAAGCTCAAATAAGTTTAGGAAGAAAAAAAAAACCTTTGTTGTAAGTCACCATATGTGCTTAAAAATATAAGCTTTTCCCTGGGCAAATAATACCATAATATCTATTACAAATGAAGCACCATGTTGTGTTCAACACAAAAAGGAAAAACATAAAGTTTGTCATCTTCATCAAGTGGAACTTAATTTTAACAGAACTTGTCAGCATCTTGATCCTTAAATTGATGCCCATGTTGTTGAGCCTACAAAAAGAACAAAAGAAAATTTATTAAATTATTAAAAATCAACGTGCTTAAAATTGACATAGTTAAATATACAATGTAGTAACAATACTTGTAGCAGATCCAAATGATTCAAGTTGGATATATGATGTTGTTGTGTTCCATAAACACTAAGCTGGTCAGTATTTAGTACTTGACATCCACTTCCCCAAAATTGATTTGGATGACCCTACAAATACAAAATTCATTAAAAAAAAGGTTAAATTTTAAACTATTAACATGTATAACATTGAATAAAAGTGAAGGAAAAACTAGTAGTCGGCGTATATTGCTTTCCGAAGTACCAAAATATATTGAGTTAATATTAGTTACCATAATTTGATAAGTATAGAATAAATTATAAATGATAAATTATACCTGCATTTGGCTTCTATCAAATAAACGAGTGCCAAAATATGACATCATATATCTACCACTCGAACCTTGACTCGAATAACACTGTGCAATTAAAATAAATCTAAAAAATTACATATCAAGCAAAAGAGAAAAAATTATGCATAAACCAAGGGACTAGGAGGGTAAAAAAATTGAATATTAAAAAACATTTTAGTCAAAAGGGAGATAAATAAAACCTGCATTTGGTAAACTATACCTGCATTTGGTTTTCAGGAAATAAAGGAGGGCCAAAATGTGGCATCATATATCCATCACTAGAACCTTGACTCATATGACACTGTGCAGTTGAAAATAAATCTAAAAAGTTAAATTTGTACCCTAACCAAAATAAGTTGAGTAACTTTTTTTGATAGATAAATATAATATAAGTAGAGTAACTTTTTTTAATAGATAATTATAATAAGTAGAGTAAACTCGATTTTAAGTATTCTGGTTCTGATTTTGCAGGGCCATTTGTGTTGTATTTTGGTTATGTATTATTAGATGCTATGTTCCAGAGCATGGTTTATTGGGTTATTGGGGCTTTGGCTGATGATTCTGCTATCCTTAGCAGGTAAATTTTCATGTTATTGAATAATAAGGCCATTCACTTATTGTTTTATTTTTACTGTGTTTAACATTTTTTTGGGGCATTTATGCTTGCAGGTATACTGGATTCTACAAGGGAGTGCAGAATGCAGTGAGTTTTTTTCACTTAATAGTTGGATATATTTTTGAAACTTGTATTTTCAATTCAAATGTAAATGTAGTCTTTCTTTAGTATATCAATAGATGATTGAGAACTAAAATTAAGAACTAAAATTAGATAGATAATTAGATTAATAAAATGCAATAGTGAAAATTATTTACACAGTAGATTAAAATCTCAAACAATTAATCTCATAAGTTTTTCTTATTCTTAATACCTGAACATTACTTCTCTCGTGTTCCCATTTCATGATCTTGAGTAGTACTTAAAGTAGGCAAACCAATTTCACCTACATCGACTTCAATTTCTTGTGCCACTTGAGAATTCTTTCATTAAAAAGAAATTGATGAATTAGACAAATTATTCAGATAAACAAATATACATAATAAAACAAAGAAACTAATAAAATAGGTTATTAGCTAAAATTAAATAGGCAAGTACCTGTTTTCCTTTTCCTTTTTTTTGCTAGTTTTGTTCCTTTCCTGTCTCTTTCTTATTTTCAATTTCCTAATCACTTGGTCTATTTTAGATTCCTTTCGTTTCGACACTGGTCGCCCTTTACTTCGAGTTACTAAAGGACTAAGCATCTGAATACATTCCTTTGATGTCCCATTAATTACTTCATTAGCTATTGTCACTGTACCCGGTGTGTGATGAGATGTTTGACCACTTTCACTACTTGACACATTCAGACTCAACTTTTCCTTCAACTTATCTAAAACTGTCATCACAGTCATACAACTTTCTTCAGTTTTTGATGCCATTGATGCAACTTCACAAAAAGAAGTTTGTAATGTATCATAACGTTGTGCTTCAGGATTTCCACTCAATCCATCGTAAATACATTTAATAAATGTATATCTTCATTGCGAGTCCTTACTCCACCGTGGAAGAATATATTTTGATGGCAATATTTTAATTTTCTTTATCATCATGAGCACAAAAAAGGCATGCCTGCAGAGGATTCCTCTAAATTCAAATAAGCAACAATTTCACTGTACCTCCCATTCATCTTAATTAAAGTAAACATGGAAGATTACTTCCTTTGTATCAGCATCAATTTCTATCTCGTCAACAACTTGATATGTAGAAATTGCATCTTCTTGTTTAAGAAGAGAAGGATGACAATACATTTTCCTCCTAATCTCATCTTGAACCTCCTTGAACTTTGAATTGGTATAACTATCTTGAAATTGCTTCTCAATAGCATAATGAGTTATGCACGAAACTCTTGAACTTAGAGAAATAAAATCTTCTGTGTTCTCCTTTTCAACCTTACTTTTCAAGGCCTCATCATATTGATCAACAAATTACTTCAATGTAGTCTTTGGCTCCACATAACCATCAAAAAAGGCATTCATACTTTCAATATGTTGTGTAGTAGACATTCCCGCCCAAAATGTATTTTTCACATATGTTGGTATCCAATGATGTTGTTCATAATACAACCATTGCAACCATTCATTATCTTGAAGATTATGCACCTTAAGTAATCTTTGCCAACTATCTTCAAATTCATCACGACTCAAGGAGTCATATACACAATGGTCTATATCCCTCTTAATCGCCTCATATTAAGAATATCCTTTAAATTTCTCAGGAATTTTCTTCATTATATGCCATAAACAAAACCTATGTTTAGTTTCAGGGAATACTATTTCAATTGCTCTCTTCATAGCTTGGTCTTGATCAGTTATAATTACTTTTGGAGCTCGGCCTGACATACACTTCATCCATGATTCAAACAACCAAACAAAAGTATCAACATTCTCGTTTGATATTAGACCACACCCAAGAAGTATTGATTGACCATGATGATTCACTCCTACAAATGGAGTAAATGGCATTTTAAATAGATTTGTCAAGTATGTTGTGTCAAATGTTATAACATCCCCAAAATATTCACATGTGGCTCTACTTCTTGCATCCACCCAAAACACATTCCTCAATTGAGAGCTATCATCCACATCCATTACATAATAAAATCGGTCATCCTTCTCTTGCATTCTAACAAAATAGTCACGAAGTGCTTTAGCACCTCCCACCCCAAGTCGAAGCCGCCTTGCTTTGTCCACATGATTTCTACAGTCTTTCTCTCCAAATGGAAGCTTCTCAAATCTTCCTGCTTCAATAACAATAGATTTATAATTTTTACTGATACGAATTCCAGCTTTATCATTTAACTCAGGCCTTCTTTTCACATAAGAGTCCATCTGCTTATGACATCTAAAATATCTAGCTTTTCCAGGACTCAAAGTATGGACATGGTCAAGCACAACAATAGTCAATGTAAACTTTCCATCAGGACAACAAATAGCATTAATCTTGGCCTTGCACCGAAGAATTTTTTTGGGTCTCGGTTTAAGAGCATTAGTTGCCTTACTCATTGCCTTGCCTTGATTAACACATGAAAGAGTGAAATATTTTAAATTCCCATCATGTCCAAGTTTAGAGGTTCTCTTCGACACACCAAAACCTGCTTGTTTAGCATATTGCGTAAAATATGCTCTAACTTCTTCCTCTGAATTAAACATCATCCCAACCTTTGGTTCTAAAATAATTTTATTTGCATCTAAAATCTTGTTGATCGCATGCTTCTTTTCTTCAATCTTTTCAATCTCTAACTTTTGCTCATTTTCTTCCTCATCATGGACAATTTCTTCATCTGAAGACATGTAGTCTTCATTGTCTGACAATCACATGATTGTTTCTATTAGAAACACTATTCAATTATTTAGTTAAAAATACAAAAGTTTAAACCATTCAAAAGTCGAGCATACAAAACTTAAAGAATAAAATTATCATATGGGATTGCAACACTGTAGTCGAGCATAAAATAATACAATAAAATTAAAAAAAATTTAGTCATATAAACTTTAAAAATTATCTTGTTGGCATGTTTGACTACGAATTTTATTCTTATCTAAAGCATGCATGTCTCTGTTATCTAAAGTAGATGAGGAATTACCAAACGTAGAAGAATTAGAAGCATCAGATACCGCAGTGGGAGCATCATTCTCATCAGATGGGATTGTAACACCATTCTCAGCCATGGCCAACGACGTGAAGCAAATTCTTTACAAGCATTTAAACAAACACATTACAAGCATAAGTTCACATTGACAGAGTTAATAAAGATTATATATTGCAATAACCCTAAAACTCATCACAAGTACACCCAATTCAGCAAACAAACCAATCACTAGAGTATTCATTGATATTGAAACCTCATATTAAAATTTTGTAAAATTGGTTGTGGCAGTAGCATTATTCTATTTTTATAAAATTATGGAATGTCAATTCAGCTACAAAAAAGAAAGTGTTGGATGGATCTGCACATGCCAAAGTGTTATATGAAATAGTATTGAGTTGTACGGTACTAATTAATGATAATATATATATACATATATGGCCAAGTTAAGAGAATAGGCGGCCTAAAAATGAGCTCTGCAAATAACTAAAACCTCATCACCATGACATCTTATCATTATTCTGAACTGGAAGATTTTCTGAATTAGTAGGCGCATGAATTGGTTGAAACAAAAACAAAAAACAAATTTCAATACTGAAATAGTGTAACCGTTTTCGTTACCGGCGTATTTTGCAATGATTCCAATGAATTGGCGGCGGATGTGCAGAAAAGTAGTGAGGCAGAGGGAGACGAGAGGGAGAGGCGCAGAGAGGGAGAGCAGACGAGAGGGAGAGGGAGAGGCGCAGAGAGGGAGAGCAGACGTTTGGTTTATTTTTTTAATTTACTTTATTAATTTGTGATGTGGTATTTTAGTTTTAAAAAAGCTGAGTTGAAGTATGCCAGCTCACTAGTTTATAAAAAGTTTGTAAAATTGATTGTGGCTATAGCATTATTCAAAAAATATCTAGCGATCTGTTTTTCTTGTTTTTGGTCAAGCTGGGGTCCATGACAGACTGTTCTACAACTAATATGATAAAAAGACTTTTGAAACACATTTATTGCCAATCCCAGAAGGCACAAATAAATATAACTAATATGGGATTACCAAGCTACCACTGAAAACCCAATAATCTTACTGTGCAATCATATCAAACCTTTACTTTTACTAGCAAGTAAAAGTTATGTTCTTCGGAGATTATCGAGAGGATAAGGATTCCATGGTAATTTCATTATTTACTCTTACGAGATCTTGAACTCAAGGAATGGGCATGGTACTTGGTATCCTTTTGAGTTCTAAATATAAAAACCATGAAAGTCAACAATTTCAACAAAAGAAATAATTGATTAGAAGTGGTGCTCAACAGATAGATGATGAATTGGCCTACACAGGAAAGGACAATGGAGTTTCTGTTTACTCTAGCTTTTATTTGTGTAACCTCTGTTCTGCAGGATCCATGAGATATCGGAGTTTGATGATGCCAAAATAAGTTGCCGCAGGCGTTTGCTTGGACATAACGAACGAACTTCGTCGCAAGAGTTCATATGACTTTCAGGGAGAAGGGTCAGGTTGACAAGAAGAAGTTAGTAGAATGTATATCTACTATCAGCAAGTTGAAGAAAGGAATTCAGATGATTCTCTCATGAAGGGCCTCTTCCCATTCAGACCAAAATAAGATGTAATATTATGATCAATAATATGCTCTCTCTCTTCTGTCAACCCTTGGGCGTCTTTATAATTGTTCCTCTTTATATGCAAAGAAGATCATATGTATTTTAAACATATAAAGCCTAACAAAATAATGACTGTTATTTTCAGTTCTGCCTACTATAATAGATGTTATTGAAGTAACAGATGTGACTTTGGCTTATTAAGTATATGGTTTAGCACTTTGGCTTACCAAGTATATGCTTTTCGATACAAATAGTATGTGTTGTTCTATCTATATGCATCTTTTTGTCGCTGAATGATCACTTGCCATACTCTTTTCTTGTACAAAAGGTGCTCTGGAAGTTAATGGAGATGAACAGTTAAGTGGGTCGAATTTCCTGCTATATATTTTATTTGTTCTACTCATCATAGACCTTATTATTGACTTTCCCCTTTTAAGTACATAAATGATACTCATAAAGTATTTGTTTATTTGACACGTTTTTCTTTTCCTTCTAGATATTTCTTCTTCAGACTGTTCAATACTTCAAACTTCAAGGTCATTTGTTCCTATTGGCCAAGCAGCTGATATGCTTAGATACCTAGCTTATAATCTTTAGCTACTGACACTTTTCTAGCATATATCTTTGTTTCTTTAACAACAATATTTCTAACTAAAACCTCAACAAGAATGTGTCAAATAATTCAAAAATCAATGTTCTCTGAATGTAAGATCAGAAAATTGAACAGAAAGTAGTTTCAAATATTAAAGGAAGTTTATGTTCAACAAAAATGGCAAAAGGACAGGAATAGTTACAAAGGAAGTCACTAATAATAAAAAATAACTGTGAAAAGAGATAAACAATACTCTATATTCTTTTCAGGTCACTATACCAAGAAACGTTGACTGATTCTACTTGTATATGAAAACATAATCCTAACCGTTAGCATAAAGAACTAATACCTAATTGTACATGTATTGCAACGCCTTGACTACTATGTATAGATGTGTAGCAAGGTTTTACCGTTTTTGCAACTTATCCTTGGCAAAAGTTAGCAATAACTTCGTTAGGCATACTTATGCATCATTACATCAAAAGTGAGATCACCTCTGAGTCTAAATAGGCATGGCACAACTTTGAACAGGAAAAAGTCATGAACAGAGATTTAGCTAAACATAGTTAGCAACAAGTGAAAACCAACAATCTGAGCGAGCAAGAATTGAAACCCAATTTAGCCAGTCTAATTATATACTTTCATAGAACATCAACATATAATACATAATTTTGAGAAAGCAAGACTTGAAGCAGAGAAGAAATACTCTCTTGCAGCTTGAATTACAAGAGTTTCTGCCTTATCTGTTGCCAAAGCAACAGATCCGGTACCCTTTAAGTAGTTCCTCGCAAGTGAAAATTTCCCAGCTTTCAGCAATCCCCTACAGAACTCCATTAATACATATTCTAGATCTAGAAAGGGAAATACTTTTTCTTGCAAGGATTTCAAATCACGCTACATGTTTGCCCAATCATTATCTCATCCGCTCGGCAGTCGACGAATAAATTTAGAAAGTATAAGACGAAGAATTTGCTTTACACCCTTTTCGTCTAAATGTGGCTCCACAAGAAAACTAATTGGCTTTGATACCTGTAAACAAATGTATGTAGTCACTAACTACAGTCCATTAAACCACGTTCAAGCAAATAGCACAATTTCAAACCCTAGATAGAGTATCAGAACAAACACAAATACACATATATAGAGATATAGGGACAGAAATTGGTACCGAAAAGAGAGAGAAGGCCATAGAAGGTTGTGATTCGCCAGCCAATCATATAGAATGGGGATGAGATTCTTCCACTACGTGTACTTCTCGTCTACCACAACCTTTTTATCACTGGCACCGCCGCCTCTCATCTTCACTGCTAATCCTTTTGTGCCGCATTCTCTATGCTCTTTGGTTTTCAAATCCTTCGGCCTCCCTCTCTTCTTCGGCTGCGAAGCTAGAGATGTTGAATCCATGGAGATTTTTGAGTTAAACCCTCTCTTCGCAGGACCTACCAGTCTACCAGTAGCGAGTAGTGTTGAATCCATGGAGATTTCCTTGCTTAGTCGCCGGTTACCTGGACGTATGTAGACGTCGACAACTTGAGATGGGTCAAACTTTAGCAGTATTCAGGAGAGATCCATAACTAGGGTTTTGGTTTTGTGAGAGAAAAAGAGCAGAGAAAGACATAACCATGCTCCGCGCTCGGTGTTTTAATTTTAAGTTTTCATTTAACCGTGATTTGTTGCTCCATGTTTTTTTACATAGACAACGTTTTTTTTTTATAAAAATGTTATCTATTTAAAATCAAAAAATTACCCTTATAAATAGATAACGTTTTTTTATATGTATCTACAACGTTTTATGAAAAAATGTTGTGAAAAAAAATACCACACGTTTTTATAAAAAACGTTGTGGTTTAAGTGTTGTCTATTTAGTACTTTGTACTAGTGTTCATACTAATATAGAGCATTTAGACTTCTATACTATCCTCTAGAATTCATTAATATCATCGAAGGAATCCTGGATCATCAGGCATACCACCGATCGATCTATCAGTTAGACAGATTTCTTCTCTTCCAACGGATATCGAACTACTTGGCGCTGCAAATCATTAAAAACATCTCGATTACCCAGAGATGATTTGAGAAGCCTTGAATGTATTCCTTCCTGCCACTTTGTGCATGTTGCAGTTGTACTTTCAGTCGATTATTAGTTCCCCTCTCATGTTCTAGCATTCCCTAAGCTAAGTGTGCCCTAAACTACATTTTATTATTCTCATATTCGGCTTCCTTCAATAGTGATGCCATTGCTTCATTATATTCATCAATTCTCATTAATTTCCCTGCTACTGGATCTTCCTCTTCCTCAGCAACTAGCAGTTGTTGGTCATGAAGTAATTCTTCATCCTCTGCATCACTAGCTATAAATGACTTAATTTGTGGTGGATTATTTACTATCACCATTTCTTCAGCAGTAGAGTTGGCTATCTATAAAATAAAACTCCTTTAATACTGGTATAAAAATTTATACAAACATAATATTTTTAATGTTATTTTTATGTGTACTTTAAAATTTTTACAAACTCGAAGACTATATACTAAGATTTCTCTTCCTTATATCTATAGTCGTATCAGCTCTGTTACCATTAAATGTAACGCCCCCATATCTATACTCCCACGGTATCCGATATGGTGCTTACTACAAATTAATGTATATAACACATTCAAATCTATATGCCCATGGTATTTGATTTTATGCTTATATCTAGTTGAGTGACTATACAATTTATAACCGGATATAATTCCTATAGATCCAAGATTCATAGTATCCCATAACAGATAACAATTCTCAAGAAAACTATTGCTGTGTTTGGATACCCTCACTTGGATATATAAACTGTATTAGTGAATAGTATCTATCTATTTGAAATTCAGAGTATCAGTAATAACATGAACAGTCCATATTACCAACACCCTTACTAAGATGTATAGTCTATGTCATGCGAATGACACTATCGTATCGATAGTACCTATCTATCCGAAATCCAGAGTATTAACAACAACATGAACAATCCATGTTGTCAATACCCTCACTCAGATAAATAGTTCCCAAGGATCTCAAACTATACAAAAAATTCTAATTACATCTATATATGTAAGAAAACACGGTTGCGGAAATAATTGAATATATATATATATATATATAATTGAGGTTTGATTACATGATTCTTCATAAAGAATTTCTTATTACAAAGTACTACATTCCACTAGACAGTAATATAAGCTAATCTAAGCAGGGACGCTTCCCTTTATCTACTCTAGATGTTCCAAGGTTACCATCTAATACTACAAAAGGAATAATTTGCAAGGGTGAGCTATGACATGC
This sequence comes from Panax quinquefolius, assembly GCA_020205615.1. NCBI lineage: Eukaryota > Viridiplantae > Streptophyta > Magnoliopsida > Apiales > Araliaceae > Panax > Panax quinquefolius. Next base: position 69,337,825 of record CM035158.1, on the reverse strand, counting down.
TCAGCAGGTTTTATATTTATAACAATATATGATTTGAAGAAGTATAACAATTCAAAATTTAACTGATAGTTACTACCATTTCTGGACTTTTTATTTCTGTCAGTCACACATACTTAGAAACTTTGTTTAGATATGAGATAGGGGATCAACCTACTCAATATCCTAGGAGTATGCATCTCATCCTACTAGTGCTCATATGCACATAAATGTTAATATATTATTGACCAAATCTCGATCCCTTATGGGATACACAACTTCAGAATAGGATGTCTTACCAAAGTAATTTGGTTTGACACAACAGTTTATGCTCAATAAATAATATCATAGGAATAAACAATTCATTTCTTAGTTAATCTGAAGCTATAGCAATAACATTACAATAAATGGTAATTCAAGTTTAGGTTTGGTATATCATATCAATAGTAATTCAAGATAGAAATTTTGTTCAACGAATAAATAGGATTTGAGAATTTGTGTAAGTAATAATTTTGGTTTAGTAAACTTGCGAAAGTAATTAGGGTATAGGAAACTTGCAAAAGTAATTAGGGTATAGGAAACTTGCCTGAGCATAAATCAGTCAAGTAATGCTACTAAATTCGTTAATAAACACCTACGATGTTCATTCATATAAATCTAACACATTAGAATTGATAACAATACTCAAATAAAAAATTTACATATGTTCGGGTTAAGTTTGATATGGTTTCGGTGTTCAAAGACCTTACCGAGTAATAAATAAGTTGATATGTCGACTAAATTTTATTTATAAGCTTTATTATATTTTTAGATAATTTATATATTCATTATAATAATTTCTAGAAGCTTATAATAATTTTTAAGTATTTATTTATCCTTTAAATGATTTTTAAATCATTTATTTCTATTTCTAAATAATTAGTATTTACTTAGAATTTTATAAAAACCTTGTTTACTATTTTTAAATAATTTATAACCCTTTATTATGATTTTTAAATCATTAATAATATTTTTAATAATTATTTATTATTTATAAGTAATTATTCTAATTACTTTATTATTAACTTAATTAGTAATAATATCCAAATAAAATAAAATATTTATTAAATTTATATAAAAATATCAAAAGTTAATTATAATAATTTAATATAATTTTTAAAACTATTTTAGTGACAGGAAGTGTCACTATAGGTGTTTTTGAGTTTATGGGTTTCAACCGGCCGTGGCTTAGGGACCATGTTGACCATGATTTCTTTTGCTACTGTTGATGATTCTAGGTTTGGACAAGTATGGATGTTATATTACTCATATACTAGTACAACATCAGACAAATTTCGTGCTTTAACCTACATATAACAAGAAGTTATAAAGGCTCAAAGTCACTGTCAGAGCTGTTCTTGAGTTTCTAGGTAACCCAGAACAGTGGTCATGGTCGGTCAATGATTTTGTGGCTTTCATTTCTTTGAATCTGTGTAATAGATTTGTGTTTTGTTTGTTGTAATAGGTAGTCTATATGTCAAGGTACATATATAAAACACTGGTTTGGAAAAAGCATAATTCTAAGGTCTCGATCTATGTTGGTCAAAGTACAGCCAAAGGTTGTTCTTCATGTTCATCAGTTTTCTAGGTAACCTAAAAAACTTGTTCAAGCTCGATTAACGACTTTTGACCATTAATTCCAGTAATCCTATGAACAGTTTAAGCAATTTAATATCATAGATATATAGTATGTATATCAAGGTATTAATCTATTACAAAAGGTCATTAAAACAACAAACAGAAAGCGATTAAAAGGCTGGTCAAAGTGCGTAGCCAGTTCAACCTATTCTTGTGTTTTCTGGGTAACCTAGAAAACAGAACTTCGTGATCGGTCAACCACCTTTGACCACCTATATCTTGAAATATATGGTTCTAATGAACATGTTTTCTTTTCCAGATGAAAGACCTCATGTCATACTATAAATAACACATAATTAACAGACCTAATTATTAACATACATGGATCTACAAGCTCTGATATTCGACTGCCAAGCTTATTTTTTCAAAATTTCAAGATTACTTTAAACACTAATTTGAGGCATCTAGATGTTATGAAAACATATTCTATCAACACAACATACTTTCTAACATACTATTACACAAATCTAAACATCTAAACAATAATTTGAACCAAGCATCAAAGATCTAGCTATGAATTAGGGTTTGAACCTTTCTTGCTTGATTTTTGATTTTTGATTTTTGATTTTTGAATTTTGATTTTTGGCTATTGAATCTGTTGTTGCTATCACTAGGGCTTGTATAGGCAAGTTATATGAGTGTATTGGCTTATAATTTTTGTGGGTTTTCTCTGAGCTAGGGTTTCCTTTTATAAAATTTTTTAACTTAGCTTTTTGGACATTTTTCCACCTACTTGCCTCCTAAAAGATCTGATCTATGACTCTTCTGGTGCTTGGGAGTTTGGAAGCATGTCGTGTGATGTTTTGGAACTTGTGTAGATGACTCTCAACCTACTTGTAAGCTAGTTGATCAAATTAATAGCTTAATTATGCCATAATCCTCACCAATCTTGATTATGGTTTTGTTTTTAATGATTAGGGTTGCTTAATGGTGTTTATTAGTACCTAATTGAAGTTTAGTAATTGTGATTATGTATTAGGATAACCAAATTAGGGTTTAGTTTAGCTAATTAGGATTAGGGTTTATAAATTAGGATTAGGGTTTGTAATCTAGGGTTAAAGTTTGTAATTTAGGGTTCCTAAGATTTTACACAAATCCTAACAAGCTCGACAAAACTTTTTGTCAGTGTAAGCACGACAAAGCAGCTTGTCAAAATAAATATACCAAAAAGTCCTTTTTCGGGAGAAGGTTTTTAAGCACGAGGTGTCAAGCACGTCAATTTTTGGACAAAAATTTAATTGACCTAATTTGTTAAATAGTGTATATAATAACACATATCACTTTCAGAACGGAGAGATTTTATTAATATAACTGAGTTTACATATCCGAGTCTTATTAGGGTTTTGGGTTTTTATAACGTGCAAAGGAAATGGTTGACTTTCCCATGACGACCATAGATCACGCACTCATCCAACGATATGGCATTTGGGACATTGATGAGTCTCACCCCCGCGATGAAGGGTATTTGCCTGCTCCTTAGTTGCCACCTTCTGAGGTTAGTCCTTCGGTTCAGGCACCCGAGATTGGCGCTTCATCTTCTGGCAGAAATCCTGGCATCTCTGAACCTTCTGCATAACGAGAATAAGAGGATCATCAGGAGGATCAACAAAGTTTCCTAGAGGCAGGATATCTTCATGCATTATCATGCTGAGTTTGCCACCACCGTGTTAAACATTTACTCATAGTTCAACAAAGATGATTCGGATTTTGTACCATTCCATTTCCCTCAGATGCCTCTGTTCCCTCTATATCCACCGCCATCTGCCGAGGCAGACGGCGACGGTGCCAGCGATGACCAAGGCGGCGATGAGTGATTATATCGCCACAATAGGCCATCCCATTCTAATTGCTGCATTAGTGAACAATGAGGCCATTACCTGCTTCAAGTTTGGGGGTAGATTTCTTTTCATTTCTTTTATATATATGAGGTGTTATGTATGAACTGCAGTTGGACATCTTTTGGGCTTTTATAGCCCCAGACTTATTTTATTTTGGGTTTTATGACTTTTGGATGCATGAATAATTTTTTTTTAATATTATGGTTTTATTTAGTTATGCATGGATGCATGAACAGTTTTTATTATTAGCATGTTTTGTTTATAGCCATCTATTGGGACATACACAGATTGGTATACTTGATGCCATGTTATGGCTTTACTACTCTATTTTGAGATGATATTAGTGCAAGGGTATACATTATCTTTTATCTTGCCATGCTATGGTCTTTTGATTAACCCCATCTTGAATTTTTCATGTGATGGGAGTGGGTTATATAGACTATAAATTTTTGATTGTGGCTAGTGATAAGTGTGTTAGTTTAAGGCTATGTCAAAGAGTTATGTGTTAAGCATGTATGGATGATGGGTTAGTTTAATCGGTAGCTGAGACTATTATTGATCCGTTCTTCTTAGTGAGCACCAACCAACGGTTATAGCTAGTTATTTTTTCAGATATAGTTTGCATGGTTGTTGTTTTGAAATTATGTTTCCTCTGTTTAACTTAAGCGATTACAAGATAACATTCTGATTTAGACTCTGATGCTAGTAAAAATAGTATGCATACAAGCCAATCATGTATGATGATAAAGCATATACTTTGTAATCAATCTTATTTATTTATTAATAAAGGTATTAATTTACTGAAGGCATTTAATATCAACATGATGTTGTTTTTATAATATGTGATAAACTCATAGTTTTAAGCAATGCTTTTAGAATCATGATGAGATCATGCTAATGAGATTTAAATTCTTAGATAACTTAAAAACTAAAATGTTCCCAATCAATGGATTACTAAAAAGGGGATTAGTGAATCCGGGTAGATTGTTACATACGTTACTTGCTCATTGGATGAGGATGATTGATCTCATGTTCATTTGTGTGGAGACACTAAAGCAAGTATGTAGGTGCTTATTGGAGAATAAAGTCACTGAACGTGACTCGCTAAGGAATACCTAATGGAGTTTTACTTGCCTATCAATAGGAATTTCTGTAGTGATAGTAGTACAAATGATCCTTAAACTTGAGATCATCATATTATCTTATATATAATGAATTACACTTTGAGTTATTCCTTAAGACTCTTAAGGTATATCAAAGGGTATGCTTAGGTGTAATAAGTTATATATGGAGATAATGAATGATCAATAAATAATCTACCACTTCTAGTAAAAGAAGAGATATGTCCTATGTGATTCGATAAATGACAACCCAGGAATCCTTGGCCAAGGTGGAATGAAATTAAAAAGTAGTTTCTAATTTGGATTCATTAGAAAGTTGTGCATTTAGAAATCAAATTACATATGATTAAATAAAATAAGATTTGACAGTAATTCCATGTCTTATATTTAATTGGGACATTGTATGGTGGAATTGAATTGTATGGTAACTATTTACTCAAAGGTTCTTTTATGATTAATGTTGAAATCTATATTATCTGAAAAGTCGTTGATCGCTAGGGAGACTTATACCTATTGAAGAATAAATATTATTTATTTAAATAAATTAATAGTTTAATTTATTTAAATAAGATTAGAATTGTTTTAATTGATTTATTCACTACTGGTTTAATATGGAGAACCTAAAGGGTCACACCAAAAAAGGAAAAATAATTATTTAAGAAGTTAATGGCATAATTGTAATAATATGTTAAGTATATTTAATTTAATCTATGGTGATAGAATAAATTAAATAGCTTAATATTTATTATTTAGTATTTTAGAAATATTAAATATAAATTAATAAGAGGAGTCTTATTAATATTATTAAAATTATTATTATTTTAATTTCTAAAGGAGTTTGGGAATTAATTAAATATTAGTACTCTCATTTATTCATAATAAGGAAAATTAATTAAATGAGTTTAATTAATTATCCCTAATAAGATTAGGGAGCCTAATTAATTAAAGGAGTTTAATTAATAAATAATACCCTAATAAGGGTTAACTGATATCTTTATAAGAGGAGTCTTATATCAGATATTAGATACGTGATTCCAAAATTTAGAGAGTATGCCCCTTTTTTACAAAGATAGAAAAACTAGGGTTTGAGGAAAAAAAACCCTTCTTTTTTATTCTTGTTCTTTCTTGGTGGATCACCTCTAGAGGCCAAACGCTTGGGTGGCTAACGTTGATCAATTGAAGGAACCAAACCCGCGTATTCAAGGAGATCACAAAGGAATAGGAGTTGAAATTGTAACTGAGGAAGCTCGGATCTTCAAGGGTATGATTATGTTTCTCCTACTCCTTTATAAACTGATAATCAAGGCACAAGAATGATCCTAGTTTATGGTTTGTAAGAAAAATTTTAAAATCCATTTTAATTTGCTTCCGCTTTATTTATGTGATTTGATTGTATGCTCTCATTTCTAACAAACCTAACAATGGTATCAAAGCCAATCTTGTGCTAATTATAAGTATTTGTGAGTCCATATATTTGTAATATGCGATTAGATCGGATTTCTGGGCAACAGAAAAAGTTTTTACATTTACTGTGACGCGTTGCCAAGGCAGATTACCAGATCCATTTCTGGATGAGTAAGCAAGAATCAAGGCCGCGTGCCCCTCGATCATTCTAAAGCAATTGCCTCGTTACCTAGAAATCAGTTTATGGCATTGAAGTGCGCAAATTTACTTGTGTGAACGATTCATTACAGGCGATCTGCGCCTTGGGCAAAATCTAAAAAACTTTTGTTTTCTTTAATTAAATAAATGGTTTATTTAATTGATAAAATTTTAAAATAAAGATGTTTATTTTATATGAAATATGATTTTAGATTTGCTAAAATTAAAGAGTTTAATTTGGATTTGGTTTTTGATTAAAATAAAAGAGCTTATTTTGTTTCAAAACTAAAGTTTAGCAAACTTTTTCCTATTAATTGATATTAATGCATATATGGAATTAATTTATTATTCATGAGATGAATGTTGTCTATTGATGCATATGTTGATATGTATGATAATAAATGAGATTGATTATGGACTATGACCAATGTGATTGGATTTTATTTTGGATGGATGCTTGAATGTATGGATTATATTAAATGGGGTATGCGTACCTCGTCTTTTCTGGTTTTCTTCTTGTTGTAAATTACATCTCTCTCCTATGTACTTCCCCTTGACTGCTAATCAAGGTTTCTATTTAAATTAAATAGTTTATGAAATAGGATTAGTTATAATTTCACGAAGAACCGGAGATCAAAGAACAAGGAGAGTTTGAAGACCCGTTTGTAATGGAGCCCGAGTTTAAATGTAATAGTTATGTTTAAATGTTAATTCTTGCACCCTAGGGTTTGACCTTTTGGTTCACTTGGTGGCTCTAGTGAACCAAACTAGAATAAAAGTCCATAATCAATCCGAATAGAATATTGTATTCTATACTTGCATGCAAATATTATATATATATATATATATATATATATATATATATATATATATATATATATATATATATATGAAAGTCAGTTTAAAGTGGACCAAATAAGCGGACCAATGAACTTACCAAGGAAAAAAAACACGCGGGTCGGGTTAAACTCACGCGTGTTTTTATGAGTTCAACCCGACCCGCGTGTGTTTTTGCCTTGGTAAGTTCATTGGTCGCTTATTTGGTCCACTTTTAACGGGCTCATATATATATATATATATATATATATATATATATATATATATATCTGGGAGGATCTCCGATGGACCAAATAAAGCGGACCAATGAAGCGGACCAAGGCAAAAAAACACGGGTCGGGTTAAACCCGCGTGTTTTTGCTTTTGATTCAACCCGACCCAGCGTGTGTTTTTTGCCTTGGTCCGTTCATTGGTCCACTTTAGTGAAAGTATTATGCATACAAGCCAATCATGTATGATGATAAAGCATATACTGTGTAATCAATCTTATTTATTTATTAATAAAATAATTATTTATTAAAGGCATTTATTATCTACATGGTGCTGTTTTAATAATATGTGATAAACCCATAGTTTTAAGCAACACTTTTAGAATAATGATGATGATCATTCTAATGAGATCTAAATTCTTGAAAGCTTAAAACTAAAATAGTTCCCAATCATTGGATTACTAAATTGGGGATTAGTGAATCCGGATAGATTGGTACATACGTTAACTTGCTCATTGGATGAGGATGATTGATCTCATGATCATTTTGTGGAGACACTAAAGCAAGTATGTAGGTGCTTATTAGAGAATAAGTTCACCGAACGTGACTCGCTAAGGAATACCTAATGGAGTTTTACTTACCTGTCAATAGGAATTTCTGTAGTGATAGTAGTACAAATGATCCTTAGACTTGAGATCATCATAGTATCTTATATATAATGAATTACACTTTGACTTATTCCTTAAGACTCTTAGAGTATATCAAAGGGTATGCTTGGGTGTAATAAGTTATATATGAAGATAATGAATGATCAATAAAGAATCTACCACTTCTAGTAAAAGGAGAAATGTCCTATGTGATTCGATAAATGACAACCCAGGAATCCTTGGCCAAGGTGGAATGAAATTAGAAAGTAGTTTCTAATTTTCATTCATTAGGAGTTGTTCATTTAGGAATCGAAATACATATAATTAAATAAAATAAGACTTCGACAAAGAATTCCATGTCTTATATTTAATTGGGACATAGTATGGTGGAAGGATTGAATTGTACAGTAACTATTTACTCAAAGGTTCTTTTATGATTAATGTTGAAATCTATATTATCTGGAAAGTCGTTGATCGCTAGGGAGGCTTATCCCTATTGTAGAATAAATATTATTTATTTAAATAAATTATTTGTTAATTTATTTATTTAAATGAGATTAGAATTGTTCTAATTGATTTATTCACAACCGGTTTAATATGGAGAACCTAAAGGGTCACACCATAAAAGGAAGAATAATTATTTAAGAAGTTAATGGCATAATTGTAATAATATGTTAAGTATATTTAATTTAATCTATGGTGATAGAATAAATTAAATAGCTTAATATTTATTATTTAATATTTTAGAAATATTAAATATAAATTAATAAGAGGAGTCTTATTAATATTATTACAATTATTATTATTTTTAATTTCTAAAAGGTTTAGGAATTAATTTAATATAAGTACTCTCATTTATTCCTAATTGGATTAGGAAAGAAAATTAGTTAAAGGAGTTTAATTAATTATCCCTAATAGGATTAGGGATCCCATTTAATTAAAAGAGTTTAATTAAATAAATAATACCTTATTTTAATTAAATAGGGTTACATGATATCTTTATAAGAGAGTCTTATATTAGATATCTAAAAAATACGTAATTCCATTTTTGGAGAGTACACCCCTTTTCTTATTCGGATAGAAAAACTAGGGTTTGAGCCAAATCCCTTCTTCTTGAAAAATTCCTCTTCCTTGGTGGATCACCTATAGAGGCCATACACTTGGGTGGCTTACATTAATCAAAGGAAGGAATCTACATAGGAGACTCAAGGAGATCATGAGAAGTAGGAGGTGAACTCTGCATCGCTGAGGAAGCTCGTTTCACAAGGGTATGATTTCATAATTTCTTATTCTTCGTTTAATTAATAATATGCATAAAGGATGATCAGGGTAATTGGTTTGTGAAAATTTTAAAATCGATTTTTATCTCGCCCGCTTATTTTTGCAATTTTGATTGCTACTTTGATTTTCATAAAACCTTACAGTGGTATCAAGAGCCAAACTTTATGCGAATTATTAATTATTTTGATTCCATATATGTATGGGTATGAATATAGAATTATTTATTGGGCATAATTTGTTGTATAAAATTATTATTTTATGAAAAAAAAAAATTTATTTTACCGGAAAAAAAAAAAACGGTTTTGGAATTTTTGTTTTTTTTTTTTTTGAATTCGGTAATTTTTTTTTTAGGCGGAGTTCGGTTTAAATTTTTTTTTGTGTGGCCACCACGTAGGAAACAAGTATTACTTCTTGGGAGAAATGTCCAGGAAATAAAAAAAAACAAGTATTACTTTTTGAATTGATCGAGATACAAGGCCATCACGTGTACATGAATTAAAAGATGGCGAGAATCGCTTTTTTTGTTTGGCGTGGGGCCCATGGTTGTTATGTTATATATATATATATAATATTGATATGGCAGGTCAGGAATCTTTAAAAAAAAAAGTACGACTTTTATTATATATATATATATATATATATAATATATATATATATATATATATATTAATTTTAATAATTTTATAATTAAAATAAAAGAGTTTATTTTAATCTTGAAATTTGATTTCATGCAACATAAAATTGCCCATTAAATGATACTCATATATATATGGAATGATTTAATTTATTGATACATATGATGATGTGTATGATAATAAATGGGATTGATTATGGACAATTGACCAATATGATTGGATTTATTTTAGTTGGATGTTTGAATGAATGGGTTTTATTAAATGGGGTCTGCGTACCTCGTCTTTTCTGGTTTTCTTCTTGATGTAAATTCTATCTCTCTCCTATGTACTTCCCTCGATCGACGACGATCAAGGTTTCTATTTAAATTAAATAGTTTAATGTAATAGGATTAGTTAGAATTTTTTGAAGAACCGAAGACCAAGATCAAGGAACGCTTGAAGACCCGTTTGTAATGGAGCAGGGTTTAAATGTAATAGTTATATTTAAATGTTTATTCTTTGCACCCTAGGGTTTGACCTTTTGGTTCACTTGGTGGCTCTAGTGAACCAAACTAGAATAAAAGTCCATAATCAATCGGGTAGAATATAGTATTCTATATGTGCATGCTAGTATATATATATATTATATATTATGCAAACATGCTTCGCATGTTTAATAATATGACACGTATTTTATATATATATTTGCATAATGCAGCTAAACAAGATGAGACAAATAATAACAAATCCTCAAAGTTTTTTATTAAGTCTTAAGCGTTCAAAGATATTTAGAATATCGAACGTCGCGCTTTCTAGCATGATAAAATTAATAGAGTATTAAATATTTAATATGAGTTTGTTGTGTCACCACAAGGCAAGTATTAAGTATTTAAGATGTTAATTTATCACATTTGATGCTTATAAAGAAAATTGAACAATATTGTTTTGTTGTGTCACCACAAGGGCGATATATTTTTCTTTTTGAATATATGGAAGTGCTAGGTTGGACTTAACTTAGATAATTTTGATTCGGATGTGCCACCACTTGATCAAAATAATCCAAGAGGCAAAACATAAGGAGTTACATGTTGATGTAATTGACAAGGAGTTGTCTACCTATTTATTTATATATAGTTTGTTGTGTCACCACAAGGCTATATATATTTGAAATGGGATCCTTATTCTCACTAGCAAAAAACTTTAATTAGATTTTATAGAACTATATAAATGAGGGTAATATAGTTTGAAGAAAATAGTGGGAGATACCAATATAAAATAAGACCTAATTTATTTTGGTAATTAATTAAATGAATGTTTGCTAAAATATTGTCTTTTTTTACATGCGTAATTTTGAAAATGTCACATTCACTAATTTCAACTGCGAAGCATACTTGATGCTAACAAATTGAATGGGATTTAACTACTGATTTGGTTGAGGAATCGAGAATTGTTCTCACCGCTAAAAAGATTTCTTATGTCCTAAATTCGCCTGCATACGCAAAAAGTTGCAGAGATGACCTCGAGGAAGAGATTGCTACTTTTAAGCAAAGTGGCAAGATGATGCATCGTGGCTCAATGCATCATGCTCGCATCCATGAGTAACGAGCTTGGCGTCAAGATGAAAACATGGATGCTCCTACTATGTCTTCGCACCTTGGAGAGTTGTATGGTGAGCAAAGTAGACCGCTAGATATGAAATATCTAAGGAGCTCTTCCGATCTCGGATGACCGAGGGCACTACTGAATTGAGACTCATGTCCTAAAGATGATCAATCGATTGAACGTCTTGGGACGACTTGGGTTCATCGTGGATGGGGAGTTGAGTCAAGATTTAGTCTTGCAGTCACTCCCGCACACCTTCTCACAATTTGTTGTGAATTTTCACATGAAGAAGTTGGATGTCACCTTGCTCGAATTACTTAACATGTTGAAAGAAAGCGAATGTCACTTCCCATCCAAGAAGAACCATGTCTTCATTGGTGGATGATTCTTCCAAGAAAAGGAAGAGGCCCAAGGTATATCTTACGAAAGGAAGAAATCCAAGAAGGCTAAGGGAAAGGCGAATGTGAAGGATCAAAAGAAACACGATCCGACTAGCAAAGGAATTTGCTTCCATTGCAATAAGCCAGTCATTTGGAAGAGGAACCGCAAGGATTATCTCTGAGAACAAAAGGAAGAAGCTTGGAGAAGCTTGAATCCTAATCAAGGTTTGTTTATGATTGAAATTATTTTTTCCGAAAGTCAATCTTCTACTTGGGTATTGGATACCGGATGTGGTTCTCACATATGTAATAATATCTGAGGACCGGTCGAAGTAGAAAGTCGAAAGCAAGGATGAGGTCGCCTACGAGTGGGAAATGGAGCAAAGGTTCTTTGCATTAGGTTGTAGGGACTTATTGTTTAGCACTGCCTACGGGCAAGTTCATTAATTTAAATAATTGTTATTTTGTTCCAAATATCATTAGAAACATTATTTCTATCTCTGTATTGGATATGGATGGTTTTAATATTATAATAAAGAACAACAGTTGTTCCATTTATAATGATAATGTTTTATATGGTGTTGGTAATTTATGAAATGGACTTTATATACTTGACTTGCATGAAAATATATTTCAAATTGAACAAACTAATAAAAGGAAAAGAGATGATGTTAATTATACCTTCATGTGGCACTGTAGACTTGGTCATATTAATGAAACAAGATTATCCAAGTTGCATAAAGATGGGCTCCTAGAGCTATCTGATTATGAATCATATCCAACTTGTGAATCTTGTCTCATGGGTAAAATGACTAAATCTCCTTTTAGTGGAAAAGGAGAAAGAGTTCTGAGTTGTTAGCGTTGGTACACATAGATGTATGTGGACCTATGACAAATCTGACCTTACGAGGAGGGTATTCTTATTTTATTACATTCACCATGACGACCACTCAAGATTTGGATATGTGTATTTAATGAAATACAAATCAATCATTTGAAAAGTTCAAAGAGTTCGAAGTGAAGTTGAGAAGCAAATGGTAAGAGTATTAAGATTCTTCGATCGATCGAGGAGGAGAATACTTAAGTGGTGAGTTTCTCAATTGTCTCAAAGAAAATGGTATAATCTCACAATGGACTCCACGGGGACGCCACGGATGAATGGTGTATCTGAAAGGAGAAATCGAACATTGTTGGACATGGTTCGATCTATGATGAGTTTTACTGACCTTCCAGGTTTCCTTACGGGGATACGCCCCTAGAATCACGTACATACCTACTTAACAAGGTACCTACAAAATCCGTCCCCAAGACCCCATATGAGTTATGGACGGGGAGGAAACCAAATCTTAAGCATGTTAAGACTTGGGGTTGTCCGGCTTATGTCAAAAAGTTTGAAAACGATAAGCTGCAGACTAGATCTGACAAATGTAGATTTGTGGGATATCCTAAAGAAACATCGGGATATTATTTCTATCATCCAACTGATCAAAAGGTGTTTGTTGCGAAACATGCTGCCTTCTTGGAAAAGGAGTTTATCCTTGAAGGAGTCAGTGGGAGTAAGATATATCTTTAAAAAGTTCAAGAACCACAAAATACTACAGATCAAAGTGAGGTACCTAACTAAGTAGAGATTCCTTCTGTACCACACCCTATTCCTAAGTCTGGAAGAGTACCAAAGATGCCAGACAGGTATGGACTTGTCATAGAAGATGACAATGAGGTACGCATCATAGATGATGATGATCCATTGAATTACTGAGCAATGCTATGAGTAGTAAAGACTCGGAGAAGTGGCAAGAAGCCATGAAATCAAGAGATGGACTCCATGTATGAGAACCAAGTATGGACTTTGGTCTCACCACCGAAGGAATTAAGCCTATTGGGTGTAAATGGGTCTTTAAAAAGAAAGACTGGGAGCGGCACGGCAAGGTAGAGACCTATAAAGGCCCGATCGGGTTGCAAAAGGTTTCAAACAAAGATAAGGAGTTGACTATGGCGAAACCTTCTCACCAAGAGTAATGCTCAAGTCCATTCGGATTTTGCTTTGCGATTGCGACTTACCATGACTATGAAATCTGGCGATGATGGGAAAACGACCTTCCTCAATGGGAAACTTGAGGAGGATGTGTATATGACACAACCAGAGGGATTTGTTTCAAAGGTTGGAACAAATCAAGTCTCAGAAGCTACAACGATCCATTTATGGATTAAAGCAAGCCTCTCGTAGGTGGAACATCCGTTTTGATGAGACAATCAAAAAGTTTGATTTTATCAAAATGAGGATGAACCATGTGTACAAGAAGGTTAGTGGAATACTGTTTCATTCCTTGTATTATATGTTGATGATATATTACCGATAGGGAATGATATTCTATCTCGCAAAACAATTAAAATCTAGTTATCTAAACACTTCTCCATGAAGGACTTGGGAGAAGCATCCTATATTTTGGGGATAAAGATCTATAGAGATAGATCTAATAGGATGCTTGGCTTATCCCAAGGAACGTGACATTGACATGATGCTAAAAGGTTTAGCATGGAAGATTCCAAAAGTCTCTCATGCCGATGAGCCATGGAATACATCTCTCCAAGAAACAAGCCCCAAAGACACTGAGGAGAGAAACCGTATGAGTAAGATTCCTTATACTTCAAAGAATAGGATCTATCATGTGCGGTATGATATGTACTAGACCAAATGTCGCTTCATGCACTTAGTGTAACAAGCGAGATATCGGTCGAATCCGGGAGAAGAACTTTGGAAGGCGGTGAAAAATATCCTAAAGTACTTAAGAAGAACTAAGGATGTATTTCTTGTCTACGGTGGGGTCCGAATTAAAACTAGAGGGCTTTACGGACTCAAGTTTTCAAAGCAGACCAAGATGATGAAGAACTGCGTTTGGGGTATGTGTTTACCTTAAGCGGTGGCGCGATGAGTTGGAAAAGTTCAAGCGTGAGCGATTCTTGATTCAAAGGATGAGGCAGAGTACATAAGCCGCAAGTGAAGGCGCAAAAGAAGTCATTTGGATGAAGAAGTTCATTACCGAACTTGGTGTGGTTCCTAGCATTAAAGGACCGGTGCCTTTATTCAGCGTGACAACTTTGGAGGCATTATGCAAGTTTAAGGAACCTAGGTCTCATCAGAAATCCAAACACGTGTTGCGGCGATTTCATTTGATCAGAGAGATCATTGAAAGAGGAGACGTCACCCTGGAGCGTGTGGACTCTCAAGACAATATTGCAGATCCATTTACTAAAGCGTTAACACAATGCAGTTTGATCGTCACTTAGAGAAGATGGGTATGAGATACCACGGCGATTGGCTTTAGTGCAAGTGGGAGATTGAAAGTATTATGCATACAAGCCAATCATGTATGATGATAAAGCATATACTGTGTAATCAATCTTATTTATTTATTAATAAAAGAATTATTTATTAAAGGCATTTATTATCTACATGTCTTTGTTTTAATAATATGTGATAAACCCATAGTTTTAAGCAACGCTTTTAGAATAATGATGATGATCATTCTAATGAGATCTAAATTCTTAGAAAGCTTAAAACTAAAATAGTTCCCAATCATTGGATTACTAAATTGGGGATTAGTGAATCCGAATAGATTGGTACATACGTTGTTGCTTTCATTGGATGAGGATGATTGATCTCATGATCATTTGTGTGGAGACACTAAAGCAAGTATGTAGGTGCTTATTAGAGAATAAGTTCTTCGAAGCGTGACTCGCTAAGGAATACCTAATGGAGTTTTACTTACTGTCAATAGGAATTCACGTAGTGATAGTAGTACAAATGATCCTTAGACTTGAGATCATCATAGTATCTTATATATAATGAATTACACTTTGACTTATTCCTTAAGACTCTTAGAGTATATCAAAGGGTATGCTTGGGTGTAATAAGTTATATATGAAGATAATGAATGATCAATAAAGAATCTACCACTTCTAGTAAAAGGAGAAATGTCCTATGTGATTCGATAAATGACAACCCGGGAATCCTTGGTTAAGGTGGAATGAAATTAGAAAGTAGTTTCTAATTTGCATTCATTAGGAGTTATTCATTTAGGAATCGAAATACATATAATTAAATAAAATAAGACTTGATGAAGAATTCCATGTCTTATATTTAATTGGGACATAGTATGGTGGAAGGATTGAATTGTACTAAGTAACTATTTACTCAAAGGTTCTTTTATGATTAATGTTGAAATCTATATTATACGGAAAGTCGTTGATCGCTAGGAGGCTTATCCCTATTGTAGAATAAATATTATTTATTTAAATAAATTATTTGTTAATTTATTTATTTAAATGAGATTAGAATTGTTTCTAATTGATTTATTCACAACCTAGGTTTAATATGGAGAACCTAAAGGGTCACACCATAAAAGGAAGAATAATTATTTAAGAAGTTAATGGCATAATTGTAATAATATGTTAAGTATATTTAATTTAATCTATGGTGATAGAATAAATTAAATAGCTTAATATTTATTATTTAATATTTTAGAAATATTAAATATAAATTAATAAGAGGAGTCTTATTAATATTATTACAATTATTATTATTTTAATTTCTAAAAGGTTTAGGAATTAATTTAATATAAGTACTCTCATTTATTCCTAATTGGATTAGGAAAGAAAATTAGTTAAAGGAGTTTAATTAATTACCCCTAATAGGATTAGGGAGCCCATTTAATTAAAAGAGTTTAATTAAATAAATAATACCTTATTTTAATTAAAATAGGGTTACATGATATCTTTATAAGAGGAGTCTTATATTAGATATCTAAAAAATACGTAATTCCATTTTTTGGAGAGTACACCCCTTTTCTTATTCAGATAGGAAAAACTAGGGTTTGAGCCAAATCCTTCTTCTTGAAAAAAATTCCTCTTCCTTGGTGGATCACCTATAGAGGCCATACACTTGGGTGGCTTACATTAATCAAAGGAAGGAATCTACCAGGAGACTCGAGGAGATCATGAGAAGTAGGAGGTGAACTTCGTACTGAGGAAGCTCGTTTTCTGGGTATGATTTCATAATTTCTTATTCTTCGTTTAATTAATAATATGCATAAAGGATGATCAAGGGTAATTGGTTTGTGAAATATTTTAAAATCGATTTTATCTCGCTTCCGCTATTTTTGCAATTTTGATTGCTACTTTGATTTTCATAAAACCTTACATTTAGAACGGCTCCGTATATATATATATATATATATATATATATATATATATATATATATATATAATGCAAACATGCTTTGCATGTTTAATAATATGACACGTGTTTTATATTTTCTATTTATATGTGCATGCGTGCTAAACAAGATGAGACTAATAATAACAAACTCCTCAAAGAATTTATATTAATTCCTAAGCATTCAAAGATATTTGGAATATCGAACGTCTCCTTCTAGCATGATAAAATTAATAAAGTATTCAATATTTGATATGAGTTTGTTGTGTCACCACAAGGCAAGTATTAAGTATTTAAGATGTTAATTTATCACACTTGATGCTTATAAAGAAAATTGAACAATATTGTTTTGTTGTGTCACCATAAGGACAATATTTTTTTTTTGAATATATGGAAGTGCTAGGTTGGACTTAACTTAGATAATTTTGATTCGGATGTGCCACCACTTGATCAAAATAATCTAAGAGGGAAAAGATAAGGAGTTACATGATGATGTAATTGACAAGGAGTTGTGTACCTATTTATTTATATATAGTCTGTTGTGTCACCACAAGGCTATATATATTTGAAATAGGATCCTTATTTTCACTAAGAAAAACTTTAATTAGATTTTGCAACTATATAGATGAGGGTAATATAGTTTGAAAAAAATAGTGGGAGATACCAATATAAAATAAGACCTAATTTATTTTGGTAATATAAATTAATTAAATGAATGTTTGCTAAAATGTTATTTTTCACATGCAGAAATTTGAAAAATGTCACACTCACTAATTTCACTACATAGCATACTTGATGCTAACAAACTGACCGGACCTAACTTTACAGACTGGTTAAGGAATCTGAGAATTGTTATCACTACTAAAAAGATTTCTTATGTTCTAAATTTGCCCGTACTTGCAAAAGTTGCAGAGACAGCCTCTAAGGAAGAGATTGCTACTTTTAAAAAGTGGCAAGATGATGCATCATTGGCTCAATGCATCATGCTCGCATCCATGAGTAACGAGCTTTAGCGTCAGCATGAAACCATGGATGCTCCTAGTATACTACTGCACCTGCAAGAGTTGTATGGTGAGTAAAGTAGGACTACTAGATATGAAATATCTAAAGAGCTCTTCTGATCTCGGATGACCGAGGGTACTACTGTTAAGACTCGTGTCTTAAAGATGATCAATCTGATTGAATGTCTTGGACAACTTGGGTTCGTCATGGATGGGGAGTTGAGTCAAGATTTAGTCTTATAGTTACTCCCAGACACCTTCTCATAATTTGTTGTGAATTTTCACATGAATAAGTTAGATGTCAGCTTGCCTAAATTACTTAACATTTCAAAAGCTGTTGAAGGTCACTTCCCATCCAAGAAGGACCATGTCTTAATAGTGGATGATTCTTCCAAGAAAAGGAAGAGGCCCAAATTATCTCTTGAAAAGAAGAAATCCAAGAAGGCTAAGGGTAAGGCGAAAGTGAAGGATCAAAAGAAACCTGATACATCTAGCAAAGGAAATTTCTTCCATTACAACAAGCCAGGTTACTGGAAAAGGAACTACAAGGATTATCTTGCGGAGCAAAAGAAGAAGAAGCTTGGAAAAGCTTCGAATCCTAATCAAGGTTTGTTTATGATTGCATTTAATTTTTCAAAAAGTCAAAAATCTACTTGGGTATTGGATACCGGTTGCAGTTCTCACATATGTAATACTATGTAGGGACTGGTCAGAAGTAGAAAGTTGAACAAGGATGAGGTCGTCCTATGAGTGGGAAATGGAGCAAAGGTTGTTGCATTAGTTGTAGGGACTTATTATTTAGCACTTCCTACGAGCAAGTTCATCAATTTAAATAATTATTATTTGGTTCTAAATATCATTAGAAACATTATTTCAATTTTTGTATTGGATATGGATGGTTTTGACATTATAATAAAGAACAACAGTTGTTCTATTTATAATGATAATGTTTTATATGGTGTTTGTAATTTACGAAATGAACTTTATATACTTGACTTGCACGAAAATATACTTCAAATTGAACAAACTAAGAAAAGCAAAAAAGATGATGTTAATTATACCTATATGTGGCACTGTAGACTTGTTCATACTAATGGGCTCCTAGAGCTATCAGATTATGAATCATATCCAAATTGTGAATCTTGTGTCATGGGAAAAATGGCTAAATCTCCTTTTAGTGGAAAAGGAGAAAGAGTTACAGAGTTGTTAGCATTGGTACACATAGATGTATGTGGACCTAAGACAACATATGCACGAGGAGGGTATTCTTATTTTATTACATTCACTGATGATCACTCAAGATTTGGATATGTGTATTTATTGAAATACAAATCTAAATCATTTGAAAAGTTCAAAGAGTTTAGTGAAAAATGAGAAAGAGTTACAGAGTTGTTAGCATTGGTACACACAGATGTATGAGGACTTATGACAAAAAATGCACGAGGAGGGTATTCTTATTTTATTACATTCATTGATGAACACTCAAGAATTAGATATGTGTATTTATTGAAATACAAATCTAAATCATTTGAAAAGTTTAAAGAGTTAAGAAGTGAAGTAGAGAAAGTATTAAAATTCTTCGATCAAATCGAGGTGGTGAATACTTAAGCGGTGAGTTTCTCAATTGTCTCGAAGAAAATGGTATAATCTCACAATGGACTCCACCAGGGACACCACAACTCAATGGTGTATCTGAAAGGAGAAGTAGAACATTGTTGGACATGGTTTGATCCATGATGAGTTTTAGTGATCTTCTAGTTTCATTCTGGGGATATGCCCTAGAATCGGCTGCATACATAATTAACAAGGTACCTACCAAATCCGTCCCCAAGATCCCATATGAGTTATGGATAGGGAGGAAACCAAATCTTAAGCATGTTAAGACTTGGGGTTGTCCAGCTTATGTCAAAAATTTTGAAAACGATAAGCTACAAACTAGATCCGACAAGTGTAGATTTATGGGATACCCTAAAGAAACATCAGGGTATTATTTCTATCATCCAACTGATCAAAATGTGTTCGTTGCGAAACATGTTGCCTTCTTGGAAAAGGAGTTTATCTTTGAAGGGGTCAGTGGGAGTAAGATATATCTTGAAGAAGTTCAAGAATCATAAAATATTAAGGATCAAAGTCAGGTACCTAACCAAGTGGGTGAACCTATTGTAACACACCTTATTCGTAAATCTGGAAGAGTACCGAAGATACCTGAAAGGTATGGATTCATCATAGAGGATGACGGTGAGGTAAGCATCATAGATGATGATGATCCGTTGAATTATGAACATGCTATGAGTAGTAAAGACTCAAAGAAGTGGCAAGAAGTCATGAAATCCGAGATTGACTCCATGATGAAAACAAAGTATGGACTTTGGCTTCACCACCTGAAGGCATTAAGCCTATTGGGTGTAAATGGGTCTTTAAAAGAAAGACTGGAGCAGACGGCAAGGTAGAGACCTATAAGGCTTGTGCAAAAGGTTTCAAACAAAGACAAGGAGTTGACTATGATGAAACCTTCTTACCAGTAGCTATGCTCATGTCTATTTTGATTTTGCTTGCGATTGCAGCTTACCATGACTACGAAATCTGGCAAATGGACGTGAAAACGGCCTTCCTCAATGGGAAAATTGAGGAGGATGTGTATATAACATAGCTAGAGGGATTTGTTTCAACGGTTGG
This sequence comes from Panax quinquefolius, assembly GCA_020205615.1. Classification (NCBI taxonomy): domain Eukaryota; kingdom Viridiplantae; phylum Streptophyta; class Magnoliopsida; order Apiales; family Araliaceae; genus Panax; species Panax quinquefolius. The sequence continues at coordinate 69,317,149 of CM035158.1, read as the reverse complement.
AACAAATCAAGTCTATAAGCTACAACGATCCATTTATGGATTGAAGCAAGCTTTTCGTAGATGGAACATCCATTTTGATGAGACAATCAAAGAGTTTGATTTTATCAAATATGAGGATGAACCATGTGTGTACAAAAAGGTTAGTGGGAGCGTTTTTTCATTCCTTGTATTATATGTTGATGATATATTACTGATAGGGAATGATATTCCTATGCTTCAATCAATTAAAATTTGGTTATCTAAACACTTCTCCAGGAAGGACTTGGGAGAAGCATCCTATATTTTGGAGGTAAAGATCTATAAAGATAGATCTAAAAGAGGTACGTACATTGACTCGATGCTAAAGAGGTTTAGCATGAAAAATTCCAAGAGAGGTATCATATCGATGAGCAATGGAATACATCTCTCCAAGAAACAGGCCCCAAAGACACCTGAGGAGAGAGATCGTATGAGTAAGATTCCTTATGCTTCATCAATAAGATCTATCATTTATGATATTGTATGTAGTAGATCGGATGTCGCTCATGCACTTAATGTAATGAGCAGATATCAGTCGAATCCAAGAGAAGAACACTTGAAGGTAGTGAAAAATATCCTAAAGTTCTTAAGAAGAACTAAGGATGTATTTCATGTCTACGGTGGGTCGAAATTAAAACTAGAGGGCTTCAGAGACTCAAGTTTTCAAATAGACCAAGATGACAGTAAATCTATTTTGGGGTATGTGTTTACCTTGAATGGTGGCGCAGTGAGTTGGAAAAGTTCTAAATAGAAAATAGTTGTTGATTCAGTGACGGAGGCAGAGTACATAACTGCAAGTTAAGCTTGAGGTTCCTAGCATTAGAGGACCAGTACCTTTTGCGCAAGCTAAGGAACCCAGGTTTCATCAGAAATCCAAACACGTGTTATGACACTTTCATTTGATTAAAGAGTTCATTGAAAAAGGAGACGTCACCCTGGAGCGAGTGGACTCTCAAGACAACATTGCATATCCATTTACTAAAGCGTTAACACATCAGCAGTTCGATCATCACTTAGAGAAGATGGGTATGAGATACCATGGCGATTGACTTTATTGCAAGTGGGAGATTGAAAGTAGTATGCATACAAGCCAATCATGTATGATGATAAAGCATATACTTTGTAATCAATCTAATGTATTTATTAATAAAAGTTTTAATTTACTAAAGGCATTTGATTATCAACATGATGCTATTTTAATAATATGTGATAAACCATTAGTTTTAAGCAATGCTTTTAGAATCATGATGAGATCATGCTAATGAGATCTAAATTCTTAGATAGCTTAAAATTAAAATGTTCCCAATCAATGAATTATTAGAAAGGGGATTAGTGAATCCAGATAGATTGGTACATACGTTACTTTCTTATTGGATGAGGATGATTGATCTCATGATCATTTGTGTGGAGACACTAAAGCAAGTATGTAGGTGCTTATTAGAGAATAAGTTCACTGAACATGGCTCGCTAAGGAATACCTAATGGAGTTTTACTTGCCTGTCAATAGGAATTCCTGTAGTGATAGTAGTACAAGTGATCCTTGGACTTGAGATCATCATAGTATCTTGTGTATGATGAGTTATACTTTGACTTATTCCTTAAGACCCTTAGGGTATATCAAAGGGTATTGTGACGCCCCCAAAATAGGTCCACACAACCCATTATGAGTCGACAAATACATGATACAGAAAACAACTACAACTTCATTATTACAATTGTCGTGCAAAATATGACAACACATATGCTGTGAGTTTAAATAAAAATATTGTCTTCTAGATAATATCCATACTCAAATAAGTCCTCATTATAATTATTGATACACTATTTTATAAAATAGTGAGGACTACTAAAACAACTGCCTTGAAACATCACTCCACACCCCGACTAGTTCCCGCTATATTCTCGCCTCCTGAGAAGAAAAATGGAACAAAATGTAAAAGGGTGAGCTCAACTAGCCCAGTAAAGAATATTATGACTAAGATAATGTAGAATAAATTATCCTTAGTCCTTAAGAGGGAAAAATATGATAGAATACAATAGACAATAAGTTTTAGATCAACAACTACAACAGAAACAACAATTCATTAGAAGAGTTAAGTAGAGATTGTAGTCTACTATCTTCTATGATTTAAAATTCCATCATCAATATTGTATCCCTATAACATAAATCAATATAAATCTTGAATCAAATATTCATCTTTGCACTACGGGACAAAGATATTCATTTGTATCACCAGTTAGTAATGTTCATCTCAACACCTATCCATGTTTTCACTACGGGCCAAAGATATTCATCAGGTAATCATTCATCTTTGCATTACAAGCCAAAGATATTCATCAACTATAACCATTTAAGACTGAGGATGATGAAAAATATTTTCAAGAACAAATCTAGTGAGATAAAGGACACGATTAGGGATTCATAATTTAGTTTATCCAAGTTCAAGAATACTCTTTAATAATCAATTGTGGAGCAAAATTAAAGAATAAAGTTCAAAACTTAGATTCAATCAAAGATAAGAACCATAACAGATAACTTAGATACAAAAAAGAAAACTCAAGGAATTTCTGATCATTTTAGGAATTATAGCAGCAATACTTATCGTAGTAAATTTAGAGTTAGGAATCTGAAATGAACAATATATGAAACTGCAAATGGATTTTCAACTGTCATGCAGTAGTCCACGTAGACAGATCATTTCCATAATTTAATAACCATTGAATACGAAGGGTTATTCACCAGGCATGCGGTAGTCCGTGTACACAGGTTGATCCAACAAAATAATAAGGAATGGAATAACAACCCTTACGAGTATTGAAAGAAAATAACTCTCTTCATGAATACGAAAGAAATAATACCCCTTATGAATACAACAAATAATATCCCTTACCTTAGTAGGAGATTGAATACTGAAGTAGGGTAATAGCATAATACTCCTCTTCTTTCTCTCTATAGTTTCTTTCTCTAGAGTTTTAGTGAATTCGTAAAAAATAATGAAGGAATGAGCTTCTATTTATAGGAGAATGGACTAAATAGTAACTAATTCATGAACGGTTCAGATTGATTTACTTTTAAACGGACGATCCATATTGATTTACTATTAAAACTTTAAACTAGCGATCCATATTGATTTACTATTAAAACTTTATACCAGCGATTCATATTGAGTTAATATTAAAACTTTAAACCAACGATCCATATTGATTTACTAGTATAACTTCAACCAACAATCTGAAAAATTAGCACATCTCTTCATGGAATAATAAGCCAAACTTATAACAAACGCCCCATAATAAACCCCTCTATTTATATAAAAAATTTAATAAATATTTACCACAAATCATTTATCTTTAATCAACACATTTTTAATCTTTCAATAATTATTCATCATTAATATTATAACTCACAATATTTAACAACCATATCATTCCCATGAAAGAGGGGGCTTTTCGATAAGGATTTCTCCCTACTGGCGCGCAATTAGGTGACCAAACCCTTTTCCTTGACAGAACTTTCTAGACATCGTCAATATTGCAAATAATAATATGAATAACTTTTTTGTCTTAATATTTGATTTAATAATATAAAATATTATGCATATGATACTATGACAATAATTGAATTAAATAACATGAGATTCTATGTAGCAATTACTGTAGCAATAATTGAGTATGACTGAGTGACTTCTCACGTAAGCATCAATAATCAATACCGTGTGCTACTATGCAACCACGTGTATTACTGTTCTTTTACCACCGGGTATTTCAACAGTTTAACGGTAAAACTTTTGTCCTTATTTTATAAAAAGATATTTATGTCATTTTCTAACACCGAAAATACTTCCGTTGTGGGGTCCACCAATGATTGTGTCATTGTACTGATATTTCCTGACAAAAAGAATATTCCCAGACCAAACAAATATTCCCCGACACAACGAATATTTTATATAAACTTGCTTACTTTGCAAAATTTGTAAACATTACCCACAACTATAACATTATATCAAATCCACACCATAATATTCCAATCTTTATTCATAAAAGTTGGGATCTTACAACCTCCCCTTCTTATGAAATTTCGTCCTCGAAATTAGGGTACGTACCTGGTATGTCGAAAAGGTGATGATACCTTGACTTTATTTCAGATTCTAACTCCCAGGTCATTTCCTCAACATCATGGTTTCTCCAAAAAACTTTGATTTGAGGTATAACCTTGGAGCGTAGAATATGATCCTTCTTATCCAAGATTTTAATAGGTACCTCTTTATACATTAAATCTTCCGCTATCTCGTCTAGTTCTAATTCAATAATGTGGTTCGGGTCTTCCATATATTTACGTATTATATATATGTGAAAAATGTTATGAACACGAAAAATACTTAGCGGTAAGGCGAGTCTATAGGCCACAATTCCTACTCGATTGAGGATTTCGAATGGCCCAATAAATCGAGGATTGAGCTTTCCTCTCTTTCCAAAACTTATAACTCCTTTCCATGGAGCAACACGTAACAACATATGCTCTCCAACATTGAATTCCACTTCTCTTCGATGAAGATCAACATAACTCTTTTGTCGATCTTGTGAGGTTTTTATACGTTGCCGGATCATTTGAATCTTTTTCGTTGTCATGCATACCAATTCCGGACCTATCAATGTTGCTTCACCCACCTTATCCCAGCATACTGGAGAACGACACTTGCATCTATACAACGCTTCAAACGGAGCCATGCTAATACATGCTTGATAACTGTTGTTGTAGGAGAATTCCACCAATGGCAAGAACTTATCCCAACTTCTTTTGAAATCAATGACACAGAGTCTTAATAAATCTTCAAGAGTTTGAATAGTCCTCTCCGACTGCCCGTTCGTTTGAGGATGGTATGCCGAATTGAATTGTAAATCCGTGCCCATAGCTTTTTGCAAACTAACCCAAAATCGTGAAGTAAATCTTGGGTCTCGATCAGAAACTATGGATACTGGCATACCATGTAGTCTTATAGTCTCACTTATGTATATACGAGCAAGACGTTCAAGTGAAAAAGTTTCCCGTATAGATAAGAAATGAGCACACTTGGGCAATCTATCAACAATGACCCAAATTGCATCTATGCCTTGAGAAACCATGGGAAGACCAGTAACGAAATCCATGGTAATGTGCTCCCACTTCCATTCTGGAATTTCAAGTGATTGCAATGGACCTTTTGGCACTTAATGCTCCGCCTTGACTCGTTGACAACTTAAACACCTTGAGATAAACTACGCTATCTCCCTCTTCATATTGCTCCACCAAAATGTATGTCAAAGATCACGATACATTTTGGTACTCTCAGGATGGATTACAAATGGTGTGTTATGTGCCTCCATCATGATATTATACTTTAAATTAGGGTTGTTAGGAACGCAACGTCTGGAGTTGACACAAACTATTCCTTCTTCATCGACTCTTGCTTTCGGAATAGCACCTTCTTGCACTTTCTTCTTCATACTCATCAGCTCCAGGTCTGTAGCTTGAGCAGCTTTAACTTTCTCGATTAAAGTCGTTTCTACTCATATATTTGCCATCATCACGTGGGTCCCTAGAGTCTTTAACTCTATCTCCATCCTTTGCAAGTCATATAAAATAGGCCTTTGCGTTGACAATATCGCACTCGTACTCGCATATGATCTTCTACTCAACGCGTCAGCTACCATGTTCGCTTTTCCAGGATGGTATTGAATTGCATGGTCGTAATCTTTTAACAGCTCAAGCCAACGTCGTTTTTGCATGTTGAGTTCCTTTTGGGTGAAGAAATATTTAAGGATTTTATGATCTGTATAGATATTCACTTTCTCCCCATACAGGTAGTGCCTCAAGATCTTTAGCGCGAAAATGACTACTGCCAACTCTAGATCATGAGTAGGATAATTCCTCTCATATTCTTTGAGTTTTCATGAGGCACATGCTATGACTTTCCCATGTTGCATGAGAACACATCCTAACCCTTTTCCCGAAGCATCGCTGTAGATATAAAATCCATCCGAACTAGATGGTATTGTCAGAACAGGTGTCAAAATGAGTCTCCTCTTGAGTTCTTGAAAGTTTTTCTCACATTCCTCACTCCATACAAATTTTATATCTTTCCGAGTCAGCTGAGTTAACGGAGTAGCAATTTAAGAAAATCCTTCTATGAATCTCAGATAATAACCAGCTAAACCTAGAAATCTACGTACTTCGGTCACCGACATCAGTTGATCCCAACTTTGTATTGCTTCAATCTTCATCGGGTCAACAGATACTCCATGTTTTGACACTACGTGCCCAAGGAATGCTACTTCCTCAAGCCATAACTCGCATTTCTTCAGCTTGGCATATAGCTTGTTATCACGAAGCCTTTGAAGTACCAACTTCAAATGGTGTTCATGATCTTCATAGCTTTTGGAATAGATGAGGATGTCATCAATAAAGACAACAACGAACTGATCTAAATATTCCTTGAACACACGCTTCATTATATCCATGAAAGCAAAAAAAGCATTAGTCAATCCAAAAGACATGACTAAGAATTCATAATGCCCGTACCGAGTTCTGATGGCAGTCTTCAGAATATCCTCAATTTTAATCTTCAGCTGATGATATCCAGAACAAAGATCAAACTTTGAAAAGAATTGGGCTCCTTGTAACTGGTCGAACAGGACATTAATGCGAGGTAACAGATATCTATTCTTGGTGGTGACATGGTTCTATTCCCGTTAGTCAATATAAAGTCGCATACTCCCGACTTTCTTCTTTACGAATAAAACAGGAGCACCCCAAGGAGATGTACTAGGACGAATGAAACCGATGTCTAACAACTCCAGTAGTTGGACCTTTAACTCCTGAAGTTCAATAGAAGCCATTCGATATGGGGATTAGAAATGGGTTTTGTACCAGGTTCAAGGTCAATAAAGAATTCAACTTCATTTTCTGGGGGTAGGCCAGGAAGTTCTTCAGGAAATACGTTAAGAAATTCACTAACAACAGAAATATTATTCAAATCTAACGTATTTTTGTTCAAGTCCATGACATGGGCTAACAAAGCTTGACATCCGTTTTTCAATAAACAAATGGCTTTATGGCTTGATATGATAATGATTGACTTTAGTGGTTTGGTTTCTTGAATTCGCATAACAGGTTGGTTAGAAATATGAAAACTAACAACCTTATGAAAATAATCAATTTTGGCATGATGAGTAGTTAGCCAATCAATCCCTAAAATCACATCAAATGCAAGTATCTTTAAAGAGATAAGCTCAACAGGTAATGTGATGGTCGCAACTTGAATCAAGCAAGATTTATAGACAGTGGATGTAATAAAAGTTTCTCCTAACGGAGTCTCAATAGATAAGTCAAAGTCTAATTTCTCTAGAGTCAAGTTCAAATGTTGAGCACAAGCAGGAGAGATAAAAGAATGGGTAGAACTGGTATTTAGTAAGGTATAAACTTCGCATAAGTTTATGATTAGCTTACCCATGATCACCTCATTTGGGTTCCTCGCGTTTTGGTCATTCACGACAAACGCTCTTCCAGGAATCGCTAACTTTGACTTATCCAAGACAGCCTTTGGAGTCACCATCCCCGCTGGACTTGGTTTCGCTACCGAACAAATTCGGACTATATGACCGCCTTTTCCACAACTGAAACACACCTTGAAAGGCTGTGAATAGTTTGGACTTATGTGTCCCTCCTCTCCGCATGTGTAGCATCTTACTGGCGGTCGTTCTCCTCCCCTAAAATTTGTTGCTGGTGCTGGTGCTGACGTCTTGAAGTTGTCATTGTTGTACCTTCTCTTTTTGAAATCTCCCCCCGACTCGCTTCTTTTACTATCATGGCCATGATTACCACCAGAGTGGTTACCGTTTTGTCTAGATATTTTCCTCCTCGCTGGTTGTCATTGCTCCGATGACTGCTGCCACTGGTATGACCCTGGTTGTGGTCCCTTGGTTGAACATACTCATTATCTCGCTCTAATCATTGAGCCCTATTTACAACATCTGAATATAGAGAAAATTTTTGAGAGATAAGGTATTAACGAAATTTGGGTTTCAACCCTCTTAGAACATCCGCGTCATACATTCCTCATTCTCTACCAAATGAGGTGCAAACCTGGATAACCCCACGAACTTAGCCTCATACTGGGACAAAGTCATGTTGTTTTGTTCCAGTCTAATAAACTCTACCTCATTCATATGACGAATACTTTCAGGAAAGTACTTGTCATTGAACAGTTTCTAAAATGTTTCCCAAGATATATTAAGTGCGGCTAGCTGGGTACGCTTCACAGATTCACACCAATAATCCGCTTCACCACGAAATATAAAGGTGGCGAATGGAACCTTCTGTTCCTCCGTGCATCCCAAGGCATGAAATATCATGGTTATTTGCTTAACCCACGTTTCTGCCTTAATCGGATCCGGCTTTCCCAAAAACATCGGTGGTCCCAACTCTTTGAACTGCTTGGTTGTGACAAGCTACGCGTTGCTATCATTTCCACCTGTATTTTGTACATGAGTCTCCTTCGTCTGATTTTGCATGAACTGTAAAAAACTTCTAAACATCCCATTATTCATCGTTTGATCGGTGCTGTTGTTTACAGGAGGAACATTGTCGTCCTATTGCATGTTCTCCTGGTTGGTGATTAAAGGTGTCTCCACAGTCTCATACATTGTATTGTTAATATTTTCAGCTACCATTCTTAAATACTGCTAAAAAAATAAGGGTTAGATAAAGAAATTGACATGCCACATAATACCCCTATATTCCGACCGTCCAAACAAAGACAAATAAGCTTAGGTAGGACACACTAGCGAAGGATTTACTCATCACTCCCTTCCTAGTTCTAACCCCGGATCTCCATCAGAGATCATATCCCTAAGCTCTGATACCAACTGTGACGCCCCCAAAATAGGTCCACACAACCAATTCTGAGTTGCCAAATACATGGTACATAAAACAACTAAAACTTCATTATTACAATTGTCGTGCAAAATATGACAACACATCTGTTGTGAGTTTAAATACAAATATTATCTTCTAGACAATATCCACACTTAAATAAGTCCTCATTACAATTATTGATACACTATTTTACAAAATAGTGAGGACTACTAAAATAACTGCCTTGAAACATCACTCCACACCCCGACTAGTTCCCGCTATATTCTCTCCTCCTGAGAAGAAAAATGAAACAAAATGGAAAAGGGTGAGCTCAACTAGCCTAGTAAAGAATATTATGGCTAAGATAATGTAGAACAAATTATCCTTAGTCCTTAAGAGGGAAAAATATGATAAAATACAATAGACAACAAGTTTTAGATCAACAACTGCAGCGGAAACAACAATTCATTAGAAGAGTTAAGTAGAGAATGTAGTCTACTATCTTCTATGATTTAAAATTCTATCATCAATATTTTATCCCTATAACATAAATCAATATAAATCTTGAATCAAATATTCATCTTTGCACTACGGGACAAAGATATTCATTTGTATCACCAGTTAGTAATGTTCATCTCAAAACCTATCCATCTTTTCACTACGGGCCAAAGATATTCATCAGGTAATCATTCATATTTGCACTACAGGCCAAAGATATTCATCAACTATTACCATTTAAGAATGAGGATGATGAAAAATATTTTCTAGAACGAATCCAGTGAGATAAAGGAGACGATTAAAGATTCATAATTTAGTTTATCCAAGTTCAAGAATACTCCATAATAATCAATTGTGGAGCAAAATTCAAGAATAAAGTTCAAAGCATAGATCCAATCAAAGATAAGAACCATAACAGACAACTTGGATACAGAAAAGAAAACTCAAGGAATTTCTGATCATTTCAGGAATTATAGAAGTAATACTTATCTTAGTAAGTTTAGAGTTAGGAATCTTAAATGAACAATATACGAAACTGTAAATGGATTTTTAACTGTCATGTGGTAGTCCACGTAGACAAATCATTTCCATAATTTAATAAACATTGAATACGAAGGGTTATTCACTAAGAATGTGGTAGTCCGCATAGACAGGTTATTCTAACAGAATAATAAAGAATAAAATAACATCCCTTACGAGTATTGAAAGAAAATAACTCTCTTCATGAATACGAAAGAAATAATACCCCTTACAAATACAACAAATAATATCCCTTACCTTAGTAGGAGATTGAATACTGAAGTACGGTAGTAGCAGAATACTCCTCTTCTTTCTCTCTATAGTTTCTCTCTCTAGAGTTTTAGTGAATTTGTAAGAAATAATGAAGGAATGAGTTTCTATATATAAGAGAATGGACTAAATAGTAACTAATTCATGAACGGTCCAGATTGATTTACTTTTGAACGGACGATCCATATTGATTTACTATTAAAACTTTAAACTAGCTATCCATATTGATTTACTATTAAAACTTTATACCAGCGATTCATATTGATTTAATATTAAAACTTTAAACCAACGATCCATATTGATTTACTAGTATAACTTCAACCAACAATTTGAAAAATTAGCACATCTCTTCATGGAATAATAAGCCAAACTTATAACAAACACCCCATAATAAACCCCTCTATTTATATCAAAAATTTAATAAATATTTACCACAAATCATTTATCTTTAATCAACACATTTTTAATCTTTCAATAATTATTCATCATTAATATTATAACTCACAATATTTAACAACTAGATCATTCCCAAGAAAGAGGGGGCTTTCTGATAAGGATTTCTCCCTATTGGCGCGCAATCAGGTGACCAAAACCCTTTCCTCGACAGAACTTTCTAGACATCGTCAATATTGCAAATAATAATATGAATAACTTTTTTGTCTCAATTATTGATTTAATAATATAAAATATTATGTAGATGATATTGTGACAATAATTGAATCAAATAACATGAGATACTTTGCAGCAATTACTGTAGCAATAATTGAGTATGACTGAGTGACTTCTCATGTAAACATCAATAATCAATACCGTGTGCTACTATGCAACCACACGTATAACTGTTCTTTTACCACCGGGTATTCAACAGTTTAACGGTAAAACTTTCGTCATTATTTTATAAAAAAGATATTTCTGTCATTTTCTAACCCTGACAATACTTCTGGTTTGGGGTCCACCAATAATTGTGCCGTTGTACGGATATTCCCTGACAAAAAGAATATTTCTCGACCAAACGAATATTCCCCGACACAACAAATATTTTATATCAACTTGCTTACTTTGTAAAATTTGTAAACATTACCCACAACTATAATATTATATCAAATCCACACCATAATATTCTAAAATATATTTCTAGAAAAAAAAAGTAATCTTTATTCATAAAAGTCGGGGTCTTACAGGTATGCTTGGGTGTAATAAGTTATATATGGAGATAATGACTTATCAATAAAGAATCTACTAATTTTAGTGAAAGAAGAGATATGTCCCATGTGATTCGATAAATGACAACCCAGGAATCCTTAGCCAAGGTGGAATGAAATTAGAAAGTAGTTTCTAATTTGAATTTATTAGGAGTTGTGCATTTAAGAATCGAAATACATATAATTAAATAAAATAAGACTTGACAGTAATTTCATGTCTTATATTTAATTGAGACATTGTATGGTGGAAGGATTGAATTGTACGATAACTATTTATTCAAAGGTTCTTTTATAATTAATGTTGAAATCTATATTATCTGAAAAGTCGTTGATCGCTAGGGAGGCTTATCCCCATTGTAGAATAAATATTATTTATTTAAATAAATTAATAGTTTAATTTATTTATTTAAATAAGATTATAATTGTTCTAATTGATTTATTCACAACCGGTTTAATATGGAGAACCTAAAGGGTCACACCATAAAAGGAAGAATAATTATTTAAAAATTTAATGACATAATTTTAATAATATGTTAAGTATATTTAATTTAATCTATGGTGATAGAATAAATTAAATAGCTTAATATTTATTATTTATTATTTTAGAAATATTACATATAAATTAATAAGAGGAGTCTTATTAATATTATTAAAATTATTATTATTTTAATTTCTAAAGGAGTTTGGGAATTAATTTAATATTAGTACTCTCATTTATTCCTAATAAGACAAATTAATTAAATGAGTTTAATTAATTATTCATAATAAGATTAGGGAGCCTAATTAATTAAATAATACCCTAATAAGGGTTAACTGATATCTTTATAAGAGGAGTCTAATATGACTCCCCCAAAATATACATTGTGATGCCCCGAAAATAAGTATACATCACTCATTTTGAGTCGCCAAATACTTGGTACAGAAATCAAATACAAACTTCTTTTATATAATACGACAAAAGCGTAGCTGAGAGTTTTGCACACGAATATTGTCTTCTAGAAAATATCCAAACTCAAATTCAATCCTCATTACAATTAATATCACACTATTTTATAGAATAGTGAGGACTACTAAAACAACTATCTAGACCGTCAATCCATTCCCCGACTAGTCCAAGCTATATTCTCATTTCCTGAAGAGAACAGTGAAAGAAAAGGGTGAGCTCAACTAGCCCAGTAAGAAATATTATGAATAAGATAATGCAAAATAAATTATCGTTAGCCTTCAACAGTGTTAAACTGATAAAATATAATAAATATGAAGTTTAACTACAGCGGAACAAGCAATCCATTAGAAGAGTTAAGAAGAGCATGATATCTACTATCTTATATGAAAAAGTTTATCATCAATTTTATTGTTGAGACTCAGCTTAATAAATAATCCACATTACTAAATTATCCATGCACTACAGGCCAAGGATATTCATTAGTATCATAACCACAAATTATCTATGAACTACGAGGCAAGGATATTCGTGTTTTGACAAATGGTCATGATCATGCCAACCGTTGTCCATCAATGCACTACGGGCAAGACTTTTACCACATCATTTGTAACATTACGGTCATGATTATATCGAATAATCCCTGGTCATAATCACACCAATCAACAGTCCATCTATGCACTACGAGTTGTGACATTCCGAATTTTTTAAGAATTAATAAATGAGAATTTAATAAATAAAATTATTATTTTACGATGTTTAAGTACGAGTATGTGTATATGTATCATATATTGTGAAATATGTGAATTAGTGTGAAGAGAATATAAATATTAATTTAATATTTATTGAAGTAAATAAATATTTTAATTGAATTATTTATTGAGATTATGTGATTAATATGGAGTAATGTAATTAAGTGTATTATATTAATTAAATGATTATTTAATATTTAATTAATATGTAATGATTTTATGTTATAGAGAAAATTGGGATTTATATGAGAATTAAATTTTTATTTGATTATATGAATTAAATGAAAATTTAATTGATTATTTATGTGAGTAAGCTATGTGAAGGTCGTTCGATGACCTAGAATGTGCGAATGTGGTTAGGATTCTGGCTATGTGCTAGAATTAATTGTTTTGAATTTCTAAGAGGAAAATAAAAGTTTTTCGAGAAATTTCCATAAAAAGATTATTCATCCGTTTCTGCTAGGGAATTAAGTTTGAAATTCTGAGAAATGTGTAATGATAGAATATGAAGACGAGATGGAATATTTAATAATATTTCATTTATGGCAAATGAAGTTTTCGCCTGCGGACTTAAAACCTAAGGGTTGAGAAGAATGATTTCTGAGAAGGAAATGAGCTTCGTATAATGAATTACGATAATGATTATGCGTACGTTATACGAGTGTGATACTATTTAGTATACAAGTATAATACGAAGATTTAATATGACGTATAATACGAATATTGTACGAGTACTATATGAAGAGAATACGTGAATTATATGTGTGGAATACGATTGGTATTATTGGATTTATAGGTTAAGGACTTAATATGATCCAATTGGATTTGGATTATACCAAGCCCAAGTGATTGAGTAATCAAGCCCAATGAATTATGTGTTTAAGCCAAGTTAAAGCCCAATGTTAGGATTAATTAAGCCCGATCCAAGAAACCGAACCAGTGGATTGAACCGGATGGGTCTTAGAATGGGTAAAACCCATGGGGCAACCCATGGGGATGACCCATGGGCATGTGGGCCACCACTTGGTGGCCAAGTAAAGTGAACTACTTGATCACCAAGTATTTTACTTGGTGAATGAAGTAGTAATAATAAGAGAGGTGGGGAGAAAAGACCATTTAGCCCTCCATTTGGTTTGCTTTATAAAAGAGAAGCTTATGTTGGTCATTTGATGGTTTTCAAAGTTGTCCAACTTATATTGAGAGAGAGAAATAGCTAGAATCAAGTAATCATCCTACTTTGAAGCAAAACCTTAGAAGTTTTAGCAAGAACACAAAGATCGGAAAGGTAATATTCCATTAATAATAGTTTTCCATCCCTTTTGATTTCTTTGTTATAAAGAATCATAAATTGGTGGAGCATGCCTCTTATGGAGGAATAAGGATGGCTTGTAATATGTAAAACCTTTATAAGTCGTGTGTAAATGAAAATCGTAAGGTTTACGTAAGTTTAAATCAGTAGGAAATATTGATATATGAATATGGTTGTTAATGGACAAATTGAACACCATCACTATTAGAATATGTGCATCTTGCTTGGTTAGGATGTAGATATGAAATCAATGGAGTGTTCCATTTGATTTGCCTTTTAGAACACTAGTAATGAAGTTATGGCGAATTTAACGGAATTAGGCGTTAAGCGTCGAAAGCGTAGAAATTCGGATTAGTAGTCGAAAGTTGTCGTGAGACTTGAAAGCGTTGGTTTTCAATGTCAACACGTGAGATAGGGTATTTAAGAGTCGTGGGCTCAAGAAATAAATGGATTCGGACTTAAAACGAAGAAAACGAGTATTGAGCGCTCGAAAGCGTTTAACGAACGCTCGATAATGAACTTAAAAGTGAATTTTAAGTTAACGGATTTGGAATTGAAAAATTCTTATATGAACGCATAGAGTATGTAATTTATGAGTTGTAGGCTTTTGAACGAACCAAATCGAACATATAATGAAGAAGTTATGAAGCAGGAAGTTCACTAAAAAATTTTATCTGTAAATTTTTTACAGAGTTTGAGGTCTGGAATGGCGGTGCTGAGACAAACTTGTTTTTGTCTTTGCGTAGTGGCCGTGCACAATGTATTGACCTATTGAAGAGCGGCGTTGCAGTGCCATTCATATAAGGAGTTTTTGCTTGCAGCTTAGCTAGGCAGGAGGCTTAGCTATTATAAGCTGGCGTTGTAGCGCCCGGTGTTTAATAGAAGGACACCTTGCAGCAGCTATGAAAGCGAGGGAATTGTTAGACAAGTTAGGTTTTGAATTCAATTATTTCAAGACCAATATGAGATGAGTTTATATACTTAATGAACATACTAAAACTATTCCTATGTTACATATACTAGTGTATATGGTGTGTAACTTA
Source organism: Panax quinquefolius (assembly GCA_020205615.1). Lineage (NCBI taxonomy): Eukaryota > Viridiplantae > Streptophyta > Magnoliopsida > Apiales > Araliaceae > Panax > Panax quinquefolius. The sequence continues at coordinate 69,301,702 of CM035158.1, read as the reverse complement.
GGAATTGTACGTGAATTGTTAGTATGGTAACAAAGAACACGAAGTGTTAATAATAAACCGTGAACGATAATCGACATTGGTACTTCACCAATGACGATTGATTTCGGTTAGTAACGTAAGAACGTTAACAAGCCGAGATGAAGGGTAGTAAGTTGAATTGACGTTATTAATTAAATAAAGTCAACTAAGACATAGAAGAGAAAGAAGTTGGTAGAAACAATGTGATTGATTGTTTGGTAGCTAATTACAGTATGTTATATGAATATATCATGTAGATTATGTAATAGCTGAGAACAGTCGAATAAATTATTTTAAGACGCTTGAAGGCAAGTTTTCTTAACCCTTGTCTAACCTTTGAGTTAGTCTTGTTTTCTGTGATTCATTGTACTAAGTTGCATGAATGATTTTAAAGAAAGGGTCAATGCCAGTTTTAACTCGGCTAGACTATTCGTAAGAGATAGATTGATTTGTATACATATCTTTCTATATAGAAATGATAACGCTATCCTATGCCAAGTATTTGGTACAGATTCAAAGGTAAGTTTGTTTATGAACAAACAAAAGTATTTTTCATCAATTATTCGATGGGCACGCGAGTTTTCCAAAACTTAAGCTTAAATACGTTTAACGAATGAGTGTTGATCAACATAGAGTACTATAGGCTGATCACCTAGAAGTGCTCGTAAGTAATGCCGGATGTACATCCTTAGTGCTATTATGTCCTTTTCAAGTATGAAAATAGAAAGATACTGTTCATGGTCTTTCAACCAGGTCAGAATTCCTAAACTATTATATACTTTGGGAATTGAGATTATGAATTGTTGAGTATTGATGTTTTTCATAATACTTTATGACTACTTGTTCAGTTATGGAAGATTTTTATAAAATTCACGAATGTGGTATTGATATTATTCTTTGTTAGACTTGTTGAGCTTGTTATGCTCACTTCTTGCGTGAATTATATGATTGCGATTAAAAGCCGAAAGCATATTGAGAATGCTAAGAGAAATAAGGGCAAGGCTAAAATGGATAGTTAACCATCTTGTAATAGATTAGTATGATTGTATGTATTATACTTACGAACAACGAATGATGTAATCGGTTTATGAACATGGGAAAGGATTTCACTTTGATTGTAATAAGAAGATAGTAATTACATTCATTATGTTGTGGTTTTCAATGGAATGATTGTATAGTTATGAGTATCAGTGTAGCACCATATATCGGGTTGGAAGATATACGAATTTGGGGGCGTCACGAGGTTGGTATCAAAGCATTAGGTTATAAAACTTAAGGGGGAAGAACCTTAGGCTAATAACCTCGTAAGGAAGGTAAAGTCAAAGAAAGAAATTTGAGTCGAATGAATTAATAAAGTATTGAGAAAAACTCGAGCATCAAGAAAGATTTAAGAGATGGAAATTAATCCTAAATAAATTAAATGTGATTTGTGCTTATACTATTGTGTATTATGTACTAATCAACGTGTTATGTGTTTTGTAGATGTCAAACGATAGCTTGATGTATAGAGACATTCACGTGGTGAGTGAAGAGTTAGTGAACCAAGTGGAGATAGTACCTATGCCAGTGGCGGAGGTACCGGTAGTGGTTCTAGAAGATTCTGATCCAGAAGAGTACATTTCTGGGGAGGATTACTCTGAGGAAACAATGGGAATAACATCATATCTAAATATGATGATAGATGTGGAGGAGGATATGGAGGTAACATCGATTAATATGGTGGTACCTACTCAGGAGTCAACACCTCCAGATGCAATGAGATCATTGTACCTGGTTGTGCTTGATAGGAATGTGTATCTACACACTATGGTGCAGACACAGAACGAGGAGATTACCGCCCTATATGAGGCGAAGGAGTCTGCAGAGGCAGATTTTGAGTTGAAGCACGATGAGAAAGTGTAGATGACGAATAAGGAGAAGGATTATAAGGAAGAGGCCGTAGAGCTTCGAAAGAAACTAGTTGAAAAAGACTAGAAGATTGCTAGGATGTCGTACATCCATGAATGTGCTCACGAGGATTTCAAGCTAAAAATTGCTTGTTATTCTATTGAGTCAGGGCAGACTCGACATACGATTAGTTGAGATATTATTTTGATTTTAGCAAATCGAAACATGAGAATGTAGTAGTAAAAGCGTTGTTAGTAGATCATTAGATCTTTTTGTATATGTGTAGTGACGTAAAACCCTCTTTTGTATAATTAAAGGGTAGTTTTTTTTTTGTAAATCTCAATTTTTGTAGAAGTCAATTGCGGGATAGTAATGTATTAGCTTTTTGGTTATGGAAGCAAAGTGTAAATAGTTTTGACTATGAAAGTATATTAATATAAGAAAGTTTTTTTTTAATGTGCTTGTTGTGGTATGAGTTGTTATTTGAGAATGATAACCAAGTAGTTAAATAGATAATAATGAAACTTTATTTATTTAATCGAATTATGCCGCCAAGAAGGAGACAACGTAAACAAGAAATTTGAGTCACATAATGAAAAATCAAGGGGTCCTAATAACCCTATGCAAGAGTTCGTTAATTTATTAACAATGACATTTAACCAAGTTGGGGAGGAATTCGTAGCACCTAGGGTAGCTAAAATAACTACCTTTAAGGAATTCAAAAGTGTGGGTCCCTCGGAGTTTCGAGGAACGACTAACCCATTAGAGGCCCATACGTGGGTAAAAGAGATAGAGAAGGTGTTTGTTATTACAAGCGTGGGTGGGCAAAAGACTTCTTTTTGCGACTTACATGATGAAAGGGGAGGCCAACTCTTTGGTGGGAGGCTCACTGTGGTGGGGCTAGGATGGAGGCGATTATATGGGAGCAGTTCAAGAAGGTATTCTTGAGAACTACTTCCCTACTAGCATCAAGGTAGAATGGAGATTAAGTTCTTGGAACTTAAACAAGGGATATGATGATTCCCAATCTGTTGCTAAATTCAATGAATTGGTGAGATTTGCTCCACATCGGTGGACAGAGAAGAGGAAGGCTCGTAGGTTTGAGCGGGGCCTGAAACTTGGCTCTCTCTGATAGGATTTTGGTGTTTCAGAGTGCTTCCCTATGGGACCATTTTTGGAAAAGGCAATAAGCTTGAAGGTGGTGGTGAGGTGTTGTCTCAATACCACAAGGAAAGGAAGAATAAGAATAAGAGTGAGGGAGGAAATAAGGCAGAGGTTGCTAGTGGTAGTGGTACTATGCCAAAGAGGAAGAGCTTTAACCATGGGAATACTGGGGTGAAACAAGGAGATCCTAAACGTAGGATGGAGGCATGCAAGACATGCGAAAAGACTCATTTGGGAGTCTGTTTAAAAGGAAAATCAGTTTGTTATAACTGTTGGCAGGAGGGACATTTATCACCCAACTGTCCTAACCCTAAGAAAAATCATGGGTGTTTTGTTTGTGGATCGTTGGACCACATGGAAAGAAATTGCCCGAAGAAAGGGTTAGAGGGAAATAAGGGTTCTGGTAGTGGTAAATTAGCCATTACTGGACCAACACCATATGTGGGTAGACCCTCAGCCCGTACGTTTAATATGACTATCCAAGATGCGGTTGCATCATCGGATGTAGTAGCAGGTATCATTCCAGTCAATGAAATAAATGCTTATGTGTTATTTGACTCGGGTGCTACTTGTTCTTTTATAGCATGTGAATTTGCTAAGCGATTAGGTTTAATCCCTGAAAAGTTAGCAATACCTTTAGACGTTAAGGTAGAAAACGAAGAGATAATCCCCATTGAACATATTCATAAGGATTGTTGCGTAAATATTAGAGGGAATAAGTTATCGGTAGATTTGTGTACCGATAAGGTTAAAAAGAATTGATGTAATTCTTGGTATGGATTGGTTGATTAACCATAAGGCTATAATAGATTGCCATAGGAAAAGTGTGAACCTTCGGCTTTCTAAGAAAACCAAGGTAGTATTCTTCGATAGTAAATCATTGAGACGCTCTTATTGTCTAATGATGACACAAGCTAGGAAGATGTTAAGAAAGGGGGTGTGTAGGTTATCATGCCATGTTGTGGATACCCAAAGAGTGGGAACATCCTTGGACCAGATACCTATAGTTCAAGAGTTCGCGGATGTATTTTCGGAGGAATTACGGGTATTCCACCGGATAGGGAGGTTGAGTTTGTGATTGATACATTACAAGATATACAACACGGTTTCAAGGGCACCATACCGGATGGCGCCAGTTGAGATGAAGGAGTTAATGGTTCAATTACAAGAACTATTAGACAGGAAGTACATTCAACTGAGTGTGTCTCCTTGGGGAGCACCGGTATTGTTTGTAAAGAAAAAGGATGGGTCGTTACGACTTTGTATCGACTATCGAGAGTTGAACAAGTTAACGATTAAGAATAAATACCCGTTGCCCAGGATCGATGATCTATTTGATCAGTTGAAAGGGGCAAAGTATTTTTCAAAAATAGATTTATATATGGGGTATCATTAGTTAAAAGTAAGGAAGGAGGATGTACCTAAGACGGCATTGGAACTCGTTATGGTTACGAGTTTACGGTAATGTCGTTTGGGTTGACTAATCGCATGACCGCATTTATGGATATGATGAACAGAGTGTTCAAGCAGTATTTGGACAAGTTCATCGTAGTGTTCATTGATGATATTCTAGTCTATTCTAAGACGTCAGAAGATCATGCTGAAAATTTAAGGATAGTGTTGGAGACACTACTACGGAAGGAAAAGTTATATCTGAAATTCACAAAGTGTGAATTTTGGCTTGAACGAAAGTCGATTTCTAGGACATGTTATTGATAAAGATGGCATTTAGTGGATCCAAACAAAGGTAGAAAGCAGTTAATGAGTGGGAGCAAAAAAAATGCCAACCGAGGTTTGAGTTTTTACGGGGTTAGCGGGATACTATAGAAGGTTCATCCAGGACTTTTCTAAAATAGCTACTCCACTGACAAATTTGACGAGGAAGTCGGTGAAGTATGTGTGGACTGAAAAGTGTGAGAACAATTTTCAGGAACTAAAGAAGAGGTTAAGTGAGGTTTTGTATTGTCTTTACCGGATGATGATCTGGGGAATTTTTGTAGTGTATAGCGATGCTTCGCATAGAGGATTGGGTTGCGTGCTCATGCAGCATGGCAAGGTCATTCATATGTATCGTCACGTCAATTAAAGGATTATGAGAAGGCCTATCCTACTCATGACCTGGAATTGGCAGCTATAGTTTTTGCCTTAAAAATATGGAGGCATTATCTATACGGTGAGAAGTGTGAGATATATACGGACCATAAAAGTCTGAAATATATCTTCACACAGAAGGAGTTGAATATGAGGCAGAGAAGGTGGTTGGAACTAATAAAAGATTACGATTGTGATATCTTATATCATCCGGGGAAAGCAAATGTAGTAGCCGATGCGCTAAGTAGGAAGGGTAGAGAGAAACTGTCAATGTTAACGACTCGCTCGAATGAGTTAGTAGCAATGATGGAAAGGATGGAATTAGAAGTTAAATTACCGGATGAAGCAGAGGAGATGTTATTTTCCATGGAGACTTAACTGATATAGTGGAAAGTGTTAAGGAAGTGCAATTGAGCAACGAGGAATGCAAACATATGAAGAAGAGGATAGAAGATGAAGAAAAGACTAAGTATAACCTCAATAAGGACGGATTACTTCGTTTTGAAGGAAGAATTTGGGTTCCAAATAATTCTGAATTAAAGGAGAAGATAATGAGTGAGGCCCATAGTTCGAGGTATTCGATACATCCCGGTAGTAAGAAGATGTATAAAGACCTTCGTCGAAACTTTTGGTGGCCGAACATGAAAAGGGAGATAGCAGAATATGTTAGTAGGTGCTTAACTTGTTAGAAAGTTAAGGCTGAACACCAACGACCTGGTGGGTTTTTGTAATCATTAGAAATTCTGTAGTGGAAATGGGAGCACATCACAATGGACTTTGTGGTAGGACTTCCAATGATAAGGAAAGGATACAACGCTATATGGGTGATAGTGGATCGATTGACGAAATCGGCTCATTTTCTACTAAAAGGAGTTAGGTATAACCTAGACCAATTAACTAAGCATTATGTTAAAGAAATTATTTCAAGACATGGAGTGCCTATTTTGATTGTGTCAGATCGTGATCCACGATTCACATCGAACGTTTGGAGAAGTTTGCAAGAGCAAATGGGAACGCAGTTGAGATTGAGTACGACGTATCATCCTCAGATGAATGGACAAAGTGAACGAACAATTCAAACACTTGAAGATATGAAAAGATCTTGCGTTATGGATTTTAAAGGGAGTTGGGACGACCATCTACCGTTAGTGGAATTTGCGTACAACAATAGTTTTCATGCTAGTATAGGCATGCCGCCTTACAAAGCGTTGTATGGAAGGAAATGTAGGACTCCACTATATTGGGATGAAGTGGGTGAACGTCGGATGTTAGGACCTGAGTTGGTACAACAAACGACGGACATGGTAAAGCTGATACGTGCTCGGTTGGTAGCGGCTCAAGATAGGCAACAGAAGTATGCAGATCCTCACAGAGAAAAGAGAGAATTTGAAGTAGGGTCTTATGTCTTTCTGAGAGTATCACCTTGGAAAGGGAAGATACGTTTTGGGAAGAAATGGAAGTTAAGTCCAAGGTTTATAGGACCTTTTGAAATTTTAAGAAGGGTAGGAGAGGTAGCTTATGAAGTTGCCTTACCTCCAGAAATGGACCGTATTCACTATGTGTTTCACGTGTCTTTGTTGCGTCCCTATAAGTCAGACTATAAATACGTAATAGAGTATTAATCTATTAAGATAGAGAAAGATTTATCGGATAAAGAACATCCAATTCAAATTGTTGATAGGAAGGAACAAGTTTTAAGAAATAAGATAATACCTTCAGTGAAGGTGATATGGAGAAACCACAATGCTGAAGAAGCAACGTGGGAACTCGAAAGTAAAATGAAGGAAAATTTTCCTCATTTGTTTATGTAATTATAAGCGAGATTATGGGGACAGAATCCTTATAAGGGGAGAATGTAATGCTTGAGAAAATTGGATTTATATGAGAATTAAATTTTTATTTGATTATGTGAATTAAATGAATTTAATTGATTATTTATGTGAGTAAGCTATGTGAAGGTCGTTCTATGACCTAGAATGTGCGGATGTGGTTAGTATTCTGGCTATGTGCTAGAATTAATTATTTTGAATTTCCAAGACGAAAATAAAAGTTTTTCGAGAAATTTTCGTAAAAACACTATTCATCCATTTTTGCTCGGGAATTCAGTTTGAAATTTCGATAAATGCGTAATGATAGAATATAAAGACGAGATGGAATATTTAATAATATTTCATTTATGGCAAAGAAGTTTTCGCCTGTGGACTTAAAACCTAAGGGTTGAGAAGAATGATTTTCGAGAAGGAAATGAGCTTCTTATAATGAATTACGATAATGATTATACGTACGTTATACGAGTGTGATACTATTTAGGATACAAGTATAATCTGAAGAGATTAATCTGACGTATATAATATGAATATTGTACTGAGTATTATCTGAAGAGAATACGTGAATTATATGTGTGGAATACGATTGGTATTATTGGATTTAGAGAGTTAAGGACTTAATATGATCCAATTGGATTTGGATTATACCAAGCCCAAGTGATTGTAAGTAATCAAGCCCAATGAATTATGTGTTAAAGCGAGTTAAAGCCCAATGTTAGGATTAATTAAGCCCGATCCAAAGAAACCGAAGTAGATCGAATGGATGGGTCATAGAATGGGTAAAACCCAATGGGTAAAACCCATGGGGCAACCCATGGACATGTGGGCCAGCCACTTGGTGGCCAAGTATAGTGAACTACTTGATCACAAAGTATATTACTTGGTGATGAAGTAGTGAATAGTAAGGAGGTGGGGAAAAAAGACCATTGAGCCCTCCATTTGGTTGCCTATAAAAGAGAAGCTTATGTTGGTCATTTGATGGGTTTTCAAAGTTGTCCAACTTATATTGAGAGAGAGAAATAGCTATAATCAAGTAATCATCCTACTTTGAAGTAAAACCTTAGAAGTTTTAGCAAGAACACAAAGATCGAAAAGGTAAAATTCCTTAATAATAATTTTCCATCCCTTTTGATTTCTTTGTTATTAAGAATCATAAATTGGTGGAGCATGCCTCTTATGGAGGAATAAGGATGGCTTGTAATATGTAAAACCTTTATAAGTCATGTGTAAATAGAAATCGTAAGGGTTTACGTAAGTTTAAATCATAGGAAATATTGATATATGAATATGGTTGTTAATGGACAAATTGAGCACCATCACTATTAGAATTTGTGCATCTTGCTTGGTTAGGATGTAGATATGATATCAATGGAGTGTTCAATTTTATTTGGCATTTAGAACACTAGTAATGAAGTTATGACAAATTTTACGGAATTAGACGTTAAACGTCGAAAACGTAGAAATTCTGGATTAGTAGTCGAAAGTTGCCGTGAGACTTGAAAACGTTGGTTTTTAATGTCAACACGTGAGATATGGTATTTAAGAGTCGTGGGCTCAAGAATCGTCGGATTCAGACTTAAAACGAAGAAAACGAGTATTGAACGCTCGAAAGCGTTTAACGAACGCTCGATAATGAACTTAAAAGTGAATTTTGAGTTAACGGATTTAGAATTGAAAAATTCTTATATGAACGCGTAGAGTATGTAATTTATGAGTTGTAGGCTTTTGAACGGACCAAATCGGACTTATAACGAAGAAGTTATGAAGCCGGGAAGTTCACTAAAAATTTTATCTGTAAAAATTTTCTAGTCTTTGAGGTGCAGGAGTCATGGTGGCGCCAGACAAGGCTTGTGTTATGTGCGCCGCATACATCATGCTGATGTATTGACCTCTTTGAAGAGTGGCTGCATTGCCATTCATATATAGGGAGTTCGGCGCTTGCATACCTGGCAAGGGCTTAGCTCAGAATAAGCTGGCGTAGTGGCGCTAGTGTTGCATAGAAAGACCCGCCTAGAAAGCGAGGAATTATTAGACAAGTTAGGTTTTGAATTCAATTGTTTCAAGACCAATATGAGATGATTTTATATACTTAATGAATATACTAAAACTATTCCTATGCTACATATACTAGTGTATATGGTGTGTAACTTGGGAATTGTACGCGAATTGTGAGTGTAGTAACGAAGAACATGAAGTGTTAATAATAAACCATGAACGGTAATTGTTACCTCTTTTTTAGTTTTAACAAAAGAGCTTTAACTCATGCAAGTATACATGCGTCAACAAGTAATACAGAGTAAGTCGAGTATCGATCCACAGGGAAAGTTGCTAAATCAAATTATTATGCATCAACTCTATCACTATTTTTATATGCTTAAACTAATAACTATGATTATGATTGAAAATTACTTTAAAATCCAATAACACTAAAATAAGAATAATAATGAAATAAATCAAATTTGAAAATAATGGGATCCTAACTTCATTTAATACCTCACCTAATTACCACCATCATGCAAGAATTGTTCACATATCACAGGAAAGTAGCCAAGAGCACTAATATAGACATAACTATTTTTCAATGTATTATGACCCACTCATATAGCATCCACATGCGATAGACACCACATAATCATCAATATAACCAAAATCACTATATGTCTATGTGAAATTGCAACCATATTGAATTTAAGCACAAGATCTTATTTAACTCATACGGTGAAACAGTATATGTCTATCTGATTCACGAAATACAAAGCCATGCAAAACAGCCCCATATACGCATGCTATCATGATTACAATCCATACCCGCATGTTATTTTTCAATTCCATACAAGCACTTATAACGAATGGTGATCAATCATTCATGCATGTAAATTAACCATGATAGAAATTCCTTATGATATGTAAAACAATCCAAGAGTCAAGCATGTAAATAAACTACATATTAAAATCCATTAGAATCCCATAATAGTGTTTAGTTCATGACTGAACCAAAAGCCATTATAGGATCAAAGCAAAACATGGATAAAAAGCAAGCAATTGAAAGAGAGAAGGATAGAATCAATCAAACCCAATTGCTGATTATAATCTAATAGTAACGTTAAAATCCTCAATTAAATCCAACAAAAGAATAATAGTTTATCCACAATGATTGAAAATCCAAAGAAGAAGTAAAGAATATGGAGTTTTGTCTTAGTTCTACGTTGGAAATCTCTCAATGTGTAAAACCCTAGTTCCAATGTGAAAAACACGTAAAAACTACTCAATGATATGTCTGACACCAGTCAGAATTGTTTTTAATCAATTACAACCCTTAAAATTAAAAATTAAAATAAAAAACATTTCAACAACCTCGATGTCACGCGTAGCGGAAGCGTAGTCTGCGATTTTTTGTGAAACTTCGTGGTCAGTCCATTGGCTTGCGCGCGTGTTGGCAGCTGTAATGTAGGCTATAGTAGCACGCGGCCTGCGATTTGGATTTCGGGTTGATTTTGCACTTCTTTCTTTGTCCTGCTACCATTGCTTCCTTGTCATGTCACTCTTCCTTTATCCATCCTTAGTTGCATATCCCCGCTGGTTCCTCGCGTCATGCATCCATTAGCCTCATGCCATCTAACACCACCAAATTATGCCATTTCCCGCACTTTTACACCAAAGGAGTTTTCAAGACATGTAATGCAAAATATTACGAAATGCAACTAAAAACACACTAAAATGTACTTGAAATGAGCATAGTTTGCGCGAATTGATATCCAATAAGAAGGTATAAAAATCACTTATCAAATACCCCCAAGCTTGAACTATTGCTTGCCCTCAAGCAATGCATACAACCTAAAACACTGAAAATGCAACTACATGCTATGCTACTAAATCATGATGCAAACAAGTCTCACTTTGTTCCAGCTATAACAGAATTTCATTCAAAAATGCCTCAGCGAATTATCCAGATTCAAGAATACAACTTCAAACCAAACTATTGGCATAATCTCATACGCTCAGATAATTCATATATGCTATAGAGGTGCTGTGTGTGTGTGTTGTGTTCACCGAAACTTGATTTAAGCAAAGAATACACATGCTAAACTGCTCAAAATAGAAAATTACAGTCTAAATCAAGACTCATATATACTTATGCAACAAAGACTGTTCCAACATATCAAAACAAACTAAGGTTCAACAATGGGCTTAACTGCTTTATTGCAACTCACGAGGGCGATTTTTGCTCTTTCCTGTGGTGTTTATTGCTATTTTTCTTTTCTTTTTTTTTTCTTTTTTTTCACATGACTGTGCAATGCCTTATTCCATTAGGCAACACTGCTACCCCTTAGCGAGCCTTCAACCAATGACTCCCAGACCATGAAAGACCTTTGGGTGCTAGGTGTTAAGACACCTCTATGGGCATACTTACTCAAGTAGCCATGGCCCCGAAATAAGACTAGCCACGTTATTGCTATTTTTTTTATACATAGCATACCCATGTTTTCCCAAAGTTTGAATATCAATGTTTCATACAGTCTAAGATAACTTTCCACATATTTCCCTTTTTAAAACTACATTTTCTATCGAGCAATGCAACCCATAATTCTTATACCTACAAGTGATTGTGAACACGTCAGTGCAAACCAAAAGCATCTAAACAACAACATGAATTTCATCGTGTAAAACAATATATCAAGGTTCATGTTATCCAAAATACTCAAAAATCCTTCAAAATTCACTATCATCATTGGCTAGACAAAATTTCCATAAAGCTAGTTTTGTGAGATATGCAAAATAAAAATATACTAACACAAGTGATAATGACTACAAACTAAAAACTAAAAAAATTTCAACAAGTTTTATCTAACACATAAACATGCGAACTTTTAAACTAAACATGCAGATACTACGTGCAACTTAACTAATCATGCAAAAACTATATGCAACTACACTATTACCCCAATACCCCCAAACTTATAATATTCATTGTTCCAATGAATGAAGGTAAAAGGGTTATAGAAAACTCCCCTAATGATCAGCTGTAGCACCCTCTTCGGGTGGTGAATCCGGTGGTGGATATGGCACTACTGTCCCGAACTAAGGCCACTCGAGTATCGTTCCTTGTAGTGCAAAAGCCTCTACAAGTGACCCCGTCAACCCCATTGCAAATGCTAAAAAATTATTGTACATGGCGTCGACCTTGCGCTCAAACCTTTGGAGCTATCGATCCCCAGGGGCTGCATGTGCATGCGTTGATGGGCCCACTTCATTTGTCTGATAGGGCTGTGGTGGTGACTCTGGAAATGTAGGCTGGAGAATAAATTCTCGTCCGCGCGGGTGTGGTACACCTCCTGCCCAATCCTCGAACTTTACTATGGTGGCATGTGTGATATCCTGGCTTGGGTTTTTCATTTGTTCATCGTCCCAATGGCAGCCCTGATGAGCACACAACATAGCTACAACTGACGCGTATGGAATGCTCCCTGTAGTGCTGCCCCGCAGATACCGCAATATTTTTTGATGGATAAGATGGCCCACATTAATGTATTTGCCGATGATTATGCCACATAAAATGATTGCCCTTTCCACTGTGATCTCATGCTAATGAGACGAAGGCACTAGCTTTGCACATATGAACAGATTCCACGCCTTTGCATATCGATTCAGGGCTGCGGCTGGGAATATGCGAGGTTGATTCGTGCCAGCTTTATAAGTCCATTTCATGTCAGGCACACACAATTCAGCAATGACCAGTTCCAAGTCTGTCTCTAAATGTGCCCCTATTACCTAATTAGCAGATCCAGTCGGTGGTGTCTCAGTAATCCTAAACACTGCTCTAATGGCTGGGGGTATGTAATCTATTTCGAATCCGCGAACCATAGAGATACCACTCATTGTAGCTTTGGCATTAGCATAGAATTCGCAGACTATACTCATCAGAATCGGCATCGGCGTCGCCGTCAAGCCAGTCCATCCTCGTTCGCGAATCATAGCACATATCTAACCATCTTGCACCTCATGTTTGAAACCCCGCTCTTTGACAAATGTTTTTGCCATAATTCTGTAATACTCCTGCTGGGCTACCAAATCCAAAAATTTGGTATGATCGACAATATCCTCCTCTTGATTGTCAGAAGAAGATGATGATGAAGAAGAAGAACGAGCTCTATTTGAACCCATCTGCAATTGATCAAGAAAATGAAGGTTTGCTTGATATGAGTGATAGCCGAATAGATGATTACCCCCACACTGATTTTCCCAACTCAAACGAAAACCCTAGGTTTTATACTCGAGCAATCAATCGTGGGTTTGAGTTTTGAAAATGGAGAGATTCGTGGGTGGTGGAGGAGAGATGTACGGGTTCATTTTTGTAACTGATAGAGAGGAAGAGACGTGCGTGTGGAGGGAAGCAAGTGATTGCGCCTTCTGTTATGTGAAATGAGAGACCAAATAATTCCCACACGTTTTTAACACTTCAAAATTTTTCACGTCTCGATCGATGCTATGCCTTGTATACGATTTTCAATGAAATACGCGTCTTGTGGTACAAAGTGACTTATTCAAAGAGAGATTTTAGAATATGATGAAAGCCTTGCGATTTGTGTAGTATATTCATGCGCGGCAACACGGCCCTGTTACCTGCACTGCTACTTTTAATTCCAGTACTGCAAATCTTGTTGAATTTGGTCCAAGATACCTACATAGACATTAATGCACACTGTTAAGGCATGAATACGGAGTACGCGGGAATGACCAAATAAACTCTATAGTACATCTAACACCGCTCAATGCAAATTCAGCTACACACTCAATTATGTAAACACAATAATCTATCACATTGAAAATGAAGATGAACTAATAAAAACAACCTAAACGGAATAAATAAAAGACAATAGAGATAGAAATAATGGGTTGCCTCCCATCAAGCACTAAGTTATAGTCGATTAGCTTGATTGTCTCTGAAACTCATGTTGAAGACAAAATTGAGGTGACTTTCTGTCTGTCCACCTCACCACCATAGTAATGTTTCAATTGCTATCCATTCAACTTGAAAGGTTGATCCGAGAACTTATCAAATGCTTCAATTGCACCATGATGGGGATTGGTATCCAGATATTGTACGAGTTCATCGAATTCGTCATCCTCCAAATCTGGATTTTCAGTAATGATACTCCTCAATGGTTCATAACCCACTAAACTCTGTACTTCATCATTTAGGACCCGATCCACCAAATCAACTCGGAAGCATTCTTTTTCATCTATTGGGAACTTCATTACCTTGAAGACGTTAAAGGTAACCTCCTAATCAGGTACACGCATAGTTAGTTCCCCTTTCTACACGTCTATCAAAGTCCTTCCTATGGCAAAGAATGGTCTCCCCAGTATGATCGGTATACTCTTGTCTTCCTCATAATCTAGGATGATAAAGTCAGCCGAAAAGATAAATTTGTCCACTTTCACCAATACATCTTCAACAATTCCCCGTGGATACGTGATGGATCTGTCAGCTAGCTGCAAAGAAATGTTTGTCGGCCTTGGAGCCGACAATCCCAATTGATTAAACACTGACAAGGGCATCAAATTGATACTTGCGCCAAGATCACATATACTCTTCTCGAAGTTTATCTTCCCGATCATGCATGGAACTGTGAAACTGCCCGGATCTTTCAGCTTTAGAGGTAGTTTACACTGAAGCACTGCAATGCATTCCTCTATCAAGGCCACTATCTCAAACTCATCTAATCTTCTCTTCCTTGACAATATACCCTTAACGAACTTTGCATAACTTGGCATTTTTTCCAATGCCTCAGCAAAAAGTATGTTGATCTGCAGCTTTTTAAAGACCTCCAAGAATTTGTTGAACTGCTTGTCCTCTCACTGCTTATTCAATCTCTGCGGATACGGAACTGGAGGGTGAACTAGTGTTATTGTGTTCACGGGCTTTTCCACTGAACCTACTTTGTTTTTCTCTTCTTGCTGTAACTCAGAATTTTCCTTAATCAATTTCTCACCAGACTCAGTTTCCTCCTCGCGCGGCCTCTTTAGTATAACATGGCGCGGGCGTGCAATGCTTAGTTTCTGCAGTCTTTTTCCTAGATCTCAATGTGATTGCCTGACACTGTTCCTTCCTGTCTCTTCGTGGATTTGCTTTCGTATTACTTGGTAATGAACCCTGGGGCCTGTTATTAAGCATGCTCGCCATTTGCCCCATCTGAGTTTCCAGGTTTTTAATAACCACTGCTTGGCTTTTAATCATAACCTCCGTGTTTGCCATGTACTTCAACATCATCTCCTCTATTTCTGATTTCTTCTCTTGTGGAGGTACAGATGGAGTATGATGTTGTTGTTGTTGAGGAAATCCCGGTGGAAACGGTGGTTTTGGTGTAAACTGTGGCTGAGATGGCTGTGATTGAAATTGTTGATTCGGCTGAAACTAATTCTGTTGATTCCCTTGGTTATTTGACCAACTGAAGTTTGGATGATTGCGGTTGTTGGGGTTGTATGTGTTCTGAAACTATCCTTGGTCTTTCCTGTAATTGCTCACATACTGCACCGACTCCGAGCTGATCGCACATTGATTCGTGGAGTGTGACCCTGCACAAATCTCACATACGAAGGCAACTATTTTTGCTTTGCTCTCTGCCAATGTATCTATTTTCTTTGCCATAGCTGCCATCTGTGCCAACAACTGAGTAATAACATCCACCTCCAACAAATCTATAACCTTGGGCTGTGGCATTCGAGCTGTAGGATTCTGAAAATCGTTTGTTGCCATAGTCTCGATAAGGTTATAGGCCTCTTCATAACTCTTTGCCCATAATGCCCCTCCTACAGCTGTATCTACAATAGGTCTCGACTGCCATCCCAATCCATTATAAAATGTATTGATCACCATCCAATCTGGCATACCGTGATGCGGACACTTCCTGAGCATCTCTTTATATCTCTTTATATCTCATCTTTGCTGTCTTAGCCATTGGGAAAAACTTGGTTAAGAACTTCTGTGCTAAGTCCTCCTATGTAGTAATTGACCCTAAGGGCAAAGAATGAAGCCAACTTCTTGCTTTATCCCTCAAAGAGAATGGGAACAACCTCAGTCTAATAACATCATCCATCACCCCGTTGTATCTGGATGTATCACAAATCTCAATAAAACTCAACAAGTGTTCATTCGGATCATCCGTAGCAGTACCCCCAAACTATACCGAATTTTGCACCATCTGAATAGTGCCCAGTTTAATCTCGAAAGTATTTGCTGCTATCGCCGGTTTGACTATGCTAGACTGAAGTCCATTAATATTTGGCATGGAATAGTCTCTTAGAGCCCGGTGCTCTTCTCTTTGCTCAATTCTTTGTTCTTCTGCCATACTGGATGTAGTACCCTCTAACTGTGCTTGCAAATTTCTCCGCACACTCGCTTTCCAACCTCTTCCGTTTATGTTACCCTGTACTGGTGTCAATTCTGAGTTTGATGATCTTGTGTGCACAAAAATTCTACAAGTACCTGGAACCAAAACAAAAATAAGAATAGAAATGAGAAACAATTAGAATTGTCTAAGTCATACAATATAGCTTAAAATTGATGATAATTATTAAAATTTAAACGCCTTTCCCCGGCAACGGGGCCAAAAAGTTGTTGCCTCTTTTTCAGTTTTAACAAAAGAGCTCTAACTCATGCAAGTATACATGCGTCAACAAGTAATACAGAGTAAGTCGAGTATCGACCCACAGGGAAAGTTGCTAAATCAAATTATTATGCATCAACTATATCAGTATTTTTATATGCTTAAACTAATAACTATGATTATGATTGAAAATTACTTTAAAATCAAATAACACAAAAATAAGAATAATAATGAAATAAATCAAATCTGGAAATAATTGGATCCTAACTTCATTTAATACCTCACCTAATTTCCACCATCATGCAAGAATTGTTCACATATCACAGGAAAGTAGCCAAGAGCACTAATATAGACATAACCATTTTTCAATGTATTATGACCCACTCACATAGCATCCACATGTGATAGACACCACATAATCATCAATATAACCAAAATCACTATATTTCTATGTGAAATTGCAACCATATTGAATTTAAGCACAAGCTCTTATTTAACTCATACGGTGAAACAGTATATATCTATCTGATTCACGAAATACAAAGCCATGCAAAACAGCCCCATATACGCATCCTATCATGATTACAATCCATACCCGCATGTTTTTTTTCAATTCCATACAAGCACTTATAACGAATGGTGATCAATCATTCATGCATGCAAATCAACCACGATAGAAATTCCTTATGATATATATAACAATCCAGCAGTCAAGCATGCAATTAAACTACATATTAAAATTCGTTAGAATCCCATAATGGAGTTTAGTTCATGACTGAACCAAAAGCCATTATGGGATCAAAGCAAAACATGGATAAAAAGCAAACAATTGAAAGAGAGAAGGATAGAGTCGATCAAACCCAATTGCTGATTACAATCCAATAGTAACGTTAAAATCCTCAATTAAATCCAACAAAAGAACAATAGTTTATCTGTAGCGCCCCCAAATCCGGGTATCTTCCAACCCGACAGATGATGCTATACTGTACAAACATTAATACATTCATTCAATTGAAAAGTCTCAAAGAATGAACATAACTTCTATATATTCAAAGTAATATTTTCATTTCCCAGGTTCTATACCCATTACAAAGGTTCTTTGTCATAATTTTCATTACATTACAACAATAGACCTATACTATTACAAGACAGCTTAATAATTTGCCTTAGCTTTTCCTTTATCCTTATTCGATCCTTCGAGACGTTCAGTCTTAGCTGCATTCATATGGTTCAAGCAAGAGTGAGCATAACTAGTTCAACAAATATAACAATTTTAGTAACAACATGCTTGACACATACGAATCGTATATCTTCAATAACTGAACAATAGTTATGAAGTACTATTGATGATTCAAAATAGCACTTCATCTTTCTTTCAAAATGTTTTACAATAATATCAATATTTAGTAAAACATTCACTCCGGTCAAATACCTCGAGCATTTCATTCTTTTCTTTGAAAAGAACAACCCAAAACTAAGTCCGTAAGCCCGGTATTACTTACGAGCACTTCTAGGCGATCAACCTATTGTACTCTATGTTGATCAACACTACATCCATTAAACGTATGTACGTTTAAACATTTGTTTAACATTTTAGTCTTCTTTTGAAAACTATATCAAGTAGTTGACAAAAGATAATAACATTTGATAACAGATGAATAGATTATCAACAATCCACTCAATATGTCAAGTCTAGCCAAAAGAACTGGCTTTAACTTCATTGTACTTCAATTCATGCGTAAGGATACATGAACTTCAAAAACTTGTTCAGATTGAACTGAGACAAGAGTTAGAATACTTGCCTTTAGCGTCTGCTACTGTATATTTACTTTATGTTTGAGTCTTTCAAGTCTTTCACGTATGCCACATCCTTACTATTCATTGCTTGATAATCACAACACTTATCCTTCGCTTGACCACTACTCATAAGTCTTGGTCATTACTCCTAATACTTGATCATTACACTAACTTGGTTACCACATCAACTTGGTCACTACTTAACTTGATCACTACTTTAACTTGATCACCATACTAACCATATTAATATGGCTTGTTCCATGGGTCAATCAACACATGGTTTCTAGCTTGGGCTTGGATTAAATAAATCCTTGGGCTTTGTTTTAACAAACACTCACTTGCTTATTAATTCAATAGTTGGGCCTTAACCTTAATTGATTTGGGCTTGTACAAAATCCTAACCAATCTTTACAAGTCCATTAATATTACATAATACATATACATATAGTTTATGCATTATTCTCGTATTCTAATTCATATAGAATTTATATACGATAATTCATCCTTCATACAAACTCGTGTAATAATTCGTATTATACTTGTTTTCATTCCTTTGCACAATACCAAAGTATCATACAATTATTACTTTACTCATTCCTACTTCTCTTTACTTAACGTTTATAACTTAAGTCCGCAAGCGAAATATTACGTTTTCCATAACTAGATTATTATTACATATTTCGTCTTACCTTAATATTCTATCATTACGTATTTCTCGGAAATTCAAAAATAAATCCCGAGCAAATACCGATGAATAGTGTTTTCAAAAAATTTCTCAAAAAATTTTTATTTTCGTCTTGGAAATTCAAACACTTTAATTCCTTCACGTAGCTCAAATACTACGACATTCCAATATCAGTAGGTTATAGAATGACAACCATCTTGATAACACATAGAATATAATTTTATTATTATTTAATTTAATAAAATCATTTTACAATAAGATTCGAATTTCTCGGTCGTTACATTATCCACAGTGATTGAAAATCCAAAGAAGAGGTAGAGAATATGGAGTTTTGGCTTAGTTCTACGTTGGAAATCTCTCAATGTGTAAAACCCTAGTTCCAATTTCAAAAACACATAAAAACTACTCAATGATACGTCTGACACCAGTTAGAATTGTTTTTAATCAATTACAACCCTTAAAATTAAAAATTAAAATAAAACATTTCAAGTGACCCTCGATGTATGGTGGAAGGGCGCCCGCTTCCCTTTATATTCTTTTGGGTGCGTGATTCGTAGTTTCTGTGCAACTTGGGTGGATGTCAGCATGTAGCGCGTGCAGGTTATTTGTCGTATGTGGCATGGCCACGGCTTCTAAACCTGCGATTTGATTTTGGTTCAATTTTGCTCATCGCTTTGTCCTGCTACCATTGCTTCCTTGTCATGTCACTCTTTCTTCATCCATCCTCAGTTGCATATCCCCGCTGGTTCCTCGCGTCATGCATCCATTAGCCTCATGCCATCTAACACCACCAAATTATGCCATTTCCTGCACTTTTACACCAAAGGAGTTTTTAGTACATGCAATGCAAAATATTACGAAATGTAACTAAAAATACACTAAAATGTACTTGAGATGAGCATAGTTTGCGCGAATTGATATCCAATAATTGGTATAAAACCCACTTATCAGTAATCGACATTGGTACTTCACCAATGACGATTGAGTTTGGTTAGTAACGTAAGAACGTTAACAAGCCGAGATGAAAGGTAGTAAGTTGAATTGACATTATTAATGAAATAAAGTCAACTAAGACATAGAAGAGAAAGAAGTTGGTAGAAACAATGTGATTGATTGTTTGGTAGCTAATTACAGTGTGCTATGTGAATATATTATTTAGATTCTGTAAATACTGAGAACAGTCGAATAAATTATTTGAAGACGCTTCAAGGCCAATTTTCTTAACGCTTGTCTAACCTTTGAGTTAGTCGAGTTTTCTGTGATTCATTGTACTGAGTTGCGTGAATGATTTTAAAGAAAGGGTCAATGCCAGTTTTAACTCGGCTAGATTATTCATAAGAGATAAATTGATTTGTATACATATCTTTCTATATAGAAATGATAACGCTATCCTATGCCAAGTATTTGGTACGGATTTAAAGGTAAGTTTTTTTATGAACAAAAAAAAGTATTTTTCATCGATTATTCAATGGGCACGTGAGTTTGCCAAAACTTAAACGTAAATACGTTTAACGGATGAATGTTGATCAACATAGAGTACTATAGGCTGATCACCTAGAAGTGCTCGTAAGTAATGACGGATGTACATCCTTAGTGCTGTTATGTCCTTTTCAAGTATGAAAATAGAAAGATACTATTCATGGTCTTTCGTCTGGTTCAGAATTCCTAAACTATTATATACTTTGGGAATTAAGATTATGAATTGTTGAGTATTGATGTTTCATAATACTTCATGACTACTTTTTCAGTTATGGAAGATTTTCATAAAATTCGCGAATGTGGTATTGATATTATTCTTTGTTAGACTTGCTGAGCTTGTTATGCTCACTTCTTGCGTGAATTATATGATTGCAGTTAAAGCTGAGCATACTGAGAATGCTAAGAGAAATAAGGGCAAGGCTAAGATGGATAGTTAATCATTTTGTAATAGATTAGTATGATTATATGTATTATACTTACGAACAACGAATGATGTAATCGATTTATGAACCTAGGAAGGATTTCACTTTGATTGTAATAAGAAGATAGTAATTACATTCATTATATTGTGGTTTCAATGGAATGATTGTATAGTTATGAGTACCATGTAGCACCATATGTCGGGTTGGAAGATACCCTAATTTGGGGGCGTTACAATAATTATATGTGTTATACGTATATTGTATATACACTAAGTTACGTTCATTTTCTAAACCTAAGTCTAAACTAAGAACAAAGAGAAGAAGAAGAGGAAGAAGAAGAAGAAGAAGAAGGGAAACCTTGAGAAAACAAAAGAAAAGCTTTCATCATCTCCATTTTTTCTCCTAATTCAACCTAGAAAGGTATCAAACTAACCCTTATACTAAATTAAGATGTTTTGTATTTAGTCTTTGTAAAATTAGGTTTTCATGATTATGAATTTATATGTATATATGGTGTTCATATGTTTACATACAATTGTTGTAAAAACAAGTTTTAAAATCATGTTCTTCTATGTTTTCATAGTTTTAGAGTTCTATATAAAAATCTTTTGGTGAAACTTCATAATTTTGATATGTGAATGGGATGTGTGTGTGTGTGTATATATATATATATGTATACACTTACATGAGATTTTTATAGTTGTTCGAAAGTTTCAATTCACAAAGATATGATAAACATGATGAAATCATGTTCATAGTGTTTGATTATGAAGTTATGTTGAAATTTGTTCTTAAATCTTTGATGTGAGCATGAGTTATATGTAAAATTGGTGATGGATTGTGTTAATACGATAAGAAATGAAAAGAACGCAAGTTGAATGAATATATTTGGTTGTAAAACGAATTCACAGTGAAGAATTTCGCTATGAATGTCAAAAGAAGAAGAAATAATAGAAATAGTGAAATTTAAAGGTTGTAATCTCGATGTTTATGTTGTTTATGTGATTAGAAACATGTTAGAAACATTAGTTTATATTTTTGTAAACATATTACACCTTTGGTAGGTTGGTATGGTTGTTAGAAAGGAGTTTATAGGCCTAATTTGGCTTTTTGTAGTGTTCGGGATCATAATTTGTGAACTAGCAGAAGTTACCCCTCCCCGGCGGGCTACCCTAGTGTAAAAACTCCCGCCCCGGTGGGGGGGGGGGGGTGGGTGGTCTGTTTTTCCAAATTGTGAAGAAAAAAAACAACTAAGCGGACATATTTTACTAAAATGAGCATAACGTTTTCATACGAACTCCGATTGAGGTGATTTAAGATGATCCGGAACAAGGACGAATAGACCTACAACGTTAGTTCTTTAAGGTTTTCAATTTAAGGTCTGGAACAGGGGTCAAAATGGCCATCCTTAGGACTGTTGTGTTTTCGGAGGTAATCGAAGGGCGTTGGGCATGCACGCATGCAATTATAGTGCTCTTGACAATAAAAGATGTTGTTCTAAGTTAAAAAACATGAATATTAGTAAATATAGTGATGCTTAACATTAATATAATGATGTATTAGATAAGTTGTATAAGCATACTAAGCACACACAAGAGAGACAAATCGGGCGTGTGACGAATGAACGTCGAAACGCCGTGATAAGTGTTAATGAACGTAAAAAGTGTTTTAAGTCAAATAAAATGAATATTATAAGATATAAAATAGGTTTAATATAAAACCAATAATGATACCTAGCAAGACTTAAACACTTGAATGAACTTTGAGTATGAAATTTAGTGAGATAGAAGACGAAAGTTAACACAATCAAATTGAACATTGTGTATTGATTAATAAGAAGGGTTATGGGATGTAGAGTAAAGTTTATATTATAACTACTATGTGTTGTTATGTGACTAATAGTTGATGTGTATGATTATATAATTGTGTAAGGCACGTGAAGTGCAGATAGCAGTAAGCTGTTAATCTGTTATCGGTAAACAATGATCAAGGCAAGTCTTTCGGTTCCTATTTTCTATGTGGACTTGATGAACTATTTTAAATTGCATGATATGTTATATGTGTTGTAAGCAAGCATGATATGTGATACATGTTGTAATCATGAAATGTTAAAGTCAATTTATGACTACATTATTTTAGCTAAATAATGATGATTGAGTAAGGAACTCTGATGAGTGAATTTTATACACATGAATTGGATACATTCGGGCTTAATTTATTGTTGTTCTCAAGTATTTTAGAATAGTTTTTAAGTGTTTGTGTCCATTCATGCATGTTTTACATTTTTTTGTAGGATTTGGGACAAAAGTTACTTGGATCGACGTTTGGGGTGGCTAGATTCGCGTTTTCGGCTTGCCATTTACATGGCAGTCACTTCAGAGACAATTTGAGTATATCTCAGGACCTTATTTCGAAAAACTTAAAGAATGAAAGTTGTAGATCTACTTCTCCTCTTTTTGGATCATCTTGAATCATCGAAATCGGAGTTCGGACGAAGATGTTATGGCCATTTTCCCAAAGGACGTCGGAGCAGAAAATGTTAGAACATGTGGCAGCGCCGGGGCGCCCAAAATAAGCCTATGCCCAGCACCGGGGCGCTGGGAAGCAGTGTTTGAGCGTCAAGCCCAGCGCTGGGGTGCTGGGGAAGGGCTTGGTGATGGCCTAGACGCGTTTTTGAGCGAATTTTGACTCCAAATTGGACTGGGTTTGTTCCTAAGCTAAAAATTGGACTTGTAACCTATAATACATGATGTAAGGCATAAAATAAGGGGAGAATACATAGATTAGACTAGATTAAACACTCCATTAAATTATAATCTAAACCCTAGTTCTTAATTAGCCATTGAAGATTGAAGCAAATTGAAGAACACTGAAGATCAAGAGCAAGAGCAAGAGGGGAGCATCAGATTTGCTGACAACAGATTCTAATCTCTTCTCTTATCATACTTTTATCTTTTAATGTCTATTCAATTATGGATTCTTGGTTTTAATTCATTAATTATGAACTAATTCTTTTTCAAATAGGTCCATTCCAAAATAGGTCTATTCCATCCAACCCATTCGAGTCGCCAAATACATGGTACGTAAATAACTACAACTTTATTATTACAACATATAAACTATGAGTTTAAATACGATATATTGCCATCTAGACAATATCCACACGCAAATAAATCCCCATCATAATTATTGATACATTATTTTACAAAATGGTGAGGACTACTAAACAACTCTCTCTAGAACCTTCATTCCATACCCCGACTAAGACTTCGCTACATTCTCGCCTCCCGAGAAGAAAAATGGAACAAAAAGGAAAAGGGTGAGCTCAACTAGCCCAAGAAGAATATTATGACTAAGATAATATACAACAAATTATCGTTAGTCTCCAACAGGAAAAATCTAATAGAATACAATAGACAACCAGCTTTTAAATCAACAATCGCAATGAAACAACAATTCATTAGAAGAGTTAAGTAGAGAATGCAAACTACTATCTTCTATATATGAATTTAAAAGTTCATCGTCGATATTTTATCCTCGTAACATCAATCAATATATATCCGAATCAAATATTCATCGAATGCCAAAGATATTCATCATTTGGTCATGTTCATCTAAACACTGCTCATCTTTGCACTACGGCCAAAGATATTAATCACCGGTCATGTTCATCTCAACACTGCTCATCTTCGCACACACGCCAAAGATATTCATCAAAAAATCATTCATCTTTGCACCACAGCCAAAGATATTCAAGAATATCATCATTTAGACCGAGGATGATGAAAATATTTTAAAGGAAACGAATCCAAAGGAAACAAAAGAACAAATATTAAGGATTCAGATTTTAAACAATCCAAGTTCAAAAATACTTCATAAGTAATCGTAGTGGAGTAAAATTCAAGAATGATCAAAACATGGATACAATCAAAGCTAGTATCCATAATAGATATTTTGGACAAAAAGAAGAAATTTCATTTTTCTATGAATAAGGCCGATTCGTGAATAGTGTCAGATACGTGAATAAGGTCGATACGTGAATAAGAATCTCGACACCAAAAGATAGAAATTTCACAAAAAACATCATCACGCTTGTGAATAAGATCGCTTAATAAGAAACTCGTGAATAAGAACTCGTGAATAGTAACTCGTGAATAGTAACTCATGAATAGTAACCCCGACATGAAAAAGTTCCAAATTTGATAAAAAGTTCCAACCAATATTTCTAAGATAATGATATTGAAGAAATAATATCATTCGAGAATAAAATAACATCCCTTACCGAAAAGACAAGATTTTAGTAAAACACCTGATATAGGCTATGACTTGAACTTGCACCAGATATAGCAATACTCAAAGTATACTCAAAATACTCACAAGAATACACTCGATAATATATAGAGAGAAAACTTCAGATTTCTTAGTGTGATTTTCAATTCTAACCCAAGACCCTATTTATAGAAATTGCTAGAACACAAAAAGTAAAATTGAATATAATATTAATATAATTATACAAATTTTCCTTAGCCCACCTTTTGGTCAAAAAACACCAGCCACACATGTTAATGATGTCCAAAAAAATACAAAAACATTTTTCTAACAAAAATAATTTAAACTCCAAAAATCAATTCACACCCGATATTTCAAACTTCAATAATTCACAATAAATAGCTCTTTTATCGAAAAATTGAATCTCGCGACTTTTTATAGGAAATTCAATTTTCTACAACTTTTCAAAAGAAAGTTTTTCCAAATTCAAAATGTAAATTGACCAAATCCACAAACATTACGATTTTATAAGCTATAATCAAATTTTGGCCAAGAAATGGGTCCACCAACACACAAAAAACATGTGTTAAACATTTAATGCCACAAAATACTCTTCCTCCTCATATACTCATATATCCCACATTCATTATAAAATATCACCGTTAATATATTATTAAAATAATATATTTAAATGAATTATTTTATCGTAAAAGATAAAATATTAATTTTCAACAATTGTCACATTAAAATTTTCTCCATCTATATCCACATAAAATCAATATTTTTCTCATCATATAAATCAATAATTAATTATTCACAAATATTATTACAGAATCACAAGATCGGGCAACTGTGCCGCTCCTGTGAAAGAGGGCTTTCAATAAGGATTTCTCCTCATCGGGCGCCGCAATTAGGTGACCAAACCTCTCCTTAGATGTAACTTTCTAGACATTGCCAATAATGTTATCCAATAATATTATTCAGATAATATGAATTATTGCTTCGATAATGAAAAAATATCGTAATGACAATTTATCAAACAACAAAGAATATAAAATATCAACGCAACAATTATTGAATCAATAAAATAAAATATCGAATAAGAATTATCGTAATAATTATCGAGTAGTGCCTTCACGTAAGAATCAATAATTGGTGCAATACTGCAAAGCCATCGCTCAACAACGCCAGATTAGTGTGTTTTAACCACCGGTATTCCAACAAAGATAATTCAGAATAACTACGCCGTTATATTTATAAACAACTTATATTTGTCTTTCTTCATCCAATCGCTTTCCATTATGGGGGCCCATAAAAGATCAAGGCCGTCGCATTTAATATTCCCCGACAAAGATTTAATATTCCACCACCAAACTAATATTTCCTAACAATAATGAATATTTTATAACCACTTGCTTATTCAAATATTTTATGATTTTACCCATAATTATCCACATTAATCAAATCAACCCTTACTATTTCAAAATAATAAATAAAGAAAATAAATTTTATTTATTAAAAATTTGGGGTCTTACAACCTCCCTCCTTATGAAATTTCGTCCTCTAAATCGACGACGATTCTGGTGTTTCAAAAGATGAGAATACCTCGCTTTCATTTCCATTTCCAACTCCTGTGTCATTTTCTCAATAAGCATGGTTTCTCCACAAAACTTTAACTTGTGGTATAACCCCCAGACATAGGACATGTTCTTTCCTATCCAAGATCTTGACAGTACCTCCTCGTGACGTTAAGTCTTCGCTATCTCGTCTGGGTTCTAACTCAATGACGTGGTTCGGGTCGTCCACATATTTACGTAACATCGACACGTGAAAAACGTTATGAACACACGCCATACTTGGCGGTAAAACGAGTCTATAGCCACAGCTCCTATTCGATCGAGAATTTCAAATGGATTAATAAATCAAGGTTTGAGCTTTCCTCACCTCACCGATTCTCGCTTTTGAAATAACAACTTCTTGACCTCCTTCTTCAAATTCATCACCCCAAAAGTAGCTTGATAACTTTTAACTTTATCGATTAAAGTCGATTATACTCAGATATCATCAATGGGTACCTAGAGTTTTCATCTCCATCTCTATTATTTGTAAATTATACGAAATTAATCTTTGATAATATCGTACTCAGATTCAGATACGATCTTCTACTCAACACGCCACCTACCACGCTCGCTTTTCCAGGATGGCATGGTCGTAACATGTATTCGAAATGAGTCTCCTCTCGAGTTCTTCAAGCTCTTCCCACATTCCTCGCTCCATTCAAATTTTGTATCTCTACGAGTCACCGTTAATGGAATAGCGATTCGAGAATATCCTTCAACGAATCTCCGATAATAACCAACTAAGCCTGAAAGCTACGATTTCGATTATCGACTTAGGTTGTTCTCAATCGCGACTTATATCCCAACCTCGATAAGACGTTACAATGACACCTATCGCTTTACTATCGCACTAATATGGTGTCCCTACGGAGAGTCGGCTTTGCATTCCACAAAGGAAGTCACCAGATAAAGGCTCGTGTACCAAATTTATAGTTGAATTTTTAACTCCTCAAGTTCAATAGAGCCATTCGATATGAGATTTTAGAAATGAGTTTTGTACGGGTTCAAAGTCGATACAAAATTTAATATCGCTTTGGGAGTAAGCCAAGAAATTCTTCAGAAATACATCAGAAAAATCAATAACAACAGAATATTATTCAAATCGACGTGTCTTTATTCAAATCCATAACATGGACTAAGAAAACTCGACATCCGTAATAAACGACTTGACTTCATGGCTTGATATGAAAATGTTTGACTACAATGGTTTGATTGCTTGAATTCAATAATAAAAGTTGCTTAGAATATGAAAACTAACAACCTTACAAAAGCAATCAATTTGGCATGATGAGTAGTTAACAATCAATCCTTAAAATCACATCAAAAGCAAATATCTTTAAATAAATAAGGTTAATGTGTAATGTGATAAAGTGCCAACTTAATCAAACAAGATTTCTAAACAACGGATGTAATGAAAGTTTCTCCTAACTGAGTCTCCATAAATAGTCAAAGTCTAATTTCTCCGTAGTCAAGTTCAAACGTTGAGCGCAAGCAAGAGAGATAAAAGAATGGGTAGAACCCAGATTCAGTAAGGTATAAACTTCGCAAGAATTTATAATTAACTAACCCGCTAACTTCGTCGTTACTCGCATTTTGAGAAGTCACGAAAACGCCTTCCAAAGAATCGCTGACTTTGACTTTTTCAGATCCGCCTCGTGCCAACGTCCCAACCGGACTTGATTTCGCTTATAGACAAAATCGAAGCTATGTGACCATCTTTTCCACAACTAAAACATACCTTGAAGGCTTTGAACAGTTTGACCTTATATGTCCCTCCTCTCCGTGATCTCAGTAAGATCTAATCGGCGATCGTTTTCTTCCCTAGAATTTGTTCATTGGTGTCGATGTCAGCCGCCGACGCCTTCCCCGCCAATGTTAAATCTTTCTTTTAGATTCGACATCTCTTTCCATAATATCAACGCGTCGCGGCTTTTTACCCACGCATCACTCATTCTCACTGCTCGCTTATTTCTTCTTTCAAATTTCAGATTCCAAATTTTATCATCTTATACTCGCCAAAGAGTGCTTTCGCTCAAGCATCACATATCGGGTAACACAAGCTTGAATCGTTCAGATCCTTTTGCTCCACGATCGCCTCGCAATTCTTCAAATTTCGCTTCTTCTAACTCATGAATATGATTTTGCAATTCTACATTTTGATCATAAAATACCTCTAATAAACTCTTCGTGTACCTCTTCTTCCTCTTCTTCCTCACTCTCAATTGTTACCTCTCGCGATTATCTCGGGTGCAACTATCAATTCTTCACTCACCACATGGATATCTCTAATTCTTCTTCTTCACCGACATCACATTATCCCGGTCATGATTAGAGGTGTCTCCACGATCTCATTCACTCCATTGTTAACGCTCTCAGCAGCCCATTCTTAAAAACTATCATAAAACAAGGGTTAATTAAATAAATTAACAAATCACATAATACCCTATATATTACGACCAACCAACAAATAAGCTTAGGTAGGACACACTAGCGAAGGATTTACTCTGCTCTCCCTCCTAGTTCTATTCCCCGATCTCCGCCAGAGATCATATCCCTAAGCTCGATAATTAACCGTGACGCCCCCAAAATAGGTCCATTCCATCCAACCCATTTCGAGTCGCCAAATACATGGTATGTAAAAAAACTACAACTTTATTATTACAACATATAAACTATGAGTTTAAATACGATATTGCCATCTAGACAATATCCACACGCAAATAAATCCCCATCATAATTATTGATACATTATTTTACAAAAATGGTGAGGACTACTAAACAACTCTCTCTAGAACCTTCATTCCATACCCCGACTAAGACTCGCTACATTCTCGCCTCCCCGAGAAGAAAAATGGAACAAAAAGGAAAAGGGTGAGCTCAACTAGCCCAAGAAGAATATTATGACTAAGATAATATACAACAAATTATCGTTAGTCTCCAACAGGAAAAAATCTAATAGAATACAATAGACAACCAGCTTTTAAATCAACAATTCGCAATGAAACAACAATTCATTAGAAGAGTTAAATAGAGAATGCAAACTACTATCTTCTATATATGAATTTAAAAGTTCATCGTCGATATTTTATCCTCGTAACATCAATCAATATATATCCGAATCAAATATTCATCTTTGCACATGTGCCAAAGATATTCATCACTGGTCATGTTCATCTAAACACTGCTCATCTTTCATACGGCCAAAGATATTAATCACTGGTCATGTTCATCTCAACACTGCTCATCTTCACTACGCCAAAGATATTCATCAAGAAATCATTCATCTTTGCACTACAAAGCCAAAGATATTCAAGAATATCATCATTTAGACCGAGGATGATGAAAAATATTTTAAAGGAAACGAATCCAAAGGAAACAAAAAAAGAACAATATTAAGGATTCAGATTTTAAACAATCCAAGTTCAAAAATACTTCATAAGTAATCGAGTGGAGTAAAATTCAAGAATGATCAAAACATGGATACAATCAAAGCTAGTATCCGTAATAGATATTTTGGACAAAAAGAAGAAATTTCATTTTCTATGAATAGTGCCGATTCGTGAATAGTGTCAGATACGTGAATAAAGGCCAGATACGTGAATAGTAATCTCGACACCAAAAGATAGAAATTTCACAAAAAACATCTTCACGCTTCGTGAATAAGACTCGTGAATAAGAACTCGTGAATCGTGAATAAGAACTCGTGAATAAGAACTCATGAATAGTAACCCCGACATGAAAAAGTTCCAAATTTGATAAAAGTTCCAACCAATATTTCAAAGATAATGATATTGAAGAAATAATATCATTTTCGAGAATAAAATAACATCCCTTACCTCGAAAAGACAAGATTTTAATGAAACACCTGACATAAAGCTATGACTTGAACTTGCAACCAGATAGCAATACTCAAAGTATACTCAAAATACTCACAAGAATACACTCGATAATATAGAGAGAAAACTTCGATTTTCGTGTGATTTTCAATTCTAACCCAAGACCCTATTTATAGAAATCGCTAGAACACCAAAGCAGTAAAATTGAATATAATATTAATATAATTATACAAATTTTCCTTAGCCCACCTTTTGGTCAAAAACACCACCCACACATGTTAATGATGTCCAAAAAATACAAAAAACGTTTTTCTAACAAAAATAATTTAAACTCCAAAAATCAATTCACACCGATATATCAAACTTCAATAATTCACAATAAATAGCTCTTTTATCGTAAAATTCAATCTCGCGACTTTTTATAGGAAATTCAATTTTCTACAACTTTTCGTAAGAAAGTTTTTCCAAATTCCAAAATGTAAATTGACCAAATCCACAAACCACGATTTTATAGCTATAATCAATTTTCTACCAAGAAATGGGTCCACCAACACACAAAACATGTGTTAAACATTTAATGCCACAAAAATACTCTTCCTCCTCATATACTCATATATCCCACATTCATTATAAAATATCACCGTTAATATATTATTAAAATAATATATTTAAATGAATTATTTTATCGTAAAAAGATAAAATATTAATTTTCAACAATTGTCACATTAAAAATTTTCTCCATCTATATCCACATAAAATCAATATTTTCCTCATCATATAAATCAATAATTAATTATTCACAAATAATATTACAGAATCACAAGATCGGCAACCGTGCCGCTCCTCAGAAAGAGGGGCTTTCCAATAAGATTTCTCCTCATCGGGCGCCGCAATTAGTGACCAAACCTCTCCTTAGATGTAACTTTCTAGACATTGCCAATAATGTTATCTAATAATATTATTCAGATAATATGAATTATTGCTTCGATAATGAAAAATATCGTGTAATGACAATTTATCAAACAACAAAGAATATAAAATATCAACGCAAAGAATTATTGAATCAATAAAATAAAATATCGAATAAGAATTATCAGAATAATTATCGAGTAGTGCCTTCACGTAAGAATCAATAATTGGTGCAATACCGTGTGCTATCTGCTCAACAACGCCAGACAAGTGTGTTTTAACCACCGGTATTCCAACAAGATAATTCAGAATAACTACGCCGCTATTTATAAACAACTTATATTTGTCGCTTTTTCATCCAATCGCTTCGCTCATTATGGGGCCCACAAAAGATCGCTACCGTCAGCATTTAATATTCCCGACAAAGATTTAATATTCCACCACCACCAAACTAATATTTCCCGATAATAATGAATATTTTATAACCACTTGCTTATTCAAATATTTCATGATTTTACCCATAACTATCCACATTAATCAAATCAACCCTTACTATTTCAAAATAATAAATA
Source organism: Panax quinquefolius (assembly GCA_020205615.1). Lineage (NCBI taxonomy): Eukaryota > Viridiplantae > Streptophyta > Magnoliopsida > Apiales > Araliaceae > Panax > Panax quinquefolius. Next base: position 69,269,520 of record CM035158.1, on the reverse strand, counting down.
GAGGAAAATAAATTTCATTTATTAAAAATTTGGGGTCTTACAACCTCCCTCCTTATGAAATTTCGTCCTCTAAATCGACGACGCACTGTGTTTCAAAAGATGAGAATACCTCGCTTTCATTTCCATTTCCAACTCCCTGTGTCATTTCCTCAATAGCATGGTTTCTCCACAAAACTTTAACTTGTGGTGGTAACCCCAGACACATAGGACATGTTCTTTCCTATCCAAGATCTTGACAGTACCTCCTCGACGTTAAGTCTTTGGCTATCTCGTCCTGGTTCTAACTCAATGACGTGGTTCGGTCGTCCACATATTTACGTAACATCGACACGTGAAAAACGTTATGAACACGCCGCCATACTTGGCGGTAAAACGAGTCTATAGCCACGCTCCTATTCGATCGAGAATTTCAAATGGATTAATAAATCAAGGTTTGAGCTTTCTCACCTCACCGATTCTCGCTTTTGAAATAACAACTTTTCAGACCTCCTTCTTCAAATTCATCACCGTGTGTAGCTTGAATAAATTTTAACTTTATCGATTAAAGTCGATTATACTCAGATATCATCACGTGGGTACCTAGAGTTTTCATCTCCATCTCTATTATTTGTAAATTATACTGAAATTAGTCTTTGACAATATCGCACTCAGATTTCAGATACGATCTTCTACTCAACACGCCTACCACGCTCGCTTTTCCAGATGGCATGGTCGTAACATGTCTTTAAATGAGTCTCCTCTCGAGTTCTTCAAGCTCTTCCCACATTCCTTGCTCCATTCAAATTTTGTATCTCTACGAGTCACCGCGTTAATGGAATAGCGATTCGAGAATATCCTTCAACGAATCTCCGATAATAACCAACTGCTTCTAGAAAGCTACGATTTCGATTACCGACTTAGGTTGTTCTCAATCGTGACTTATATCCCAACCTCGATAAGACGTTACAATGACACCTATCGCTTTACTATCGCATTTAATATGGTGTCCCCTACGGAGAGTCGGCTTTTGCAGCATTCCACAAAGGAAGTCACCAGATAAAGGCTCAGTACCAAATTTATAGTTGAATTTTTAACTCCTCAAGTTCAATAGAGCCATTCGATATGAGATTTTAGAAATGAGTTTTGTACCGGGTTCAAAGTCGATACAAAATTTAATATCGCTTTGGGAGTAAGCCAAGAAATTCTTCAGAAATACATCAGAAAAAATCAATAACAACAGAATATTATTCAAATCGACGTGTCTTTATTCAAATCCATAACATGGACTAAGAAAACTCGACATCCATAATAAACGAACGACTTCATGGCTTGATATGAAAATGTTTGACTACAATGGTTTGATTGCTTGAATTCAATAACAAAGTTGCTTAGAATATGAAAACTAACAACCTTACAAAAGCAATCAATTTGGCATGATGAGTAGTTAACCAATTAACCTTAAAATCACATCAAAAGCAAATATCTTTAAATAAATAAGGTTAATGTGTAATGTGATGGTGCTAACTTAGAATCAAGCAAGATTTCTAAACAACGGATGTAATGAAAGTTTCTCCTAACTGAGTCTCCATAAATAAGGTCAAAGTCTAATTCTCCGTAGTCAAGTTCAAACGCTGAGCGCAAGCAAGAGAGATAAAAGAATGGGTAGAACCCAGATTCAGTAAGGTATAAACTTCGCAAGAATTTATAATTAACTAACCCGTGCTAACTTTGTTCGGGTTACTCGCTTTTGAGAAGTCACAAAAACGCCTTCCAAAGAATCGCCGACTTTGACTTTTCTCAGATCCGCTCGTGCCAACGTCCCAACCGGACTTGATTTCGCTTATAGACAAAATCGAGCTATGTGACCATCTTTTCCACAACTAAAACATACCTCGAAGGCTTTGAACAGTTTGATTTTATATGTCCCTCCTCTCCGTGATCTCGTAGATCTAACCGGGCGATCGTTCTCTTCCCTAGAATTTGTTCTTTGGTGTCGATGTCGCCGCCGACGCCTTCCCGTCATCGTTAAATCTTTCTTTTAGATTCGACATCTCTTTCCATAATATCAACGTCGTCGCGCGGCTTTTACCCATGCATCACTCATTCTCACTGCTCGCTTATTTCTTCTTTCAAATTTCAGATTCCAAATTTTATCATCTTATACTCGCCAAAGAGTGCTTCGCTCAAGCATCACATATCGGGTAACACAAGCTTGAATCGTTGATCCTTTTGCTCCACGATCGCCTCGCAATTCTTCAAACCGCTTCTTCTAACTCATGAATATGATTTTGCAATTCTACATTTTGATCATAAAATACCTCTAATAAACTCTCTTCGTGTACCTCTTCTTCCTCTTCTTCCTCACTCTCACTGTTACTCTCGCGATTATCTCGGTGCAACTATCAATTCTTCACTCACCACATGGATATCTCTAATTTTCTTCTTCACCGACATCACATTATCCCGGTCAAGGATTAGAGGTGTCTCCACGATCTCATTCACTCCATTGTTAACGATCTCTCAGCAGCCCATTCTTAAAAACTATCATAAAACAAGGGTTAATTAAATAAATTAACAAATCACATAATACCCCTATATTATGACCAACCAACAAATAAGCTTAGGTAGTAGACACACTAAGCGAAGGATTTACTCTCCTCTCCTCCTAGTTCTATTCCCCGATCTCCGCCAGAGATCATATCCCTAAGCTCGATACCAACCGCGACGCCCCAAAATAGGTCCATTCCATCCAACCCATTCTCGAAGTCGCCAAATACATGGTATGTAAATAACTACAACTTTATTTAACTTTATTATTACAACATATAAACTATGAGTTTAAATACAGATATTGCCATCTAGACAATATCCACACGCAAATAAATCCCTCATCATAATTATTGATACATTATTTTACAAAATGGTGAGGACTACTAAACAACTCTCTCTAACCTTCATTCCATACCCCGACTAGTACTCGCTACATTCTCGCCTCCCCGAGAAGAAAAATGGAACAAAAAGGAAAAGGGTGAGCTCAACTAGCCCAAGAAGAATATTATGACTAAGATAATATACAACAAATTATCGTTAGTCTCCAACAGGAAAAAATCTAATAGAATACAATAGACAAACAGCTTTTAAATCAACTTCGCAATGAAACAATAATTCATTAGAAGAGTTAAGTAGAGAATGCAAACTACTATCTTCTATATATGAATTTAAAAGTTCATCGTCGATATTTTATCCTCGTAACATCAATCAATATATATCCGAATCAAATATTCATCTTTGCACCATGTGCCAAAGATATTCATCGATTGGTCATGTTCATCTAAACACTGCTCATCTTTGCACTACGGCCAAAGATATTAATCAATCGGTCATGTTCATCTCAACACTGCTCATCTTTGCACTACGGCCAAAGATATTCATCAAGAAATCATTCATCTTTGCACTATGTGCCAAAGATATTCAAGAATATCATCATTTAGGACCGAGGATGATGAAAAATATTTTAAAGGAAACGAATCCAAAGGAAACAAAAGAACAAATATTAAGGATTCAGATTTTAAACAATCCAAGTTCAAAAATACTTCATAAGTAATCGTAGTGGAGTAAAATTCAAGAATGATCAAAACATGGATACAATCAAAGCTAGTATCCGTAATAGATATTTTGGACAAAAAGAAGAAATTTCATTTTTCTATGAATAGTGCCGATTCGTGAATAGTGTCAGATACGTGAATAGTGCCGATACGTGAATAAGAACTTCGACACCAAAAGATAGAAATTTTTTAAAAAACATCTTCACGCTTCGTGAATAAGACTATGAATAAGAATGAATAAGAATAAGAACTCGTGAATAGTAACTCATGAATAGTAACTCATGAATAAGAACTCATGAATAGTAACCCCACATAAAAAAGTTCCAAATTTGATAAAAAGTTCCAACCAATATTTCAAAGATAATGATATCAAGAAATAATATCATTTGAGAATAAAATAACATCCCTTTACCTCGAAAAGACAAGATTCTAATAAACACCGGATATAGGCTATGACTTGAACTTGCACCGATATAGCAATACTCAAAGTATACTCAAAATACTCACAAGAATACACTCGATAATATAGAGAGAAAACTTCAGCTTCGTGTGTGATTTTCAATTCTAACCCAAGACCCTATTTATAGAAATCGCTAGAACACCAAAGTAGTAAAATTGAATATAATATTAATATAATTATACAAATTTTCCTTAGCCCACCTTTTGGTCAAAAACACCAGCCACACATGTTAATGATGTCCAAAAAATACAAAAAACGTTTTTCTAACAAAAATAATTTAAACTCCAAAAATCAATTCACACACCCGATATATCAAACTTCAATAATTCACAATAAATAGCTCTTTTATCGTAAAATTCGAATCTCGCAACTTTTTATAGGAAATTCAATTTCTACAACTTTTCAAAAGAAAGTTTTTCCAAATTCCAAATGTAAATTGACCAAATCCACAAACTATCGATTTTACAAAGCCTATAATCAAATTTCTGGCCAATAAATGGGTCCACCAACACACAAAACATGTGTTAAACATTTAATGCCACAAAATACTCTTCCTCCTCATATACTCATATATCCCACATTCATTATAAAAAATATCATCGTTAATATATTATTAAAATAATATATTTAAATGAATTATTTTATCGTAAAAGATAAAATATTAATTTTCAACAATTGTCACATTAAAATTTTTCCATCTATATCCACATAAAATCAATATTTTCCTCATCATATAAATCAATAATTAATTATTCACAAATAATATATGTAATCACAAGATCGGCAACCGTGCCGCTCCTCAGAAAGAGGGGCTTTCCAATAAGGATCTCTCCTCATCGGGCGCCGCAATTAGTGACCAAACCTCTCCTTAGATGTAACTTTCTAGACATTGCCAATAATGTTATCCAATAATATTATTCAGATAATATGAATTATTGCTTCGATAATGGAAAATAATACCGTAATGACAATTTATCAAACAACAAAGAATATAAAATATCAACGCAAAGAATTATTGAATCAATAAAATAAAATATCGAATAAGAATTATCGTAATAATTATCGAGTAGTGCCTTCACGTAAGAATCAATAATTGGTGCAATACCGTGTGCTATCGCTCAACAACGCGTATTAGTGTGTTTTAACCACCGGTATTCCAACAAAGATAATCTGCAGAATAACTACGCCGCTATTTATAAACAACTTATATTTGTCGCGTTTTCTTCATCCAATCGCCGTTATGGGGCCCACAAAAGATCAAGGTCATTGCATTTAATATTCCCGACAAAGATTTAATATTCCACCACCAAACTAATACCAAAATGAATATTTTATAACCACTTGCTTATTTGAAAATGAATATTTTATAACCAATAAATGCTTTTATTTTCAAATATTTCGTATTCATGCGAAATTTACCCATAACTATCCACATTAATCAAATCAACCCTTACCATGGATACTATTTCAAAATAATAACATTTTTAATGAGGAAAGAAGCTTTTTAAGTCATGTCGCGTAAGAAAGCTCTCTTGGTGGCGTAAGAGCTAAAGGCGATTATGGAGTCGTGATGGGATGAAAAGGAGAAGATAGAGGAAGATTCCATTATGTTTATTAAGCTTCAATGCCCCAATCTGATCATCGACATAATGGAGAAAACACCTAGTTGTTGGACGATCTTAATAGGGAACCTATCTACAAAGAGCATGCTAGGTGACTTCAATTCAAGGGTTTTTGCGAATGGGAACCTCCCAAAAGAGACATTTCTTCTGATGGATGGAGGGTTCCTCAATTTTCGTAGGGGAATTGGATAGAGAATTGAAGAAGTCAGGCTGAGACTATAAAACAAGCACTTATTGGGAGGCAACCCATGTTTAATTTTTATTTTAGTTTTTATTAAGTTTTATATTAGTAGTTTTGAATTTGCATTTATTTAGGATTTAATAAAATTGCTTCTATCATGGTTTACAGGTTATTCAAGTCAAATTCAAGTGTGGTGCCCAATTTGTTCCATGTGCCTAGCATATTCTCCAAACTTAGCAGACAAGGAGGAAGATTGCTATATTTTCAGGGAAGTCCTCTGCTTTAATTTTTTCTATTTCAGCCATTGAGGACAATGTCTAGTTTAAGTTTGGGGGTAATTTAGTGTCGTATTGTATATAGCTAGTTATCTGCATAGTAGTTCATTTTTTTTTGTGTTAGCATTGTTTTTTTTAGGTTACATATAATACATGGTAGTTATTTGCATATTCATATATGTGTTGCATTAGTATAATTGCATTTTTTTTATTTTTTTGCATGAATCTGTGTGATCGGTTGGTGTGGTCTTAGCTCGGCCTATGATAAGATTGGTATTAAATGTTAACTTGAACAGTGTTGATAATTGATGATGAGTTCTAATTTTAATCATGATGATAATCTGAGCCTGTCTGAAACTTATGTAACTGGTTAACACTTAAAGTTTAACTGTTTTAATCCACTTGGTTCAAGGGTTTCATAATTTGTTTCTGAGGGAAAATCTTTGTTAAAATTTAAGGAAATTAGTGAACTGGCAGTAAAGGTTGGAATGACGTAAAAGCTTGAGTTTGGGGGAATCTATGGGATATATATATACAAAAAAAAGAAAAAAAATGAGAAAATAAATCCAGAAAGAAAGGAAAAAAAGAATAAACACCGTGGCATGCTTGTCTAGTTTTGTGGTCTTTGTTACTTGAGTAAGTAAGCCCGATGGGATTGTCTTTACACCTAGCGCCCTAAGGTCTTAATGGCTTGGGAGTCGTTGGTCAAAAACTCGTTAAGGTAGCACTGAAAAGCCTAATGGAATAAGACATTGCACAACTATGAGAAAAAAAATGAATAAAACACGAGAAAGAGCAAAAAAAATGCCCTCGTGATTGAATAAGAGTATAAATAAATCCTGTATTTACCTTAAGACTTGGTAATTGCTTAGTTATAATCATAGTTGTCATGTTCACAAAACTAATTGAATTGGAACTGAAATTTTCCTTCTAAGAAGTTTGTTATGTGATTATCTTGAACTGTGGTTGGTTAGAATGGTTAACAAGCACACACACACAACATGGGTGATGACAGGTTTGGATTGACTAATTGGTTAGAGTTATGGACTTTGACTTGATCGGATATATTGTTTGAGTATCCATGGTATCTTTGAGGCTTGTTGCTATATATCATACTGATTTATTATTGGGTTCGTAGGTATATTAGGAAGTAGATCATGCATATGCATTCATTTAGTTGAGTTATTTTGTTTATTTTTAGTTCTTTTGGGTTTTTGCTTGAGGACAAGCAAAGGTTTAAGTTTGGGGGTATTTGATGAGTGAGTTTTATATACATGAATTGGATACATTCGGGCTTAATTTATTGTTGTCCTCAAGTATTTTAGAATAGTTTTTAAGTGTTTGTGTCCATTCATGCATGTTTTACATTGTTTTGTAGGATTTGGGACAAAAGTTACTTGGATTGACGTTTGGGGTGGCTAGATTCGCGTTTTCGGCTTGCCATTTACATATTAGTCACTTTAGAGCCAATTTGAGTATAGCTCCAGACCTTATTTCTAAACACTTAAAGAATGAAAGTTGTATATCTACCTCTCCTCTTTTTGGATCATCTTGAATCATCTAAATCGGAGTTCAGACGAAGAAGTTATGGCCATTTTCCCAAAGGATGTTAGAGTAGAAAATGTCAGAACATGTGGCAAAGGCCGGGCGCAAAATAAGCTTATGTTTGTCACCGCACGGGTACTGGGAGCAGTGTTTGAGCGTCAAGCCCAATACTGGGGAGCAAGTGTTTGAGCGTCAAGCCCAATACTGGGGTCTTTCAGTGATGGCTTAGTGATGGCTGCTGAGGTAATTTTGACACCTTTTGACTCCAAATTGGATTGTGTTTGTTCCTAAGCTAAAAATTAGACTTGTAACCTATAAATACATGATGTAAGGCATAAAATAAGGGGAGAATACATGGATTAGACTAGATTAAACACTCCATTAAATTAGAATCTAAACCCTAGTTCTTAATTAGCCATTGAAGATTGAAGCAAATTGAAGAACACTAAAGATCAAGAGCAAGAGCAAGAGGGGAGCATCAGATTTGCTGACAACAGATTCTATTCTCTTCTCTTATCATACTTTTATCTTTTAATATCTATTCAATTATGGATTCTTGGTTTTAATTCATTAATTATGAACTAACTCTTTTATTAAGATTTCAATTGAACTTTTTATGGCTATAAATTAGTTATTTAATTTATTCCAATAATTTGTGTCAAAGTGAGTTGTTTATCTTGCCTTATGCTTATTGATTAATTATCTGATCAGTAATTACCTTGTTACTCTAGAAGGAATTGGGAAAGGAATTGTAGGGTTAGAACTGGGCATGATATCATGTGACTTAGTTATTTGCACAGTGAATAATTAGGTTTGTGAATAGAATGAGAATATCTATTTGCCGCATGTAACACATAAGGAATTGGGATTGTAGTGAGTTTAATTCAATTGTTTTGCATAGGGATATAGCAAAATTAACTTGGATTAAATAGAATGCAAAGGATCACTTGAGAAAGGGCTTTTGGCATTTGAGAATTCCTGTTAACAATTCAGTAGACGTAATAATTGGGATAATTGGATAATTGATTTATAGTTCATAATTGGGGATATTGGAGTCTTAATCCTTATTTACCTGAATTCAATCAAATCTCAGTTTTGTTTATTTGCTTTCTTTTAGACTAATCTCTTTTAATTGTTTAATTTAGTTTTCTTAACTAGAAAATTCACAATTTGCGATTGTTTAAATAAAATTGATTTGGTTAAGAGTTAGAAATTGGTAATTTTTATAAAATAATTCCTTTTGGGAACGATACTCTACCTTCACTTTATTACTTGTTGACCGTGTATACTTGCACGTATTCATTGATTGTGAAATCGATCAACAAACTCAATCTTTATATTTGCTATCTGAATTAAAGCATGTATGTTATGTTACTGTAATTATTAGGATATGTATGTTGAGCATGTTATTATGTGCTATGTGTTGCATGAAAACTATTAGATTTTGCTGGGCTGTCGAGTTCAACCTTGCAAATAACCACTTTTGTAGGTTAAAGATTTAAGGTAAAGTTATGTGCTACTTGAAAGATATGAATCAGATGTGATACTTGAAGATTTATATACTTTGGCTGAGTTATTATTATTTGAACCATGTTTAAGGTTCCGAATAATGTATTAATGTTGAATTGTAATATCGTTTTGCGATGTAAACTCTTGTAGTATTACAATGATTCTAAGATATCTAGATGTAAAGGTTGAAAGTTCTGGGAACGAGAATAGTTTGTAATAGAAAATTTTAATTGTAATTGAAAATTTTAATTATTCCGCAAATTTCAATGGTTGTATTATCGTTTAATGATGTAAAATTTAGAGGTTAAATGTATTGTTAATGACCGAAGTCGAGAATTAAATTGTATGAATTTTGGGGTCGTTACACGGGCCAAAGATGACTTTCATCACAATATAAGCATGAGGATGATGACAATGATATAAGAATTCAATTAAAAGAAAGCAAATGATAAATTTTTAAAGATTTATAAATAAATTTATCTAGAAGTCAATAATGTCCAAATTATCAACATGATACTACTTTGTGGAGTAAAATTCAAGAATAATATTATAACAAAAATGATTTGAACAGAAAAGAAATTAATTTTTGTTATGAATAGTATCCCAGGTGAATAGTAACTGAGAGAATAGTACCCCGTGAATAGTATTTTATGAATTGTACCCATAAATAGTACTTTATGAATAGTACCCATGAATAGTACTTTGTGAATAGTATTCCGACATTAAAAGCTAAAAATTTAACAAGAATGTTCAGAAAAATATCTTTATGAAACGATACTAGATGAAGTGCAAATTTTAAAGATATTCTACTAATTTCACGGAGTATAGAAGAAATACTTTAACAAATTGAGTGTAGAAGTAGGACTTCGAAATGAAATAATATTACTTACATACTACAGAGTATGGAAGAAAATATTATTTCATACAAATATTGAACAAAATAATAACCCTTACCTTAGAAGAAGACTGGATACTGGAATAGTGAAGTAACAGAATACTCTTCTTCTTTCTCTATATAGCTTCTCTCTCTATAATTGCTCTTGTGAGTCTTACTGAATTGGTAAGAATGAAATAAGAATGAGCTTCTATTTATAGGAAAACATAGTTTTGATAATTGCACATTTTGGGGCTCGAATTATTAGAGTATAGTACCTTCATCTTTTCCTCCATTTTTAATTTAGTCATACAAGTATTATCAAACTTGCACTATCTCCCCTAATAGTACATGCATGTGAATCAATAGTTCCATTCATGTGAACAAATAGTTATATTCATGTGAACTAATAGCAATTAATTGCTCATTTATCCGATTAATTACCCGATTGGTCAATTTAACCTCCAGAAATCAATTATTATCGAAATAAATATCAATTTCCACTAGCACTAATAATCCCAATGTAACGCCCCAGAAAATCGAACCTTTATAAATACTTTTAATAATGAATAAAATAATATTATTTATTATTATTGCGTATTGATAAGATGAATGTCGTTCTATAACCTAGAAACGTTGGAACGTCGTAGTATTTTAACTACGTGGGAGAATTAAAGTGTTTGAAATTCTAAAACGAAAATAAAAGTTTTTCGAGAAATTTTCTGAAAAACACTATTCATCGATCTCTGCTCGGGAATTATTTTTAAATTTTCGAGAAATACGTAACGTTATAATATCAAGGTGAGATGGATTATGTAATAATAATCTAGGTATGGAAAACGTAATATTTTGCATACGGACTTAATTTGGGAACGTTAGGTTTATTAAGAGTTAAAGGAAGGAAGTTGTGATTGTATGATGTGTATGCATTGTACAAGATAATGAATGTAACTATAATATGACGTATTGTACTATTATGTATGAAGAATGAAATAACGTATATTACGAATTAATATACGAGTTAGTATATGAAGATTATACGTAAGGTATAAATGCTAGTTATGTAATTTAAGGTAATGGATTTGTAGGATTAATAGCTTCATGATAGAAGTCCAATATAATGTGACAATCAAGCCCAAGTGGTTGTTAATCATAAGTCCAATCTATTTGTAGCACAAACCCATTAAGAAAGTAGCTAGATTAAATTAGCAAGCCCAATGATTTAGCCATGATCCATGGAGCGATCCAAGTGTAAGTGGGTAGACTTGATGGGCAAGAACTTTATGTGATAATCAAGCATTAGATAAGTGTTGTGATGATCAAGTACTTTATGTGGATAACAAGTTTACTTAGAGACAAAGTTATATATAGTAAGGAGGTGGAATTAATGGGGTTAATTGAGGAGGTGCAATGTTTAGTTGACCATAATACCCTAGCTTTAAGTTGCCTATAAATAGCAAGCTCTCAATTCTTTTGTTGCTTGATAAAATTTTCCTCTCAACTTATCTCAAATATAAGCTACTTATTTGGTAGAACAAATGAGCACTTTTAAGTCAAAGTTAGATTTTCCAAGAAGAAGAAGTTAGACTTCAAAGGTAATGCGCTTGTGTCCAAAGTTCTTTCATCTCTATTAGAATAGGATGATAAGGGAAGTGTTATTAATGAACATGTATGTTAAGATCAAGTAATGGTTAATAAGGAATGAACTTAAGCCGAATAATTTTAATAAGCAACTTGAACATTAATAAGTTTCTAGAACCATGAAGAACTTATCATAAGTTGTCATATGATGATTAGTATGTTGATTACAGCATGAGAATATTGATTGAAGGACTTAAGTTATTAATAAGTCATGAGCATGAAGATTTTTAGTTCATAAGTTGAATAAGTTAATGACTTATGAAAATGAGTCAAAACCTACTTTGATTATAAGTTGGTTTAATAAGTAACTTGTAGTGTTCATATGTTGGTTAAAATCCATTTAGAATCATTAAGAATAAAGCTTTGCCGGAATTCACACGATTAGGCGATTATCGTCGAATTTGTGAAATTCTCAGAATAGAAGTCGTATTTTGTGTTTGAAGTCAGAAACGTTGGTTTTCGATGTAGACAAGTTATATTGGTCATTATAGATTTGTGGACTCAAAAATGACCAGATTCTGACTTGAAATGAAGTAACGAGCGTTGAACGTTCACGAACATTTATCGTTTTTGTTAAAAATGAACTCATAGGCGAAAGTTTAGCAAATGAAGTCAAATAGATAAAATTCTTGCATGAACGCATAGATTATAAAATTTGTGAACCGTAGGCTTTTGAACGGACCAATTCAGACTTAAAACGAAGAAGTTATGCGTTCGGGAAGTTCGCTAAAATTTCAAACTGCACAAACTATTTAAGGCACAGAGTCATCAGGCCATGGCATGCCGACTCATAGCCTTAAAGCCCATGCCGCAGTCACGAGGTGGAACCTCAGATACTACTAACTCATACTGCAAAGACGAGATAAAGTAATTGGTGGTGTGCATGGCACCAGATCAAGAGGTTTGATAGTAAAGGATGTTTTCAAGTGTAGAATGAAAGGGAACTTGATAGTAGTGAACTAAGATATAATCATACCATTGTAAGGTACTTGTAAGACACTAATGCATGTTGATTAAGAGTTAATAATCAATCGAAGATGAACGGAATGTGAATGATGTAATGAAAGCCAGAAACCCTAATAGCATATCTAAGTCAGGATTTACATTGAGATGAAGGGTAAGATATAATAGTATACATACTTGATTATATATGACCTAATGTGGTACGTTATATGATTATGTATTGTAGAATCATAGAGACTTAAAGTGTACGTGTGTTAATCAGTAAGCAAACGCTAAAGGAAAGTATTCTAACCCTTGTTCCAGTTCAGTCTGGACAAGCTTTGTAATTCATGTATTCTTCCGCATGAAGTTTTGAATGATGAAGTCTAAAGCCAATTCTTTTGGCTAGACTTATATTATAATTCTGTCAAGCATGATTTATGTTTTCCGAGTTATATTGGTATGGTTTTAAATTGAAGACCAAGTATGCTAAAAATGTTTTTGTCGTTTAATGATAGGCACGTGAGGTTGCCACAACTTAAACGTATACACGTTTAATGAATATAGTGTTGATCAACATAGAGTACTATGGGTTGATCACCCAGAAGTGCTCGTAAGATATGCCGGACTTATGGACTTAGTGCCAGGTTGTCCTTTTCAAATGAAATTATGAATTGCTCATGGTCTCGAGCCTTAGTTGATATTCTACTTAATATTATTGTTAGAAAATGTTTTAAATGAAAAGAAGTGCTATTTTGAATTATCGATAGTACTTCGTAACTATTGTTCAGTTACTGAAGATATATGAGTTCTATGTTTCAAGCATGTTGTTTATTAGAATTGTAGTACTTGCTGAGCTAGTCATGCTCACTCTTGCTTGAACCATATGAACACAGCTAAGATCGAGTGGACCGAAGGCTCGGGCAAGGACAAGGGCAAGGCGAAGACGAACCCTTAGCTTAGTATGTAATAGAATAGTTCAATGATTGTAATATATTTGATATTATGACAAGAACAAACGAATGGGTTACAAAGAACCTGGAAAATGTAATATTATTTTGGATATATAGAAGTTATATTAGTCTTTTTGTGACTATTCCGGTGAATGAATGAATGAATGGTAGTACCGTGTAGCACCATCTGTCAGGTTGGAAGTGACCCAGATTTGGGGGCGTCACAGGTTGGTATCAAAGCATTAGGTTATAAAACTTAAGGGGGGAATTAAAAACCTTAAGTCATAACCTTAAGAAGAGTCAAAGAAGTACAAGAAGAAAATAACCTTATAAAAATGTATTATGATTATGTTATGTGTTTTTATTATTCTACTGACGTGTACTGATCAACTTAATTGTGTTGTGTAGATGTCAGGAGTAAACGAGATGTTTGTTAGTGATCAAGCCATTAGTGATGAATCGGTGAACCAAATAGAAGTTTTACCGAACCCCATAGCAGCAGAGCCAGATGTAGTGATTATTGAATCTGTAGACTCAGAGGAAGCTGACTATATGTCAGTGTTTGATAGGATGATAGAGGAGGAGGTAGAGATAGTTTCCTTTAATCCAGTAGCTATAGCAGCCGAGATAGCTCTTGGGGGATCGATGATGTCTCTGTTCATGTCAGTGTTGGATAAAAATATCCATTACTATCAGGAAGTCAAGGAGCTGAAGGCAGAGTACCAAATTGTTAGAGAGGACAAGACTGATGTCGAGTCCATGTGGGAACAGGAGCATGACGAAAGGATTTTGGCTAAGGATAAAGTCCATGATTTAAAGCATGAGGTCTTTGAGCTCAAGGAGGAGCTAAAGACTAAGGTACAGAAGATAGGGAGAATGTCCTATATTTATAGGAGTTCTCATACAGATTTCCAGCAGCAGGTAGCTGGATATCCTGTGGAGGTGGGGCAAACACGGCATACTATTAGCCGTGATATCATTGCTGGTCTTGCCAAGGCAGATTTCGATAATGCCTTGAGGTAGATGTAGATTAGTGGTATTTAAGGTAGTATGTAAATATTTTGTAAGTAGTAGTGACGTAAAGCCCTTTTTGTATAGTAAAGGGTAGTCTTTTGTAAATCCCAATTTTTGGAAAGCGATAGCGGGAAAGTAATGTAATCAGCTTAGGCTGTGTATGTAACCGATGTAGTATTATACTATGAAGAATAAATATAAGTTCTTTTTATGGAAAGCAATGTGTTATGGATGTTGATGTTATTATTTAATATTAATGATAAATAATAAAGAAAGAAATAATATCGAAATGTGTTTATTGTATTAGCAAAATGCCGCCGAGAAGAGTGCAACGTAATCAAGGTGCGAACGTAAATCAACCGGAGGGAGGTCCGGTTAATCCGATGTAGGAGTTTGTTAATTTAATAACAGCCGCATTTAATAGAACAAGGGCTAATATCCCCGTAAATTCGGGAGTAGTACGAGTTACGACCTTTAAGGATTTCAAAAGCGTGGGTCCGCCAGAGTTCAAAGGAACTACAGACCCGATCGAAGCCCAAATGTGGGTTAAAGAAATAGAGAAGGCATTTGTAATTACAAATGTTGACGAGGCCAACTTTTGGTGGGAAACCAATTAGGCTAGGGTTGGAATAGCGAATTTAATGTGGGATAGGTTTAAGGAGATATTCTTCGAGAACTACTTTCCCACGAGCATGCAGGGAAGGATGGAGATGCAGTTTCTGGAGTTGAAACAAGGGGACATGACGGTTCCCCAATACGCCTCCAAGTTTAATGAACAAACGAATGGGTTACAAAGAACCTGGGAAATGTAATATTATTTTGGATATATAGAAGTTATATTAGTCCTTTTATGACTATTCAGGTGAATGAATGAATGAATGGTAGTACCGTGTAACACCATCTGTCGGGTTGGAAAAGACCCGGATTTGGGGGCGTCACACCCAACACAATGGAAATATCAATTTCAAAACTTATTCATCATTAAAATTATAACTCATAATATTTAACAACTGGATCATTCCTAGGAAAGAGGGGTCTTTCCGATAAAGATTTCTCTCCATTGGAGCACAATTAGGTGACCAAACCCCTTTCCTCGTCAAAACTTTCTAGACATCGTCAATAATGCAAATAATAATATGAATAACTTTGTCATCTCAATTATTGATTTAATAATTCAAAATATTATGCAGATGATACTGTGACAATAATTGAATCAATAATATGAGAGATATTATGGAGCAATTATTGTAGCAATAATTGAGTATAACTGAGTGACTTCTCACGTAAGCATCAATAATCAAAGATATTATACAATACTGTGTGCTACTATGCAACTACGCATATTACTGTACTTTTACCACCGGGCATTTCAACAGTTAAGGTATAAAAATTTGTCTTTATTTTCATAAAAAGATATTTCTGTCATTTTCTCATTTCGATAGTAATTTCGTTGTAGGGTCCACCAATAATTGTGTCGTCGTACGAATTTTCCTTGATAAAATGAATATTCCCCGACTGTGACACCCCCAAATCCAGGTTACCTAACCCCCGAGTTTGGTGCTCATGATCCACAATATAATTATCATCTAACTACCCATTCATTGATGAATAGAATATTATTCCACATTAACCGATAAAGTTAATACATTCGTCCCAGGTTATCTAATCTTAACATTACAAATATACCCTTTAGTTATACAAAAAGGGTTTACAAACATAACATAATAATAATATTATTCATAACTAATTTATCACTATGCCTTTGCCTTTTCCTTCACATGACCTACTGCCACTTCGTCCCTAGCTGAAAAGTTTTATTTAGCAAGGGTGAGCAACAAATTTGCCCCGCAAGTTAAGATATACAATGAATATATAAGAATTAAGAATAATAGACTATCTATTTTGATAGAATGACACCAAAGTTCGGGGAACTTTGAAATAGCTGAACAATTTGTTCTTCTCTAACCAATCTTCTTGCAACCTATGCAACACAATAGTTCAATAATGAAAGGTTACAACACTTTCAAAGTTTCTACAATATTCAATTGAATAATAAGTTAGAAATATTCTCCAAAGTTTAAGCTGAATGATCTCAAATGATCTTGAAATTATCTTCTCGAGTAACTATCAAAGATTTACTTTGATATACCCAAATGACAGGATGAAAATATTTTCCAGAGTTATGCTGAGTGATCACAAAGGATATTAAACTTCTCTTCTCGAGTAACTATAAAAGATATACTTTGATATACCCATGTGTATCAGATAACCATAAAGATTAAGTCATACCCCTCTGCAAGTACTTAGAGCGGCCAACTCCTTGTACCCTATATTATGTATAATACTTACACGCGCGTAAAGGCCGAATATACAACCAAATATGTTCCCTTTGTATTAAAGGTTGTTCTTCTTAGTCTTATAATCAGAGTTTGATTTATAACAACGAAATACAATGATTTCTAGCCGAAATAATTGGCATCGATAAGTCAATAATAATTGAATTCTCTTTTCGAACCTATCAAGTTCTAACAATGGTTTATCTAGTTAGAATAATTAGCTAAGACATATCTCACCACAATTCGACAATATACAGGAATTATCTGTACTATAAATAATAGCTTCTACGGATGTAAGTATCCAACAACAGTTATTCTCCAAATATATTTTTAGAATCACTAATTCAGTTTGAATTAATAAATATGCACTAACTGCGAATAATCAACAATAATTCTCAGACGTGGTCTAATCAACAATAATTAACCACCATAATATTTAAACAAATATAACTCAAGGTTGAGTTAAGAAAACTTGCCTTCTCCGTTGATTACTGCTACATAATATACTTATCTGCGTTCGTAAGACCTATAATCAACAATATCGGTCTCACAATTAGCACAATCATTTATGACACACATTATTTTAACTCACAATCAATCTTTCTCCTAGACACATCACCACATAGCCACATCAGTGTTTATAACCTATATAAACACTCATCAAGTCTAACTAGTTGATGCCGGTTGGACTTGATTCATTCTCTGTGTCGCCACCACCTATTCGACAATTAACACATTTATTGTCAATTAAACTTGGTCTCAAAGCTTCAATATTATATTAGATAAGTCAAATATCATTAATAATTTTTTTCCAAAGCTTTTAATAATTTTCTAACAATTATTATAATTTATAATAATTTTTCAAACACCGTAATCATTTTTAAATGATATAAATATCTTTATTTAATTCTATCATCATTAATATTTAATAATATTAAAATATTAATGATATATTTGTCAAAATATTAAAGTTATAAATAATAACTTAAAATATTTGTAAATCACCAATATTCTATTTAAATGATTCCTAAAATAATTAAAATTATTTTTAAGCCATCACCATTAATATTTAAATATTAATGAATTTGTCATAAAAATATTAAAAGTCATTAATTATAACTTAAAATATTTGTTTCTCATTTTAAATTATTTTAAATCATTAAAACCATTTTATATTATTTTTTAATTTAATAATTAAATAAATCTAATATCATTAATATTAAATTATTAATGAAAATTCTCCAAAAAATATTAAAAGTTAAATTTTATAACTCAAAATATTTTAAAACACTTTATTCTTATTTAAAATGATTTTTATAATATTAAAATCATTTTTCTCTAATTTATTTAATATACTAATTAAATAAATTAAATATCATTAATATTCAAATAATTATGAATATTAATGAAAAATAACCCAAATAGTCAAAAGTTAATTTTCATAATTTAAAATAATTTTTAAAACCATTTTTGTAATTTTTAGAATTTATTTTCTATTTTTAATCAATTTTAAGAAAATCAAAAAATAAAATTAATAGAAACCGTCGCTATAGGCTATAACGACACTTTTCTGTCGTTTTAGGTGTTCTTGGCTCAAGAACACTGACAAGTCATTGTTTAAGGTGCTCGGTATGACCTAATGTAATTCTCTATTCAAGCATGATCTGGGCCATCTTAGACACTGATCATGTAGTATTGATGTAATACCACACGATACAACCTTTAACTAGGTCATACCATTCATCAGATGCAAGATCTAATTCTCCAAATATGTTGTCAGGGCTGATTTGGGTTTTCTGGGTAACCCAGAAACCTAGATAGTGTCTTGGTGTCATTTTAGGGCCCGATTATCTCTATGTTCTGCCCATCCATTTGATGTTTATAAGGTCCACATCTATAATACACATGACAAGGAACAACTAACTATCTTCATATCAGTCCAAATCTAACATATTAACCAGATTAAGTTCGGTCAAAGCCTGTCAGAAGGCTTGTTCTAACGGTTTCTGGAAATTCCAAAAACTATATCCGTGACCAAATGGCTAGGTTTGATCATCCATTACATTTTATATGTTTGTTATTTAAGAGATCTAAAGGCCTGGATATAAAGTCCATATAATAAGCTACAATCTAGTTAGAAAAACAACATGAAACCTTCACTCATCTGACAGATCTTGGCCTTCAAAGATCATGTCAGACACTGATATTTAAATTATGGGTTACCCATAATTCATCTGGTCATGCCCGATCAACGGGTTTTGACCAACAATATCTTCAAATTTGGACATAAAATAGCTATGATTCCACTTCTAGATCAAAGAACACATATCAAACTAAAGATCTAAAACATAAAACATCAAAAAGCATGAACAATCAAGAATCTAGAGCCACTGACATTTCTTGTCAGACCACTATTAATGTTCTTGAGCAACTTTTGAAAAACAACATTTTAAAGCATTTTGATGCTATGGATCTATGTTAGATCATCATAGATCATCATAAAACATTCTTTAGCACAAATATAAACACATAAACACAAAATATTTCTTAGCATTCACTACAAGAAATTACACAAAAAATGACGCTAAAATTTGTCACATAAAATTCATTTTTCATCACTAAAACATTTGGTGACGATTATTAATCGTCACAGAGACCATCATTGTATGAGCGTGGTATTAGGTTTATTTGACACTATTTGATGTCGTCACTAAATGTTTTAACTTATGGTGACAATCTACACCATTGTCACTATAATTAATTACTTTTAGTGACGTTAATAGCGTCACTATTTGAATGAAACTTCCGTCACTCTATATTATGTTTCGTCATCAAAACTTAGTGCATTTAATGACAAAAATTATTTTTTGTCATTAAATGATATTGTTTTAGTGACGAAAATATGCTACTCTATTTAAATCATCTAATTTTAATGACGACAATATTTTCATATTTATGATTATTCTTTCGTCATGTTATTGTGTTTATCGTCACCAAAAATAAAAAATAAATGATTACGTAACAATTAAATCACCTAATAATATATTTAACATGACAATTATGTCATTGTCATTTCATATTTTAAATAATATTACAAAATAATTTGTCATCAAAGAGCTACTTTTTGGGACACATTTTTCAATGTCACTAATTGAATGCTTATGGTGACGATGCATCTAGTCACAGATAGAGTTATTAATAGTGACAAAATTAGTTGTTGTGACTAATTGAATATATAATACTAACGATATAATTTGTCACCAAAGAGTTACTTTCTATGACACATTTTCTCCGTCACTAATTGAATACCAAAAATGAAGAATTTGTTTTGCCTGAATGCTGTTGTTACTTACAAAGCTTTTAACTAATGAATAAATTTAGTATATGCACCTGCACCTGCTTAGATGAAGAATCATTTCCAGACAGAAAGGCATAAACATTGAACATCCACAAAGTAAACGTATATTTCGGTTTTTCTATTTCATAGTAGTCTCGTGTAACATTGATATAACACCCCAATAATATCCGTGAACCATGTACAGAGATATGTGAACGGTGTTCAATGGGGAGAACAAAATGACAAGAAACTAGAAGTGGAATACAAAGGAAGGGCTATGAGCGAGGAAGAACTTTACAGTTAAGCCTTGGACACTGAGAAAATAGGATAAGAGAATGGAAATGAACTTATTGAGTATTATTTCTAACATTATCTCTATTTTAATGAAAATTAAGCGCACATCAGCACAATAATCATTGAATGCCAAAGGTATAAGGCTTCATGACGTGACTGACTTGAGGTTTGGGGGGGTGTCGGACTTTGAGTTTCTTACCACTTGCATTAAAAGGCATTTCAAATATGGTCTCTCAGTTAGATGCAACCGCTCAACTTGTGATTCTAATATATGGTTCAACCCGGTGATCCACCCGTCCCCTATGAGCTCGGAATACCACTTCAATGAGCTTAGGTGCGTGCTCAATATCATTGTCCACGACATTTTTATCTCTCATGATCTACATGACAACAGAAAAAAAACATAAAGAAAATGAAACTTTATAAAATTAGCAGGAATTACATAATAAGAATTTTAGGCAAAAGGCAACTCACAGATGGAATCACATTCCAAAGACTTTGCTGGTAGTTTGGTTCCTTGCATGTGAAGAAATGCATTGTACTTCTGGATATATAGTTGTCCAATGGAACCAGAATATCTAGACAAATAAAATCCATAAGAACGCACTGGTATAAGAAGGTCCAGAGAAACTACATCTACAAAGAACTACAAGGTATATGTACTATTTTTAAAGTAATTTTTTACCCTATTGTTCTTGCAAAAATTATTCACATCTTCAGACGTGCATTTAACAAAAATTATAGACATTTTCAACGTCTTATTAATTATATTTATCCTACTCTTAGATCTGCAACGGATCAATGAGGAAGATTCTCTTTGTCCCAATATAGGAGTCCTTGATCCAGAATATACGTCCATTGGGAGAACTTAAAACTATTAACCATAAATTTAAGATCTACATCAATAGGGGTAAATATCACATAAATAAGTCATTGCTTCCCCAAGACATACATAAGAAATTTATTGCTAGATTTAGATTTTCAATTTTCAATTTTGAAGAAAGAGAGATGCCTGGTAGGTCCTACAAAGTGACTCCAGTAAGTTTCTATAACAATTTTGGGTAAGTTTATCTTAGAGTGGAAACCCCTTAAGCAGGGTCACCAAACATCATTTGTTTCCTTAAACAAACTTGGAAGAATAAAAAAAGTTCAGAACTCTCACCTGAATTGTGACGCCCCCAAAATAGGTATAAATCACCTATTCTGAGCCGTCAAATACATGGTACAAAATTCAGATACAAACTTAAATATACAACATGAGTTGTGAGTTTTAATACAATCATTGTCTTCTAGACAGTACACAAACTAAAAATAAGTCCTCAAAACATTTATTATCACTCTAATTCACAGAATAGTGAGGACTACTAATACTATCATACGGACCGTCTCACTCAGGTTCCCCGACTCGTTTGACTATATTCTCATTTCACAAGAGAACGTTGAAAGAAAGGGTGAGCTCAACTAGCCTAGTAAGAAATATTATGACTATGATAATGCAGGATAAATTATCATTAGCCTTCAACAATGTTAAGCAGATAAAATACAATAGACATCAAGTTTAAGCTGCGGTAGTTGAACAAGCAATCCATTAAAAGAGTCAAGTAGAGAATAAAATCTACTATCTTTTATGATTTAAAAGGTTTTCATCACTTTTTATCATCGAGACTCAAACTTAATAAATAATCCACATCATCCCTGCACTACGGCTAAGGATATTCATTAGGGCCACGACCACAAATTATCCATGCACTACGGGCCAAGGATATTCGTGTATTCATCAATGGTTATGATCATGCCAGCAACTGTCCATCAATCCACTACGGGCCAATGAGGACTTTTACAACATCATTTGTAACATTAAGGTCATGATTACACCGAATAATCCCTGGTCATAATCATACCAAGTCCATCTATGCACTACAGTCCACATATGACTTTCAACATAATATAAACATGAGGATTATGACAGTGATATAAGAATTCAATAAAACAAGTTCAAGAATTAATTTAACCAGGAACTAATAACGTCCAAATTGTCAACATGATACTTCTTTGTAGAGTAAAATTCAAGAATGCTCAGAAGAATATTTCCATGAAAAGATATTGAATGAAGCGCTAATATCAATGATATTCCACTAATTTCATGGAGTATAGAAGTCAAAACTTTAACCAACTGAGTATAATAAAAAATGGAATAACAAAAGAAATCACCAGACATGCTATAGACCGCACATGCAGGTTATTCCACAAAATAATAAAGACGAAACCAGGTCTAGCGTAAAACGCACAGACATGATATTCCAACAGAATAATAAAGACGAAACCAGGTCCGGCGTAAAATGCACAGACAGGATATTCCAACAGAATAATAAAGACGGAACCAGGTCATGCGTAAAGCACAGACAGGATGTTCCAACAGAATAATAAAGACGGAACCAGGTCATGCATAAAGCACAGACAGGATGTTCCAAAAAAATAATAAAGAATGGAATAATAGAAGAATTTCACCATGTATGCGGTACTTCGCATAAACAGGTTATTCCAACATAATAACAAAGAATGAAATAATAGAAGAATTTCACCAAGTATAGGGTAGTCCGCGTATACAGGTTATTCCAACAGAATAATAAAGAATGGAATAACAGAAGTTCTCTTCATGAATAAGAAAGAAATAATACCCCTTACCTTAGAATAAAGCTGGATACTGGAATAGAGAGGTAGCAAACTTCTCTTCTTCTTTCTCTCTATAATAAATGCTCTATAGCTTTAGTGAATTGGTGAGAAATGAAAGAAGAATGAGCTTCTATTTATAGAAAAATTTAGTTTCGATAATTGCACATTTTGGGGCTCGAAATATTACAGAACAATACCTCCAACTTTTCTTTTATTTTTAATTTAGTCCTGCAAGTATTATCATTCTTAAACCACCTCCCCTAATAGTAAATCATGTGAATCAATAGTGAATCATGTGAATCAATTGTTCTAGACATGTGAAAATATGAATTACAGTATAGTACCTCCATCTATACCTCCATCTTTAACCTAGTCATGCAAGTATTATCAATCTTGCACCAACTCCCCTAATAGTAAATGAATGTGACTCAATAGTATACACATGTGAACAAATAGTTATATAAGCATGTGAATTAGTAGTAATTAATTGCTCATTTATCCGATAAATTACCCGATTTATCAATATAACCCCCAGACATCAATTATCATCGAAATAGATGTCGATTTCTACTAACACCAATAAATCCCAACACAATGGAACTATCAAACTCATCTTTAATCAACACTAACTTATTCATCATTAATATTATAACTCACAATATTTAACAACTAGGTCGTTCCTATGAAAGAGGGGGCTTTCCAATAAGGATTTCTCCCTATTGACGCGCAATTAGGTGACCAAACCTCTCCTTGGCAGAACTTCTAGACATTGTAAATATTACAATTTAATAATATGAATAACTTTGTCGTCTCAATTATTGATTTAATAATATATCATATAATGTAGATGATACTGTGACAATAATTGAATCAATAATATGAGAGATATGATGCAACAATTACTATAGCAATAATTGAGTATAACTGAGTGACTTCTCGTAAAAGCATCGATAACCAATCAACCAGTGTGCTACTACGCAACTAACGCATATTATTGTACTTTTACTACCGAGTAGTTCAACAGTTTTAACGGTAAAACTTTCGTCGTTATTTCCATAAAAATATTTTTGTCGTTTTCTCAATCCGACAATAATTCCGTTGTGGGGTCCACCAATGATTGTGCCGTCGTACGAATATTCCCCTACACAAAGAATATTCCCTGACCAATCGAATATAATATAACAACTTGCATACTTTGCAAAATTTATAAATATTACCCACAACTATAACATTGTATCAAATCCACACCATAATATTCAAAAAAAATGTTTCGAGAAATTTAAATCTTTATTCATAAACTTTGGGATCTCACAATCTCCCCTCTTTATGAAATTTTGCCCTCGAAATTTATGTACGTACCTGGTATGTTGAAGAGGTGTGGATACCTTGACTTCATTTCATATTCCAACTCTTGAGGTATAACCTTGAATACCTTTATCGTCAAAAATATTACACGTTGCATACGTACATGCCCGATGTCCTCTGATTGCCTCTGAATGCACATCAGTCCCTAAAATTTTAGGCCTTGATACCGACCTCAAATCTCAAAATATAAAGAATGAAAGTTATAGGTCTACTCGTTATCTTTCCGAATCATCCTAAATCACCTCAATCGGAGTTCGTATGAAAACATTATGCCCAATTTACTAAAGGACGTCCGGACAGATTTTGGCTTAACACTTTACCAGCGCCTAGGTGCCTAGATTTGGCCTTGGGCAAGCGCCTAGGTTCCCAAGAACAGAATCTAAGCACCGAGCCTAGCGCCTAGGCGCTCGACCCTTGGCACTTAACTCCAATTTTCTAGATTTTGCAACTTTTGACACACATACTTCAAATCTTCATAACTTCTTCGTCCTTTATCGGAATTAGTCCGTTTTTGAGGTTATGCAAAGCTTGTAACATGCTCTATAAACCCCCATGATTTCATAATTTTTCAGCTTCATTAATTATTCTGAAATTTGGCTCCAAATTCCCCCAAGACTATGTTTTTACTAACAACGATACGTGACAAACGTTATGAACACGCGACATACTTGGCGGTAAAATGAGTCTATAGGACACAAATCCTACTCGATTGAGGATTTCAAATGGGCCAATTAAATCAAAGGTTAAGATTTCTGATAAGTGGATTTTATATACACTTATCCGGTATCTTTTACTTGAATTAGTTACTTATATTTATGTGTCTTAGTTACTTTTCATGAATTTTGTGTTTATTTTGTAGGTTATACGTTTGGGAGCGGTCTGAGCGACTATTGGTAAGGAAAAGCAAAGAAAATGCAAAGAAAAGCAAACCGGACATCATTTGGGCTTTCATGTTTACTTCATGTTCTTAGTTTGAAACTTAGCTTACATTGTAGAGCATCATCTTAGCTTTCTGGAACATTTTGAATCATTCAATTCAGAGTTCGGATGCAAGAGTTATGATCGTTGTACCAACGGACGTCGAACTTCACTGTTTTGAGTGGTTATTTGCATAGTAGTCACTTCAAGCTCAATTTCAACCTTCGTTCGACCCGAATTTCTGAATCCTCAAAGAATTAAAGTTGTAGATCTCGTCGATATCTTCAATTTGATAGGTGGTAGACCCCGTAACACCTTCCGGATCAAAGGTTATGACCGTTTTACCAGAGGATACTGTGATAGAAAATATAGCCCGCCGGGGCGGGGTTTTCCTTAGTAAAACCCCCGCTGGGGAGATTAGGAAAGAGCATTCCATTAGATTAGATTAGAGTAAATTAGATCAAAACACTAGTTCTAAATAGTTTTGGAGATTGAAGCAACTTGGAGAC
This sequence comes from Panax quinquefolius, assembly GCA_020205615.1. Lineage (NCBI taxonomy): Eukaryota > Viridiplantae > Streptophyta > Magnoliopsida > Apiales > Araliaceae > Panax > Panax quinquefolius. The sequence goes on along the minus strand of CM035158.1, from coordinate 69,243,488 downwards.
CATTGAAGATCAAGAGCAGGAGCTTGAGGAAGATGGAGATTTGTCGACAAATGATTTACTCTTTCTTTGTACTCTTATTCTTATCTTTTAATGTGTTTTCAATTGTGGATTCTTAGTTTTAATTCAATGAACTAATTCTTTGTTTGAGATTACAATGGATCTTATTGTGTAGTTTATTTTAATATGCTTCGCTATCAATTATTATGTTCTATTTTGAGGATTGTCTATATTGATTTGAGCTTTAATCTATGAATTGCCTGATCAACAATTCTTTGTGGAGTTGGATGGAATCGAGAGAGGATATTCAAATCTAGACCTAGTTGATATAGCATGTGTTCAGGATTTTGTTAGTAGCTTAAACTTAATTCGTGTTAAGGTAGAGATATGCTTGACGCCGCATGTAATCGGATAGAGAACTTATTCTTCAACCTTCTTTAATTGTAATTCACATAGTGATATAGTGGGTTAGTTGATTAAGGTGTTTAACGGATGTCTATCTTGATTATGGATTGAAATTAATATGATATTAGTGCATCGAGAGGTGGTTAATACTACGTTCGTGTTCTTGATTAACAATTCGAGATAGAGAATAATTGATGAGAAGTGTGTTAACTTAAATGAAGCAATAAGTGAAGTTGTGATCTTAAATCTCCATAGTCTTAATTTAATTAGTGGAATTTAATAGTAGTTTAATTTATATAATTTGAAATTCATTTGTTTAAATAAGATTGAGTTGGTTACAGGTTAGTACTTGTTGGGTAAAATCTATATACGCACAACACGCAAGTATACGTGGTCAGCAAGTAATAAAGTGATAAGTCGAGTATCGTTCCCACAGAGAATTAGTTAATAAAAATCACCAAGTACTAACCCGTAACCAACTCAATCTTATTTAAACAAATGAATTTCAAATTATATAAATTAAACTACTATTAAATTCCACTAATTAAATTAAGACTATGATCACAACTTCACTTATTGCTTCATTTAAGTTAACACACTTCTCATCAATTATTCTCTATCCCGAATTGTTAATCAAGAACACGAACGTTGTATTAACCACCTCTCGATGCATTAATACCGTATTAACGTCAATCCACAATCAAGATAGAAATCCGTTAAACACCTTAATCAACTAACCCACTATATCTCTATGTGAATTACAATTGAAGAAGGTTGAAGAATAAGTTCTCTATCCGATTACATGTGGCGTCAAGCATATCTCTACCTTAACACGAATCAAGTTTAAGCTACTAACAAAATCCTAAACACATGCTATATCAACTAGGTCTAGATTTGAATATCCCTTCTCGATTCCATCCAACTCCACAAATAATTGTTGATCAGGCAATTCATAGATTAAAGCTCAAATCAATATAGACAATCCTCACAATAGAACATAATAATTGATAGCGAAGCATATTAAAATAAACTACACAATAAGATCCATTGTAATCTCAAACAAAGAATTAGTTCATTGAATTAAAACTAAGAATCCACAATTGAAAACACATTAAAAGATAAGAATAAGAGTAAAGTAAAGAGTAAATCTGTTGTCAGCAAATCTCCATCTTCCTCAAGCTCCTGCTCTTGATCTTCAATGGTCTCCAAGTTGCTTCAATCTCCAAAACTATTTAGAACTAGTGTTTTGATCTAATTTAATCTAATGGAATGCTCTCTCTCCTCTAATCTCTCCAATCTCTTCATATATCCCTCTAATCCTTGTTATTCCCCTCCTTTTATAAGCCTTTTTACATGTCTTTAAGTCCTCTTGGAAGTCCTTGAGTCAATTGGATCGAAAACAATCCTTCCCGAACTCAAATTTGGCCAAAAAACGTCTTTTTCACGTACCCCTCTCCCGCGACGGGGTTTAGGCTTGTCTGAGGGCGCCTTGCCGTGGGTCCATCTTGTCTAGCAGTTCTTATGCCCGCCGCGTGGGGTTTTACTAAGGAAAAGCACGCCCCGGCGGGCTATATTTTCTATCACATCATCCTCTAGTAAAATGGCCATAACGTTTGATGTGGGAGGAGTTACGGGGCCTGCTACCTATCAAATCGAAGATATCAACGCGATCTACAACTTTTATTCTTTGAGGATTCAGAAATTTGGGCCGGATGAAGGTTTAAATTGAGCTGGAAGGGACTGGTATGCAAATGACCACCCAAAACCATGACGTTCGGCGTCCGTTGGTACAACGATCATAACTCTTGCATCCGAACTCCGATTGGAATGATTCAAAATTTTCTGGAAAGCTAAGACGATGCTCTACAATGTAAACTAAGTTCCAAACCAAGAACATGAAGTAAACATGAAAGCCCAAATGATGTCTAGTTTGCTTTTCTTTGCGTTTTCTTTGCTTTTCCTTACTAATAGTCGCTCACACCGCTCCCAAACGTATAACCTACAAAATGAACACAAAATGCATGAAAAGTAACTAAGATACATGAATATAAGAAACTAATTCAAGTAAAAGATACTGGATAAGTGTATATAAAATCCACTTATCAAATACCCCCAAACTTAAAATGTTGCTTGTCCCCAAGCAACACAACATAATGCAATGCAATGCAATGAAATGCAACTACTCTATATGCCTACGAATCCAGCAGTATTCATAGAATCAAATCTATTCACTCGGCCTTAGAGCAATCAAGCAAACATGACAATACTTCATATTAAAACCAATCAACAATTTCCTAGTCATTCATCTAATCTTAAACTGTTATCACTGGTATAGTACGTGTGTGCTCCACAACCATGCTAATTGATATAAAATCAAATTTAACACATAACAAGACTCTTCGAAGGCATCATACAATGTAAACTCAAGAAATCCAAAAACAAGCTAGATCCAACTAAAATCAAACAATTACCAATATCGAGGGTCAACATGGGATACTTATGCTTTATTTTTCATCTACAGGGGCTTTTTGCTCTTAATTCACGTTTTATTCTCTCTTTTTTTCTTTTTTTTATCTACACATAGCTATGCAATGTCTTATTCCCTTAGGCTTTTTAATGCTACCTTAACGAGCTTTCGACCAACGACTCCCAGACCATTAAGACCTTAGGGCGCTAGGTGTAAAGATAATCCCCTCGGGCTTACTTACTCAAGTAATAAAGGCCATAAAACTAGACAAGCACGCCACGGTGTTTATTCATACTTTTTTTTTCTTTTTTTTTCTTTCTTCTTTTTTTTTCTTTCTTTTTTTTATATATAGCTTATATACCCTAAATATTCCCCCAAACTTAGGTTCTTGTCTAACTTTAGCCATCACTACTTATTCTTATCATTCTTTCATTCAAACTAGCATTATCCTTTAGAATCCCATTATGTATCAATTTAAACTCAATCAATCAACAAGGTTGTTTCTACTGTGCTATCATTATTATACCTGTTTCAAACAGAAAAAGATTCAATTCATAACAAGAAATTACATCAAAGCTCTAATTGTCAGTACTATACTTGTCTACTCAATTCCAATCTCATCATTGGCCAAAATAAACTTAAACTATCAAACAGCTGGACTCATGCAAGATGAACATAGTTACTAACTATTATTTTTGAATTTTTGATTTATTTATTCTATATATATATTTTTATAATGAACCTAAACTAAATTAATAACATATGCAAAATAACATAACATAAACATGAAACTAAACATGCAATAATGAACTAAACTAAACTCCCCCAAACTTAGCAATTACAATGTCTTCATTCAGAAGAATATATGATAAGTAAGAAGAGAACTTCCCTGTAATCAGCTAAGCGTGAGGTGATGGTGGCGATGGTAGTGATGATCATTTTCCTATCCATTGAACCTCCAATACCTGCAATGAAGAGAGACAACATGTATTAGATTATAAGAGAACTTAATAAGCAAATTAATTCCTATCTTCTAAATACTAGTAAAGCATATAAATATAAAACTTCTTGGGTTGCCTCCTAGTCAGCACTTGATTTATAGTTTTTCAGCCTGACTTTGTCTGGTCAATGCTATCTAATTCCTCTTCGAAAGTCGAGGAACCCTCCATCCATCAGAAATAATATAGCTTTTGGTAGGTTCCCATTTACGATGGCCAATGCATCAAAGTCACCTAGCATGCTCTGATTTTGTATGATCTCAATCAAGAAGGGCAAATAACTAGGTGCTATCTCCATTGTGTTTGTGATCACTTTGGGGCATGGAAGCTTATCACACAATGGGCTCTTCGTCTATCTTCTCTTTCTTCGTCCCACCATGGATTCAAAATTGTACTCACTTTACGTCACAAGGAGTATTGCCTAGCGATACGACTACCTAGCGGACAAGGTTTTACAAATCTAACCGGATTCTTGAACTTTGGCGGAGAAGGCACTTGAGGCATTAATAACATCGATTCATCCTCGTTAGTACTCATAGTTAGCTCTTCACCGACCTTGTTGTCATTATCCCCACTTGTCTCCTCTTTTTCAACATCTCGAGGCTCATCCAGTTGTAGATTTGGTTCGGGTTCTCCGTCAATTTCGTCATCCCTGTCATAAAGCCAAGTGTTTGGAGGAAGGTTGTTTACGGCGTTGGTCATTTGCTCTATCTGATCTGCAAGATTTTAACTTGACCTCTCTTGATTACTCATTTTCTCCTCAGCTACTATGAACTTGGACAATGATTCCCCCAGCCTTAAATTTTCTATTTCAGTCTCGGAAGGCATGTATTGAGGACCATTAGTTGAGGTAGTGAAGCATTGTTCCATCCAATTATTAAAATTTTGGTTTGATAACTCTTGGCTAATACGCATCTCCTCCATGTTTGCTATGCACTTCAACATTACATCCCCCAGATTTGGCTTTCTTCTTGTGGTAATGGAGGTGGACATGAAAATTCTGGTGTGTATGTTGAATTTGGAGCGTAGTATTAGTCTTCATAAGTATAGCTCCATGACGTGTCTGGGTGATACCCCCAAACTTGATCATAATTATCATATGCATTCTGATTGATGTAGTTACCACCATACTGTACCGGCCCATGATTGATGGTGCATTGATTACTCAGGTGATTGCCAACACAATAGTCATACATAACTTCCATCCTTCGACTTTATTGGGCTACGATAACGTCCAACCTCCTCGAAAGTTCTTCAATCTGTGCTGACATTGCGAAAAGTGTCACGAGTCTATCAATCTCCATTCCCTTTAGTTGAGTCATTTTTGCCATCCTTCGACTCCGTTGGGCTGCGAGAACCTCCCACGTCTTCGAAGTTGCCTCAATTTGTATTGGCTCTATAGAAGATGTATTAAGTCCATCAATCCATGTTTCCCTTGGTTGAGCCATGAACGTGTATGGCCATTGATATGCAAAGTCATCCATGGTACTTGAAAAGAGAGAAATATAGGAAGAGAATTAAAAATAAAAATAAAAATGTTTAAATTAAGACTAATTTGATTGAAATTAATATTTGTAAAAATTATTAAATTAATTCCCTGGCAACGGCGCCAAAAACTTGTTGGGTAAAATCTATATACGCACAACACGCAAGTATACGTAGTCAACAAGTAATAAAGTGATAAGTTGAGTATCGTTCCCACAGAGAATTAGCTAATAAAAATCACCAAGTACTAACTCGTAACCAACTCAATCTTATTTAAACAAATGAATTTCAAATTATATAAATTAAACTACTATTAAATTCCACTAATTAAATTAAGACTATGAAGATTTAAGATCACAACTTCACTTATTGCTTCATTTAAGTTAACACACTTCACATAAATTATTCTCTATCCCGAATTGTTAATCAAGAATACGAACGTAGTATTAACCACCTCTCAATGCACTAATACCGTATTAACGTCAATCCACAATCAAGATAGAAATCCGTTAAACACCTTAATCAACTAACCCACTATATCTCTATGTGAATTACAATTGAAGAAGGTTGAAGAATAAGTTCTCTATCCGATTACATGCGGCGTCAAGCATATCTCTACCTTAACAGGAATCAAGTTTAAGCTACTAAAAAATCCTAAACACATGCTATATCAACTAGGTCTAGATTTGAATATCCTCTCTCGATTCCATCCAACTCCACAAAGAATTGTTGATCAGGCAATTAATAGATTAAAGCTCAAATCAATATAGACAATCCTCACAATAGAACATAATAATTGATAGAGAAGCATATTAAAATAAACTACACAATAAGATCCATTGTAATCTCGAATAAAGAATTAGTTCATTGAATTAAAAATAAGAATCCACAATTGAAAACACATTAAAAGATAAGAATAAGAGTAAAGTAAAGAGTAAATCTATTGTCAGCAAATCTCCATCTTCCTCAAGCTCCTGCTCTTGATCTTTAATGGTCTCCAAGTTGCTTCAATCTCCAAAACTATTTAGAACTAGTGTTTTGATCTAATTTACTCTAATTTAATCTAATGGAATGCTCTCTCTCCTCTAATCTCTCCAATCTCTTCATATATCCCTCTAATCCTTGTTATTCCCCTCCATGTCTTTAAGTACTTTTGCAAGTCCTTGAGTCAATTGGATCGAAAACAATCCTTCCCGAACTTAAATTTGGCCAAAAAACGTCTTTTTTTCTCGCGTACCCCCTTCGGAAGTTTAGCCTACTTGTGTGGTCGCCCGTACGGGTCTTTCTTGTCTAGGTTACTTATGTATGCTTGCTGGGTTTTTATAAGGAAAAGCCCGCCCCGGCGGGCTATATTTTCTATCACAGCATCCTCTGGTAAAACGCCCATAACTTTTGATCTGGGAGGAGTTACGGGGCTGCCACCTATCAAATCAAAGATATTGACGAGATCTAAAACTTTTATTCTTTAAGGATTCAGAAATTCGAGCCGGATGAAGGTTGAAATTGAGCTAGAAGGGACTGCTATGCAAATGACCACCCAAAACCATGACGTTCGTCGTCCGTTGGTACAACGATCATAACTCTTGCATCCGAACTCTGATTGGAATGATTCAAAATGTTCCGGAAAGCTAAGACGATGCTCTACAAGGTAAGCTAAGTTCCAAAACAAGAACATGAAGTAAACATGAAAGCCCAAATGATGTCCGATTTGCTTTTCTTTGCGTTTTCTTTGTTTTTCTTTACCAATAGTCGCTCACACCGCTCCCAAACTTATAACCTACAAAATGAACACAAAATGCATGAAAAGTAACTAAGACACATGAATATAAGCAACTAATTCAAGTAAAAGATACCGGATTAGTGTATATAAAATCCACTTATCAATTTCCTCTCTTCATCGATTCTTGCTTCTAGAATAACGCCCTCTTGAACCTTCTTCACATTTATCAGCTCCGGGTGTGTATCTTGAGTGGCCTTTAAATTTATCGATTAGAGTCGATTCTACTCGTATATTTGATATCACCACGTGGGTCCCTAGATTTTTTTAACTCTATCTTCATCATTTGTACATTATACGAAATGGGTTTTTGTGTTAACAACGTCACACTCGTAACCGCATACGATCTTCTATTCAACGCGTCAGCTACCACGTTCGCTCTTCCACGATGATATTGAATTGTATGGTTGTAATATTCAACAGCTCGAGCAAACGTCTTTAGCGCATGTTACGTTTGTTTTGGTTGAAGAAATATTTAAGGGTTGAAGAAATGAGTTTTGTACTGGGGTCAGTACAAAATTCGATTTCACGCTATAGGGTAGGCCAAGAAGTCTTCAAGAATACGTCAGGAAATTTATTAATAATTGAAATATCATTCAAAATTGTGACCCTCATCCAAGACTTGGATAACACGTCACATTGATATCTATCCACTTGTCACTGTTATTCACGACATCCCCTACGGATAGTCTGGCTTCGTTGCATTCCACACAAGGAAGTCAACAACGAAAGGATCGGGGCTCTTTACTTATAGCTTGATATGATAATGATTGACTTTAGTGGTTTGGTTGATTGAATTTGTATAACAGGTTGGTTAGGAATATAAAAGCTAACAACCTTACGAAAAGCTTGATGAGTAGCTAACCAGTCGATTCCTAAAATCACATCAAAGGTAAGTATTTTCAAAGAGATAAAATCGACAGGTAACGTGAAAGTGTGGATTTGAATTAAATAAGATTTATAAACAGTGGAGGTAACAAAGGTTTCTGCTAATGAAGTTTCAACCAATAGGTCAAAGTCTATTTTTTCCTGAGTTAAATTTAAACGTTGAGCGCAAGCAAGAGAGATAAAAAAATGGGTAGAACCGGTATCTAATAAGGTATAGGCTTCGCAAGAATTTATAATTAACTAACCCGTGCTAACTTCATTCGGGTTACTTGCTTTTTGAGGAGTCACGAAAAACGCTCTCCCTTGCACTACTGGCTTTGACTTTTCTGGGACGGCCTTTGGTGCCTCCATCCTAGCTGAACTTGTCTTCGGTGAACGACAAAATCGGGCTAGGTGACCTTCTCTTCCATAATTATAACATGCTTTGGACGACATCGCGCAGTTTGGACTGATGTGTCCCTCCCCTATGCATTTGAAGCATATGATAGGTGGTCGTTCTCCTTCCTTAACAACGGGTGCTGGTGCTGACGTCTCTCCATCATTGTTGAATCTCCTCTTCTTGTAATGTCCATTCTTATTGTTTTAACCATGATTACCTCCGAAGTGGTCACCATTTCTGGCATGCTGATTCCCTCCACGCTTATTGTCACCGCTTCGATGACTGCTATCACTTGTATTATCATTTTGCCGGCTGCTCTCTTTTGGTTGGGTTGACTCATTATCGCGCTCCAATAACTGAGCCCTATTAACAACATCTAAATACAAACATAGTTTATGAGAGATAAGATATTAACGTATCTCGGGTTTCAAACCTCTTAGAAACATTCACGTCATTCTCTCCTCATTATCAACCAAATGGGACACAAACCGGGATAACTCGGCGAACTTGGCTTCATACTACGACGCAGTCATGTTATTTTGCTCCAGCTTGATGAACTCTACCTCTTTCATGTGACGGATACTTTCGGGAAAGTACTTGTCGTTGAAAAATTCTTGGAACTTCTCCCAAGTCATTTTCAAAGATGCAGCGAGTTGAGTCGCTTCTGATTCCACCAAGTAATCTACCGCCGCAACATGAAGGTGGCAAAGGGAATCTTTTTCTCCTCGGAGCATCCCAAGAAATCAAATATCTTGCAAATATGTTTTATCCACGTCTCCGCCTTAAGTGGTTTTGGCTCTCCAAAAAACTCCGGTGGTCCCAGTTCCTTGAACTGCTTAACGGTGACCGTCCGAGAGTTGCCAGTGTTTCCACCTGCATTTTGGAAAGGAGCCACTCTTGCCTGATGTTGCATGAATTGCATAAAGCCTCTGAACATTCCATCATTCATCATCTGGTCAGTGTTGTTGTTTGCATGAGGATTATCGCCTTCGTGATGCACATTGTCCTGGTTATTGATCTGTGGAGACTCAACGGTCTCCTGTGCTCCATTGATGTTCCCAACAATCTTGGATGCCATTTTCAAATACTGCCACAAAACAAGGGTTAATTAACATATCACAAATTATCCCTATACTCTGACCAACAAATTAAATACCAAATAAACTTAGGTAGGTCATACTAGCGAAGGAATTCCCCGTCTCTCCCCTCCTAGTTCTTGTCTCACATCTTAGCTAAGGATCATATCCCTAAGCTTTGATACCAACTGTGACGCCCCCAAAATAGGTATACATCACCTATTCTGACCCGTCAAATACATGGTACAAAATTTAGATACAAACTTAAATATACAACGTGAGCTGTGAGTTTTAATACAATCATTGTCTTCTAGACAGTACACAAACTAAAAATAAGTCCTCAATACATTTATTATCACTCTATTTCACAGAATAGTGAGGACTACTAATACTATCATCTGGACCGTCACTCCTTTCCCCGACTCGTTCTAGCTATATTCTCATTTCCTGAAGAGAATAGTGAAAGAAAGGGTGAGCTCAACTAGCCCAATAAGAAATATTATGACTAAGGTAATGTAGGATAAATTATCATTAGCCTTCAACAATGTTAAACTGATAAAATACAATAGACATCAAGTTTAACTGTAGCGGAACAAGCAATTCATTAAAAGAGTCAAGTAGAGAATAAAATCTACTATCTTTTATGATTTAAAAAGGTTTTTCATCATTTTTTATCACTGAGACTCAGCTTAATAAATAATCCACATCATCCCTGCACTACGGCCAAGGATATTCATTAGGGTCATGACCACAAATTATCCATGCACTACGGGCCAAGGATATTCGTGTATTCATCAATGATCATGATCATGCCAACAACTGTCCATCAATGCACTACGGGCCAATGAGGACTTTTACCACATCATTTGTAATATTACGGTCATGATTACACCGAATAATCCCTGGTCATAATCATACCAAGTCCATCTATGCACTACAGACCATAGATGACTTTCAACATAATATAAACATGAGGGTGATGACAATGATATAAGATTTCAGTAAAACAATTTCAAGAATTAATTTAACCAGGAACTAATAACGTCCAAATTGTCAACATGATACTTCTTTGTAGAGTAAAATTCAAGAATGCTCAGAAGAATATTTCCATGAAAAGATACTGGATGAAGCGCAAATATCAAGGATATTCCACTAATTTCATGGAGTATAGAAGTCAAAAACTTTAACCAACTGAGTATAATAAAGAATGGAATAACAAAAGAAATCACCAGGCATGCGATAGACCGCACAGGAAGGTTATTCCAACAGAATAATAAATCTGAGAACCGAGTTCGGCGTAAAAGCGATGTATGAGGATATTCAATGAGAATAATAAAGAGCGGAACCAGTCCGACGTAAAGTTAAAGCGCATTGCACGTGATATTCCAACGAGAATAATAAAGACGGAACCATGTCATGCGTAAAAAATGCAGATGAGGATGTTCCAATGAATGATAAAGAATGGAATAATAGAAGAATTTCACGTGTATGCGTATACGGTACGCGCGCAAAGTTAGTTATTCAACAAATAACAAAGAATGGAATAATAGAAGAATTTCACCAAGTATAGGGTAGTCCGTGTATACATGTTATTCCAACAGAATAATAAAGAATGGAATAACAGAAGTTCTCTTCATGAATAAGAAAGAAATAATACCCCTTACCTTATAATAAAGCTGGATACTGGAATAGAGAGGTAGCAGACTTCTCTTCTTCTTTCTCTCTATAATTTCTCTCTATAATAAATGTTCTATAGCTTTAGTGAATTGGTGAGAAATGAAGGAAGAATTAGCTTCTATTTATAGAAAAATATAGTTTCGATAATTACACATTTTGGGGCTCGAAATATTACAGAAAAATACCTCCAACTTTTCTTCTATTTTTAATTTAGTCCTACAAGTATTATCATTCTTGCACCACCTCCCCTAATATTAAATCATGTGAATCAATAGTAAATCATGTGAGTCAATAGTTCTAGACATGTGAAAATACGAATTACAGTATAGTACCTCCATCTATACCTCCATCTTTAATTTAGTCATGCAAGTATTATCAATCTTGCACCAGCTCCCCTAATAGTAAATGAATGTGACTCAATAGTACACACATGTGAACAAATAGTTATATATGCACGTGAATTAGTAGTAATTAATTGCTCATTTATCCGATAAATTA